>JAUMHM010000016.1:5291353-5309341 GCA_032362435.1 Melikaiella ostensackeni
ATTTTCCATCAAAAGGCTGAACAGTACTGGGCCCAGTGGACACCCTTGTCTGAGCACCCTTCCAGTCCATAAAATCTTCCCTTTTCTCTTCCCTATCCTCGGCCTTATCCCTAGTAATTGAGGTAAACTAGGTAATTGAGTATGTCAATATTGTCTGTCGTTCCTATCTTCTTCCTGAAACTAGTCTGATTCTGTGGAATAATCTTTTTTCATCTACCTCCCTTTCTAATCTCTTTCTGAGTATTTCCGTATACATTTCGTAGCCCACTGACATGAGCGTTATTTCTCTATACTCCTGTACCTTTTTGCCCTCCCCTTTCTTAACTGACGGAACCACTAAACCTGTCCTACATTCCTTAGGCCACCCTTCTCCTCTCCAAACCTTGTTACAAACCCACCTCCACTATATTGCTCTCCTCTTTTCTCTTAATACCCTATTTTTCACTCCTCTCAACAGTCTTTCAAAGTACCGAGTCTACTCATCGATCTCGATTCCCTCGTTAATGCCCATCCTTCCTCCTCTTTCCCTATTGATCACCTCCCATTCCTTCGCTTTTCTTATTGCTTTTTCCACCTCTTCCACATATCTAATTTTCTCCAACTGCCTTTTCTCGTTTAACAGTTTCTCGTGGTCTGTCTTTCTCCTATTATATTCCTGTTCCCCTATATCCTCTTTTCTCCATTTTTTTCATACACTCCTTCATTCTCTGTTTACTCCTCCTCTTGTTCTTACCTCTCTTCATTTATCCTTTCTCTTAGTTCCTTTAATTTTTCAAGGTACATGTCAACATCTTCCTTTTCCGACCCCCTGACCTCCTCGTTCTCCATTCTTTCCCTAAATTCTTTCAACTTTTACTCCCCCTATCTACCTATTTTTACTATTATTTCTTCATTCTCTTCTTTCTTTCCTTTATACAATGTTTGTGACTTGTTATCGAGATAAAATTTAAAATTAAACTCTGCATTTTAATTTTCTAAGTTCAACTGATTGGCTTGTTTACTTGCTCACAAAAGAATTCCAATTATTTAGGGACAACTTTTGCAATTTGAATTCCATAAAAGCAGTAGATGTAATTTTAAGTATGACGAATAAGATCATGTTTTATTATATCTTGTTCGCTGAGAAAAATATCGGACAAGTTCTTAACTTTATGAATGAGGAGCGGAAATGAAGAAAAACCTTGAAAGAGTTTACTATAGCAACCAGTTAACTATAATCAACAGTTATATTTCCTGACTGCATTCCCCAAGAGAATCTATTTCGACAAAATCATTTCTTTGCTGTAGCATAATGGCTAAAGGGTTTTAAAGAACTTTCCAATCTAATTTCTAATAACTTTGAACTTTATTATCTTTTATTGAAAAATAATGAACGAAAATACTCTTATTTACTAAAGCACTCTCAGAGTACATTTTTTTTCATCACATTTCATTTTTCGATATTCCCCTGACAAAAATTTCCTTTGGACCAGAAAAAAGTTTTAGTAAAGTCAATTCTACTTTTTTAATTATTTAAGTTAAAAATAAATACTGAAATAATAAATGTTGTTCTTTGAAGATCGCAGATTATACAAATTTTTAATTTAAAGCAAGGAGGGTTCGAATCTTTCTGGGATATAAGATCATTCCACATGAACATAATTTTTAAATTTTCTCCTGAGCCATCAGAAAATACGTAGTATCTTTTTGCTTTCACTTTTATTACTTTCTTTTTTTTCTTCATTTTCCACGTGTGAAGGAAGTACAGGAAAGAAAAGTAAAGATGAAAGGAAACTGATGTAGGATTGTGACAATTTATGATGGAAAAGGAATGGAAAATACAAGACAAAAAATAGAGAATTACATAGAAGAAGAAGAGGGAGAAATACTGATAATGAGGGGAGATTGGAATGAAAGAATAAGAAAAATGAGGAGTTTATACATGGACGGGGAATATAATGTCAGAAATTCAAAAGATCATTTGCTCAACAAAGAGGGGGCAGAACTATTGGAGATGGTGGGAAAAAGGAGTTGGTATGTACTTAATGATTATAAAACAGAAGATGAAGAAGGGAAGTTCATGTAGGTAATAAGTAATTTGGCAACAGTAATTGATAATGTAATCACAAACATTGAAAGGTGTGAAAAGAGAATAAAAATGATATGGCTAAAAAGTAAAATTAGAAGAGAGAGCAGAAAAGCAGAAGTATGGACAGGGGAAGCAGAAAAAGAATATGTAGAAAAGACAGAAAAACTCAAATGCGAGAAACAAGAGTTGAATGAGATTTGGGATAAACTGAAAGGAAAAGTAAACGAAGCGAGAAGAATTAAAGAGATAGAGGCTAGGAGAGGAAAGAATAAAAATTTTACAAAAATTTGATGGGTAGTGAATGCAAGGAAAAGAAAAAGGAAGCTGGGAAAGCATATAGGGAAAACCACCCAACAGTAGATAGGTAAAAATTCCATAGCGCTTTAGTGCGCCAGTTTGCAACAAAACTGAAAGATTTCAGTATGCAAATAAAGCCTGTATTTTTAAATAACTATTGACATAGAAAAAAGTATCATTAATTGAATTACTCAGCTGTAATGAACATTTTTATTAGACACTGCCAAAGCTGCGATTTTGATACGTCCGTCCATCAGTATGTAGATAATCGTTGGTGGTTTTGCACCTGGGCATGATAGAGTAAATATATATCGATAATCACAATTTATTATAAGTATAATTTCACTTAAAATAAGTTAACTGATTAGAAGATAGTTGAAACTATCTTTATTTGACGAGAAATGACAGCAACTAAAATTCTGACACTTTCTCATATCTGAAACTCCGTGAGGCTGGTACGGCATACAAGGCAGTTCATAACCCAACCTAAGAAGTGATAGCGAAAAGGCGCGAACTTTTTGAAACGTAGTGAACAGGCACAACTTGTACAGTTTATTTACAATGAACATTCTCTTTAATGATTTCAACGATATATTTTAGCACCTACTATATGATAAGAGCTCTTTTAAAATAAATATTATGCTAATAAACTCAATAACGAATTTTAGTTTCAGTTGATTATTCTTCCTAATTTTCGTCATGAATAATTATTCTTATGTTCCAATTTGTCAATTATATATTTCTAAGTGCATAGAATTATTCAATAAACGTAAATACTTTCGAAACGTTCAAAAACATAATCTCGCTAACCTCTAAACAAATGTGACACTTCGTGTTTAGCGTCATTCAGCGAATACAGCTCGAGATCATCGGAGTGCTACCAACTGCGCCAGCGAAATACCACGATTATCTACTGTTGGTTATCTATTGTTGGAAAATGGAATGTCAAATAAAAAGTCCTAAAATACTTATAAATAAAAGCAATCAACAGTTTTTGTCATATACATATTTTTCATTAACCTTCAAATTTTTATTATAATGTAATAAAACATGCCTCAGAAAATTTGCATTTAGATGAAAAGCATGAATAAAAAAATGTCAATTTTTTTCATGCGAAAAATTAATTTTTTGCTCTTACACAATGATTAATGATACTTTTTCAATAAAAATTCATCTTGCAGGATAATATCATTGCTCAAATGTTATACTAAAAGAATCGATCAACATTCTTGGATATTTTTCTAGTTAATTGGGATTATCTACTGTAGATCATTATCTTCTGTTGGGTGGTTTTCCCTAAAGACTGGAAGAAAGGAGAAAGGGATATTTTGAAATATGTGGAGGAAAAGGTTTTAGAAAGTGGGCGTGGAAAGATAGTTAAAGCTTACTTAAAGGAAAGAGAATTGGGGATAGGAGGAAATAGAATGGAAGAAACGAAAGGTATTTGAATAGGAATGGATGGTCAAAGAAACTAGTCAGAAGAGCACACGAAAGGGGTGTAAAGGTAGAGCATGAGTTGATAGGAAGAGACAGAGAAGTTTTTTGAGCAAGGAACAGAAATTAAATGACGGAAGCGAGTACAGGCAGTAGCAAAATATTTGTGAAAAAGGAGAAAAAGGATCGCAAAAATCAATTGCTTGTGAGAGATGCGGGAATACGGAAGAATTAAATAAGTACTGGGATAAGCAGGAAGGAAGAAGGCGCATGTTATGTGAGCGAAGCAACAAACATTAACGCATTGGCTAAATGATTGTGAAAAAATATAAAAAGGTAGCATGAGTATGGAAAAAATCCTGCATGAAAATGGAAAGGTAGAGGTGGTGGAATGACTGAGGGACTGGAAAGAAAGATGAAGTAGTGGAGAAGGGAGAAAGACGGGAGAATAAGTAGACCTAATGTTAAGGAAAGTGATATATAGGAGTCAGGGCGAGGTAATGAGTACAAGCGAAAAGTATATGTAAAAAGGGAAAATAAAAAAAGGAATAAGTAAGGTTGAGAGAAAAATGACGGAATGGATGAATGGATAAATGGAGGGATGTAAGAACATGTAACCTATGATGTAGCGGGCATAGTTCACATTTTTTAGATCCTACTGGCCAAAAATAAACATCTTATTATATAGTCAAATAATAAATGCTGTGTGTTTGAAGACCCCAGATTATACAAATTTGCGATTTAAATCAAAGAGGGCTCGAATCTTTTTGGAAGGTAAGATCATTCCACACTCACATAATTTTTAAATTCTCTCCTGCGTTATCAGGAAACACGCACCTCTTTTTTCCCTAACTTTAATTCCTTTCTTTCTTCCTGTTTATTTCCCGCATGACCCTTTTTATTCCTTTTTATTGCTCTCATTTCTGTTTTATTTCTTATCTCTATTGTACTTAAAGTGAATCTAACATCGAGGCTAAAACTATACCACGGATGAGTCGTGAATCTTGCATCTCTGAACATAAAAAAAGAAAAGAGGGTCCTTTCTTGACAGTGAAAGATCCACCTCAAATATTTATTATGCCTCTAGAATAAAGCTGTTGTTGGATTAAAGAGAATTTTTACGGGAGGAAAATTATGCTAAAATTTCCATCATAAGGATATCTATTTTTTGATAATTACCTTTGCACCACTTTACATGCAGAAACTTTAAAATTATAATTCCAAATTGTCCAGATTGTTACACTTTAAATTTATAATTGTTTGTAATAAATCAAAATCGTATGAAGGTAATTCTATTAAATAGATTGAAAGCTGGAATCGATTCTCTGCTTTCCAATTTCCTCTTCTTTCTTCAATTCCCTCTACTCGACCTTATTTCTTTCTTTACTGACATCGAGTCCAATGTCGGAATTAATATTATTTCTTTAGAAAATGGTTGTTATATGAGCCTGAAATGATTTGAAATGAAGCTTTTACTCTGCTCTAAATTATTTCAAGCAGTTACCATGTAACTGAATTTTCTCAACGTTTATAAACAAAAAAATATATTTTCTAAATTATAAAATGAATTTTGCAGCAACAAAATAAAGTAATAAATTATTTTAGACGACAATCACGCTGTCATAAGTAAGTTATACCCACCCACGCGCTCTAATGTACAAATTTTTTATTTATTTCTAATATTCCCCTAAACGCTCGCTTTATAGTTTCAAATTTACATTAGTACAATATTGCAGACACTCAATATTTCGATCAGAAAGCCTGAGTAATTAAATCTTCTAATGTTTATTATTTTTTTCGAAAGTCAATAACTGTGCAATTTCCAGTTCAAAGCGTTTCAAATGGAAAGAATTTGTAATTAAACAATTTTGAATTAAAATCTTTGAAATTTCAATATAGGTTCAAATCAAAAGCCTTCAAGATTAGACATTGTACAAATGAGAAAAAATAATATTTTATAGTTTCAAAGTGAAAGCCTCCGAAAACGAACAATTATTATTTTTACACTTGGAAGCGGAGATAATAATCTTAGTACTGAGCGTATACAACTGCAAATAAAAAGACTTAACAGATACCAAAATCGACCAATATTAAATTGAAAATGACAAAAATTGATTAATTTTGATTATTTTTTTTTTTAATAATCCAAAGGCCTGTTTTTTGAGCTGTTCCTAAAGTGCCTTAATTTTTATAATATCAACATGAAAATTTTTTTCTCGTAATAACTCGAAAGGTTATAAAATTCTGCATCTATTAAGCCTAGTTTGAAGGAAAATGTTAATTTTATAAAAAGATATTGCAAAGAAGATTAAATTTCGATATTCATGAAAGACTGGAATAATTTTGGAAAAATAAACATTTTTGAAAATTCTTGGGCTCATTTAAAGGATCCGAGTCAAGTGACAAGCGGAAAGTCACATTTCGGCATCTCACATTGTGTCATGTCACATTTGTGGCATGTCACATTTGCGGCAAGTCACATTTGAGGCATGTCACATTTGCGGCAGCTCACATTACACATCTCTCATTCTCATTCATCCAGAAATGGAGTTTCGCGGATAAATTAAACCACGGGTCGAATTTTTAGCGATTTTAAAGTTTTCATATTCTCATCAGAGAAGGTATTAGATTTGTGTAAAATTTGACTCCCGCCGTTCTTGTCAAATGTCCACGTTTTGAGACCCTCTGAACCCGAAAAACACGTTTTTACGAACGTGTCTGTCCGTCTGTATATATGTATGTATGTATGTATGTATGTATGTATGTATGTATGTATGCATGTATGTATGTATGTATGTATGTATGTATGTATGTACTATATGTATGTATGCATGTATGTATGGCTATCTGTCTGTGAACACGATACTTTTGAAAGAATGAATCTATTGGATTGGCGTTTGGTACACTCTTCTAGTGTCGAAAACTGAAGATCAAATTCGTTAGCCAGCCATTTCAGATAAAAATTCGAAAAGTTTGAGCATTTTAAAAATTTTTGATACCATTTTTTTTAAGATTTGTAAATTATATGAACGATTATTTGTAGCACTCAAAAAGTCGAACTATTCATCCTCATGACTTTCTTCGATAAAAAAAATTATGGGAGTTATAGCATTTTCAAAATTCAAGAAAAGAAACGAAAATAAAAATTTTAAGCCAAACAATGCACGATACGAAAAAAAGTCAATAGGAGAAAAACGTTGTTTTTTGAAATTCCTACAAGATTGTTATAATAAAAATTTTTGCATTTTCTTGAAAAATCGATAATTCAAATTTTGAATCAAATAACGCTAGTTATGAAAAAAGTTGTGATGGCAAAATTGTTGCTTTTACGAAGACTTATACGCTTTCTTTTGAACATGTTCTGGTAGGAGGCATAGTTTGTTTTTTAAGTATGGAAAATGATATTGGAATATTTAAATTTAAATTTTTGAACAAAACTACGCGAGATAAGAAAAAAGTCAGAAGACCAGAATTTGTGCTTTTGAAAAGTTAAATAAAATTGCCGTTGAACATTTCTTCATAAGACCAATCGTAAATCATTAAGGTAACTTTTCAATCGTCTTTTTAACTATTTATTTATATATATTATACGGTGAGTACGGAAAATCGAACGCGAACATTATGATGAGAATGTATTCTTTAAGGCCGATAGAGCCTTAAGTAAATAAATTTCCTTTTTCGTTTGAAATTGAACACAAATTTAGAAATTTGTACCTAAAAAACATATAACACCGAGCGCGAAGCGCGCGATGAGAGTGTGCCCGTGACGCGGGCTGATTTTTTACTATATATTTTTATAATATAAATTTTTAATTTAAATTTCATATTTGAAAAGGGCTAGAATTGCGCAGCCGTAGAATGGAAGAAAATGTCAGCCTCCGAAATCTACTTTCGACACTGTTCGACACAGTCTAACGTTTGCCAATGTTTGGGCGGTTTGGACAGTGTTTGTTTTCCTGTTATTTCACGCCCTCCCTTTTCTTGTGAAAATATCAGTGATATATAACCCCCATGGCCGCCCATCTCACGGTTGTGAGGCGTGGCCATGGGTGTGATTTACCGCGGTTCCACTGGGAGCCGGTTTCATTTTCATGGATGGCAGTCGCTCCCAGGGGGACCCTGCGGTGGTTGTTTGACCAATTTTTTAATATATATATATATATATATATATATATATATATATAACAGATACACATTTTGTCGCGAGCGAGTATTTGAACGCCATAATTAATAAAGTGAATTGTTTTATTCGAGCTGAAAATTGCAAGGTAAGTGAAAAAAACTTCTCCAAAGGTAACCTCACTTTTTCTATCAGCATAATTTGTTTATACTTTTTCTGAACTCTCAGGCAGTTCAATTATTTTCTACTGCGAAAGACGTACATTCACAAACTTTTGTGAAACTAGCCCTATTGAAAAAATCCTCAAGGAAATCCTTGTGTTATTTTCGGATGAGGAAAACACGAGGATATCCGCGAGGATTCTCAAATTCCTCAAAGGAAATCCTCCAGTCAGGGAATGAGTCCTCGCAGAATTCCTCGAGGAATTTGTAAATCCTCGCGGATCTCCTCATGTTTTTCTCGGCGGAAAATAAGACGAGGATTTTCCTTGAGAATTTTTTTACTAGGGACTGCATTGCGAGTGACGTTTTTTTTCAAGTTAGCAAGTTCATTACATTGAATGAAGTAATTTTACAAGTTTTGGTATAATTACAAAAACGCAGTGGTAAAATTATAAGAACATTTTTTACAGTGAGGGCGACGATTCAATGACGATTTCAATGGATTTCTAAAGTGTTCAAGAGAGTTTCAGGATTTTCAAGAGATTTCAAGACATTTCAAATGAATTTAAGACATTTCAAGGAATTGATTCTAATGTGGAGAAAATCAAATGAAATCGCTTAAAATTACTTGAAGTTTTTGAAAATGTTTCAAATCTTCTGTAAATGTATGTATGTAAAGTAAATGTATCTTGAAATCTCTTCAAATTCCTTCAAGTTCGTTAAAAATCAGTTAAAAATTATAACTGTTTTCAAAATCCCTTTGAATCCCTAAAATCAATCAAAATCTCTTAGCATCTCTTGAAATTTTTTAAAATCCTTTAAAATATTTTTTTCCCTTGAAATTCCTTAGAATCACTCAAAATCTTTTGCAATCGTTTAAGGGCATGTGATACTTCACCATGAGAGCAATTTAGTTTCCCTAACTTTACGCTCGCAATAATAAATATTTTTTGCTAAAACTAGGCCATTTACCTCCGTCTGTAGAAAACGGCGGTAAATGACTTTGTTTTAGCAAGACATATTTATTATTGCGAGCGTAAAGTTGGGGAAACTAAATTTGCTCTTATGGTAATTACAACATGTCCTTAAAATCTCTTTAAAATTTCTTTAAATTATACGAAATCCCATTAAAACCCCGAACAACGCCAGGTAAATGTCTGCTAGTAAATAAATAAAAATTGTGGGTTTTGGGAACTTTGCAAATTTTTTTTTTTGATATTTTTATTCCAATTAATGTAAAAAAATTCGTCAGACTAGATGTCTGAAACTTCAACCCTATTCGTATAGTATGAATAATTATTAATAAAATAAAACCTTGAATTTTATTGCGATCAGAGGTTAACTCCCGGTCTTTTAATTGAATTCCCGGTCATTTCCTGCTCTTTCCCGGTCAAGTTGCCACCTTGGTCAGTGAAATTTTTTAACTAACCTTTCTTCCTCTGATGCATTTATTTATTGGAGAATACATATACTTTAAATAATAAAATTCGTACCTATAAAAATACTTATTTTGAATCTCTTGCATCCAAATTTTGCTTCAAGAAATCATTATATTTCTTTGCAACAATTTCATCAAATAAGTAAACATTTAGTTACTTCTCGCTCGATTATCCCTCGATTATTCCTCTGTACGAAACGGATGTGAATGGCCTGGTTTTAGACAAAAAAAAATTATTGCGAGCGTAAAGTTGGTGAAACTATAAATTTGCTCGTATGGGAATTGCTATGCCTTCAAGAAATACGTAAACAGTTTTAAACTGAACACCTTACAAATGGAATATATATTCTAAAAGATTTTTAAATTAGGAAGTTTTAAAAAGTTAATAACTTGAAATTGACCCATTTATAATTGTTTGAACCCTTGAAGATCATAAAATTGTATTTTATATTGTAAACTATTTGATAGTTTCATATTTTTCAGTTGCAAACGTTCCAAATCTAAAAATAATTTTCCATTAAATTATAAGAGAATAGATAAATTAGATAATTTCATATTTAAATTATGAAGTTTCAATTGAAAACCTCAATATTGTAGTTGAATAATATATTTTTAAAAATTATTTAATTAATATTCAAATGTTTTGAAATAAATAAACCTAAAGTTCAATGTGTAGAAAATTAAAACTTATGAAATTGAAAGCGTTTAGAATTAAATAATTTCACATTGAATCAATCTTCAATTTTGTGTTCTGTTGACAAATTTCTAAACTTGCAAAATGAAATTGAATTTGTAGAAAGTAAATTGCGATTATTATACATATAAGTAAACTTATTTAATAAAACAAAGTAAAGATATTTTTCACTTTATTGTTATCAGGAATTTTGACATAGCTCAAGGAGGAAGGATATAGGGAGATGTCTGCAAGATATAAAAACTCTAACGATCTCAGTTCGAGACATAAGAGGAGACGCTTAATAAATATTCGCCAAAGTAGGCCTCAATATGTCGAAAAAGACTCTGATGATTCTGCGTTTGAAGTAGAATTATTAAAAATTGTCACTAGTGACGCAGTCCAACATTCCTTGGAGGAACAATCATTATCTCATGAAGAAGAAACAGAGAGCTCCCATAAGGATGACTGATGAAGACTGGGAAGGTATTCCTGATAGAGTTTTAGGCCAAAATGATAGCAGTGAATCAAGCGCTTCTGATGCAGAAAATGCAGACATGCACGTTGAACAGAAACTTGCTTATTTGCAGAAAAAGGCCTTAAAAATGCATTCTTAGCAGACAATATTAACCATACTCAAGGAAATATGTATCTTATTGAAAACTTAGCGAGACTTTCCTTTCAATTTGATTTCCTAACCTAAAGACACTAGAACGGTGTGTAATACTACAGCTATTGTTGCTATCATAAAAGTGCAACAAATACCGGGAGTGGAATATCTCCAGATTGGTTTTAAGAAGACATTAGTGAAGAAGCTAGAAAGTCTTCCTGTGAATAAGTTGCCAGGATCCATCGTTATTGATTTTAGCACAGATGGTGCTAAAGTGAATAAAGGCTTCCATCAATTTTGGCCACGTCAATATCGGATCTTCAACATTGAAGATGAAAGGCCAATTGTAGTTGGAATTTTTCAAGGAAAACACAAACCATCTACTGCCTTTGAATTTCACAAACAGTTTGTTCAAGAAGTTTCAGAAGTTCTTGAGAAAGGTGGAATTGTGATAAAGAATCGAAGAATTCCTTTGATTTTACGCTGCTTCATCGGTGACGCTCCTGCGAGGGCGTTTATTTTAAATCACCACGGTCACACTTCGTCAAACGCTTGCTCTAAATGCAAAGTAGAAGGTCATCGATGTACAGCGCCAGGTTTTGGAGGCACAATGATCTTTCCAGGCATAAGACATGAACCGAGAACAGACGAAGATTACCGGAATCTCATAGATGATGATCATCACAAAGGTAGAAGTCCTTTAGCTAATTTTTGGGACTAGTTACACATGTTCCTTTTGAAAGTATGCATAGTGTTTGGCTAGGAAACACTTAGAAGATCCTTGATGCACAAGTTGGAGGAAAGTTTGGATTTCGGAGATTGAATGGAAGAAAGTTGGAGATTATGGATTATAGAATGCTGATACTTCGATCTTACGACCCATCCGAATTTAATTATTGTCCACAAGAAATAACTAATTACCACTACTTTAAAGCCACTGAGTTTCGACAGTTTTTACTGTATACTGCACCAGCTGTTCAAAGAAACGTTTTTCTTGAAGAACATTGTCGTCATCTAATGATTCTACCCAGCGTAATGCGTCTTCTCGTTTCTGGAGAGACTTCTCGAGATAAGTATGCTTTCTGTCAACCGGCTCTAGATACGTATGTGACTTTTAGCGAACAGTTGTATGGAGAGCACTTTCTTTTATATAATATACATTCTCTATTACACGTTGTGGTCGATGTAGAAGTTCTGGGTCCTTTAGAAACATTTAGTGCATTTTGCTAAGAGAATAATATGCCAGAATTGCGGAAGTGCATCAGAAAACCACACTTGAAACTCGCACAAATTCATAAAAAAATCTCTGAAAAGGATAATTTTGCTTTAACCCCTATGGAGAAAAATATCAGAATTTTTCTTCCAGAAAAACACGCAGAGGGTCCTCTTCCAGAACACATTCCTGCACATCTTTGCCAACAATTTAAGGAAGTGAAAATTGTCCAATTCACGTTTGCAACTGCATTGCGTGACAGTTGTTGTTTTCTGAAAAATTCCAGAACGTGTGTTATGAAAAATATAATAAGAACTGAAGGACAAGTTCACCTTATTGTAAAACAGTTCAAATCTGCTACTGCAATCTACCTGTATGATGTTGGAATAATGTCAGACTCTTTAGACGTCTATCATTGCCGAAATCTGGAACAAACACTTGAAGTAGTTCCTTTGACCAATGTCAAAAGCAAAGCATATATGATGCCAAAATGGTCTGAGGTGGAAGGAGAAGAAGAGCTTGTTGTTTTAAACGAGTATATACCTGTATGTGTCTCGTTATTGTTACCCTTGGAATTCTGAAACAATGTAGATATACACTGAGGCAATTGTTTAGGCATAATTGGCAGTAGCAGATCATTCAGGAAATATAAGGTTATATACAATACATAAAATAACGAGCATAAACTCGTTCGCTTCTCATATTACTTCTCATATTACTATATAGTAATATTGGTATGATTTTACATAAATCAGTGCTGCGAAACATATTTTTTGGTAAAAAAAGATCTAATAAAAATTACTACTTTGTATTTCAGAGCAATGGATCAAATTGAAAAAAATATGCCGAAAAATAAGAAACAACTAGTGATGGAAGTTTCAAGCAGTGGAAGGCAGATAAAGCCCCCAAAGAAGATTTTACCGACATCCTCTGACGAGGTTTCTTCAAGAAAGCGACAAAAAAATACAATAGTTTTGGAAAACAACTTGCAGAGTTTAAAAGCTTAGTTGAAAGAGATTCGAAGCAAGAGGATTAGTAACCCAGATGTTTTTTCACTTGAGAAAAATGGAAGTGCATCAATCGCAAATCCCACATCCAAGTTCCAACAAAGTACATCCAAGAATACGAAGTCCAATTCTGGAAAAAGTCGTCAAGAGTCGTGCGTATATTTATATATATGTACACATTCTTATGATTACAGAGTTACATGATATAACAGATGCAAAATTCATAACTTATTCAAATATTCGTTTCTTTTTAAATGCCTATAATACATTAATAATCTTGTATATTATTTTTTGCAGACAAACGTTAAAAAGCAACCCGTCTTATTCTGAAATATCATGTGAAAATTTGACACAACAATTTTTAATGTTAGATGACCTAAGCAGTCTCGCTCAAACCGTCAGTTTCACCTCGGCCTCCACATACATTTCTGAAAATCCGTACGTTAATATTTTGAAAAAACTTTCTGTTTCTAAGGCAAAAAAAGCTGTGTATAAATATTGAGACGTCATCTCAATAATGTAATTTAATTTAACTTGACTTTTTGCAGAAGAACTTTGGGGAATAAGGATGAGTTTGGCTCTGTATCAGGAAGTGTAATCTCGGAATTGTCAACTTCATCAAACAAACCCACAACACAAACAGCGCAACTACTTGACAAATCTGTTGACGGATTAGGACATTCCCCTTACGACAGTTTGCGAAAATTTTATTACAATACTCTGAAGCCGAATTTCACAGAAAAGAATAGTGAAAATGAAATATCGCAAAAAGAGGGAACGTACAATGAATCTTTGGGGACATTAGAAAACATTTCTTTTGAAGAGAAAGTACTGAAACATTTGGTTAGCAATACTTTCATAAAAGGGTGTAGACAAATGCTTTATATTTCACTTCATGATGTTATTTTAATTATTTTCGTATTTACAAAAATTGTGATACATGCTTGTATCTGAGAACCAGATCAATAATTTTCTTAATTAAATTTGCAGTCTCTTGAAAAAGCAGAACAAGATACTTTTCGAATAAAATAAGGTCATCCTGCAAGAGCTTAGAGCGCGAAATGTGATTGAAGAAAGTAAATTGTCACGAACTTCTACTGGAACCGCTTACCGGTTTTCCCTTGTGTACTATAGAGGAATTTATTGAGCTGAACTCCGCTGAAAATAACGACGCGCGTACCAGACTTGTAAATATATGTACGGCATGACATTCATATTAATAGTTTCCTTTATTCTTTCAAATTATAGCGAAAACTAATTTCAATCGTTTTTATAACCACTTTGTTTTAGTATGGCCATCTACTTTACGTGGGTGGTACGAAGCTAAGAGAACTTTTAAGCCATGCATTGAAGGAGACCATGACGGACGAGCTAGTTTGCAAATTCACATGGGTTAAGGGAGAGAACACTCTCGGGTTCGGCGATACCAGAGTTACCAGTGTTATTTACGGTAAACATAATCTGTAATCACTCATTAAGGGCATGTGGTAATTATCATGTGAGCAAATTCAGTTTTCCCAACTTTACGTCTGCGATAATAAATATACTTATCGCTAAAACCAGGTACTTTACCTTCGTCTTAATGAAATGGAAGTAAATTGCCTTGTTTTACAGAAAAACTATTTATTATTGCGGACGTAAAGTTGAGAAAACTGAATTTGCTCACATGGTAATTACCACATGCGTTTAATTGAATCTAATGTATTTAAAAACATCCTAAAAAATTGCCGTTTTCAAATTCTGTTTTAGAGGCAGCTCAAAAATGTTCACATTTCGCAGGACCCAAGGACAAAACTGACTTTGAAACTGAAGTGCTCGAAGTTCTCCGAAGTAACAAACAAAGACACAGAAATCTGTTTAAAAAACTTTATCTAAAAAATGGGAGAAGATATTTTGGAGTTGGATGAAAAGGAACTCGAAAAAAAATTGAAGCTTTAGAGGAGCAAAGCGATCAGGAATTTGAGGACGAAAGCCTTGATGAGTTTGATGAGGAAGAGATTTTCGCTGATGATGAGTCGTAAGTTTACATATTCTTCAATAATAGCACAAAAATAGAAGACTGATATAACAAATGTTTTCACCGTCATGCATGCACCTTCACGACGTGCAAGCGATATGCGTGGCATATGAGGACGCATATGTATATTCAGGTGAAGGCACGTCATGCGGATTATCCGCATGCATGCCTTCATCGTGCGCGCATTTTGTTATCTGGGGTGTATGGCGGGTATGACACTTGCCCTGGGTGCACCTGAGCGGGGGTGCCAAATTGGTGCAATGAAACAAAATCATCTTTCAATGGAAAATTCTTTTACTTTATTGATAAATATTCTCAGTTGAATGTTCATCTTTTTCTTTGGTTGAGGGTCTATTATTTTGTTTGGAAATTCAGCTATTTTGTGATACTTTTCTCATTAAATATTAATATTTCAAATGGCAATTCAATTATTTCATTTTTGGTTAAAAATGTATCTTCTTGGGTTGAAAGTCCAACTGTTTGGGTTGGAAACTTATCTTTTTAGGATAAAAATTCAACTTTTTGGTATTAGATTGCACCAAATTGACGCAATGATATTAAAAATAAATGAGTATATAAAAAGAAGAAAATTATTGGTGGGCGTGTAGCGCAGGGGCCCAATTTTAGTATGTGCTATAGGTGTTATTTTCCATGTATGCGCCACTGTGTCAAGATTATTGTTTTTGTGCTAAAACTTTGCTTTCAAGTTCTTTTGGAGCTTCTGGACTCCTGGGATAGAAGGGAAGGGGGAGGCCTTTAACCTTGGATTAAAACCACCCCAGATAAAGGTATATTTATTACCTGCCTTATCCTTGGAATGATGGTCTCGTTTTTTTACTGCAATTGGCCATTCATTGGCTGTGTTAGCCAATGACTCACGCTGTTGTTCAGCATGGAGGTTGAACCGCGAAATTCAAATGTGATTTGAGCTTCGGGTGCTTATTCCGGTGCGATTAGCGGTTACTTAGCTTTCTAAATGAGCCGTTGGGATTATAATATTCTATTAATAAACGCCGCGCTATGACGCGACTTTTCTTTAAGGGAGGCAGTGTAACAATCCATGAATGATTGTTGGTTTTCTGAACCTCCGCTAGAGGCAGCACCTCTTGGACATGAAAATTAAAAAATAAGGGTTTGAGAGAGGGTTAGTTAGAGTTACAAAAATATAATTATTAGATCTTTGGTTTAGCTGTTAACTGAATAAAGAAGGCACTGTTTAACTTTAATTTACTTTTGAATTTGTAGTAGGTTTTTATGCAGAGAAAATCTGTGAAATTTAATCGTCTTCTTACTACTTTTATTTATCTGACGTTTTTGATAATGGAGCATGAAATAGGATTTTGAGCCTAAATTGGGGAAACGTGTTTAATGGTGTTTTTTTGAGAAGTAAACTGGGTCGAGTTTGCGTCACGATTTGATGTAAGCCTTAGGTTATAGTCTAGCTAGGAGGAGGTAAAAAGGAGAATTATGATTGGTTGAATGTATAATTGTGACCATTGTGACTGAGAGTAGGATTGCGCGGGAGATCTGTGGATCGCTGCGCAATCAGGGAGCCCGCCAGCGGCATTGAATTTTGAGATCAGATTTTGACTGACTCGCGACGCGGAATCTTTGTCCCTTCGTGATTTGAATTTACAGTCAAGTTGGACTCAGAATTTTTTCATCCTTGTAATCAAGTGCAAGTAAAATATATCATAACCTATCCGGATTTTCTTGTGTTTCCTTGTGTTCACCCTTAGAATAATATGTGACGCGCTACGAGAAAAAGCACCTTAGCGTCCTGGAGTAGATTTTACAGGAGAAGGAAAAGAAGAGGCGAGGGGCCGATTAGACGTACACCGAACCGCCGATTGAAACGCTTACTGTATAAAAACGACTGCATAAAAATTCATTCGGACTTCGTAATCTGATAGAGAGACGTGGATTTGATCTAAAACGATCATAATAAGAAAAATGATTTTTGGACGCTTAGGTGCTTTTTCTCGTAGCGCGTCACATATTTTAATCCATAGCGGCTCTATGCAAATTTTACAGTTGATTTGAATAAGTTAACTACCCTTATTACGAGAAACGAGCATTCCATCATTGGGACCAGACAACATAATTCAACGTTGGTTTCAATAAATATATAGGTACCTAGAAATATAAGTTTACAAAGTTTTTTTTATTTATTTCAATTTAATTATTTCCTCCATTCAATTGTTTCGTTTTCATCAAGTATTTAACCTTTGAGATAATAATACTTTCTAAACTCAAAATTTCGATCCGTTCTATCAGTTTCATTAATGTTCAATAGAATGAAAATTCTAAGTTGAAAAATAAAAAATATTTCAGTACTAATGAATATACTGAATTTTCTAATCCTTTCCTTGCATTTGTCATACTATTCAAATCAATTTAATTGGCTTATTAGAATACTGCATAATTTAGGATGCTCCTGGCTAGGCCCTTCAAGCCTCAATGCATTTTTCGTGACAAAGTTTTTGGGCGACTTGGGTACGAAGTTCCGGTACATGACCGCCGGGGGCACCACATGTGCCAGTAAATAACGATGACACAAACATACCGTGCTTATCACTGACAAGGTGTTTTTATTAGTGTGGATGTGGTGCCACCGGCGGTCGTGTACCGGTTCTTTGTAGCCAAAGCTTTGTAACAGGCAAATGCATTGAGGCTTGGAGGGCCTGCTCCTGGCGAGAGAGCTCACAAGGGAAGTTCGCGTAATGCCACACCGACTTTTTAACCGCATTCCGTGTGGGAGGTCCTTAAGGAACCCATTATTAAACCCTAAAGGCGTTTATCTGATTGGGCCTTCGTTTTTGAGAAAAAAATTTGCAAATTTCTCGGCCGTCTCGACCGAATCCGCTACACGAACGATACCGAGTTCGCGAGCGTTCAATTTCAACAGCGGCGGTAGCCAAGTGGTCTAGAGGACCGGCTAGAGCGCTGA
>JAUMHM010000016.1:5309441-5339251 GCA_032362435.1 Melikaiella ostensackeni
TATACTTTATACAATGTTGGCATTAGTGTCACTCCTCTATAATCTTTAACCTCCTCTCCTTTGCCTTTCTTCACTATCGGCACCACTACTCATTCCTTCCATAACTCTGGCCACCTCTCTCCTCTCCATACTCTATTGCACATTATCCATGCCTATTCCATTAACTCTGTCCCTCCATATTTGCAGACTTTATTTGGAATCTCATCTATACCAGGTGCCTTTCCATCTTTTATTATCCTCAGTACCTTGACGATTTCCTCCCTTGCAATGTTCTCCTCCTCATCTGTTCCCCTCCCATGTTTTCCTCCTTCCCTAACTTTCCCCTCTATCCCTCCTAGTAATTCCATAAAATATATTTTCCATTCTACCATCTCAATATCCTGACTTACTCTTTTCCTTCTTCTTCTCTTTATATTCACCACCTTCCAAACCTCTTCCTTCGTCCTCGCCTTTTCCACCTCTTCTTCAAACCTTTAATTTTCCTCCTCTTTTTTTTTTGATCACAAAACTCAGTATACTCCTTATTTTTTCTCCCATATTTTTCTCCATTACTTGTCCCTTTTCTACATTTTCTTAATTCCCTTCTCACCTCCTTCTTCTTCTGCTTACATTCCTCATCCCATCCACTCCTATCCCTTTCTTCACTAAGTTCTTTTTTGCTTGTGCCCTCTGATATCTTTTTTATTTCTCCTATCACTATTTCTATCTCCTAGTCTACATTTCCTTCCCCCATTTTGATATTCCTGAGCTTGTCCTTGAACTGTTCTTTACCTTCCATTGACCAATCCCCTCTTCCTGCTCCTTTTACTTTTACTTCCCCTTTAGCCTTATTGTTCTTACACTTTTCTCCCTCTAATGTCACTATTATGGGAAAGTGATCCGAATCTATATAACTCCCTACCTCTAGTTTCTTGACCTTCTCTCTTACTTCGTCGTCTACTGCAACATAATCAATTATTGTTCCCCCTTTTCCCCCTTCCTCTATCTCCACCTTAGCATCAATCCTCTTAGCACTTCATCCACTCCTTCCTTCAGCTCCTTCCCCTCTAATCTTAGACCCTTTATCACTATGTTTGTTTTTCTTTCTTCCCTCTCTTTCTTTTCTATTCTTTGTTCTATTTTTCTCAATCTTTCCTACTCCTTATTCCCACTCTCTCCACCTCCAAACTCCCGGTTTGGGCTTTCTATTTTTTTATCCTACCTTCCAACTCCTCTATCTTTTTATTAGTCTCCTCCTGCTCCTCTAGTCTTTGTTTAACGTCTGCACCCTTTTCTCTATCTTTTTCCTGACTTCTTCCCATTTCCTCATTTCTTTCACAAGTTCAGCCATTTCCCGCCTAATTTATTTCTTCATTTCCTCTCCCCTTTTCTCTTGCTTTTCTTTATATATCCCCATTACTTCTATCATCATTTCGCGCGTTTCTTTCAATCCTGCCTCTTTCATCGGATCTTTATCCTTTCCTGTGTTTCCTTCTGTCCCCTTATTGTTGTCATCCTTCTTTACATAACTATGCTTTTCCGGCGGCGATCTGAACATTTTTGGATTTTTTAAGCTTGACCCTATATCTTCCTTGTCCTCACTTCTTCCCCTCTCCCCTCTCTTCCTTTTGATAAACACCTCAATCGATCCCACGCTGTTCACTCTCAATCGCTCCTTTTCTACCGTTTTCTTATACTCTCCCCTTTCCTTCCTTTCTTTCTTCTCCCCTTTCGGCGTGCTAAAAACTTCCTGATCTAAATCTCTTTTTTCCTTGCTGGTACTCGCTCCGCTAGCCATTCTTATCCGACTCAAACATTTTTTTTAGAATGAAAGCTAATAAAATTACGCATCAATTTCCCGTAGCAGATTTTTGATAGAGTCTTTTTATTATTTTTTCATTCAATAACAAACCTGGAACAAAATATTTTTCTTTCATTTTGAAGAAAACCGTTTTTTGAGAAATATTTGGATCCTTTTCAACATACCTGGAATCTCGCCTGGAATAAGTGAAGCTACTACCCATAAATTTTTCCAAGCAGCCACGCAGCTTTTAAAAAATTCATTGTATTTGTTATAACTAAATAAGTGCACGTGAACTCTCTCGTGAGAATTGGTTGCGATTTGTCACTAGATTCGCACTAAATATGAGCAATTTGTAGAGGAACAAAGTTTTTATATTGAATGAATGGAAGTTATTCATTAATTTGTTATTTTATAAGCAATTATCCACATCAGGTATTTATGATGGAGTAAATCAGATTTTTTTACGGAATCGACTAAAAACTATTCGATAATGATGACTAGTTATTATAATTAGTCATCCAATAACAATTGATAATTCAAAAAACAGCGTTAAAAAACAAAGTTTCAATGTTGAAAATAGCCAAATAATGTGTGAATGAAATTTGTTTTAAAAAAATTAGCACTTATCATCTTCTCAATTATTGCCAAACTACGATTAAAATGTGTCATTGCTAAGGAACTGTTAGTAAATTGCACAAGAAAAACGGAATTATTATTTTACAAGTAAGAGTCTGAAATAATTTTGAAAATTAGTTATTAAATGTTGATTAAGATAAAAGGACAAAGTGTGAATCTAGGAAAATAGCCAACTAATGCATTTATTAAATAATTTTGTTTGAGCAATCATCAATTGTTGTCGATTGATAATAAGGAGACATTGCGGAATAATGGGCTATTATTTCTTCGAAGAAAGTGGAAATTTTTGTTTATAAATACATATGTACGCTGTTAAGAATTTGTTAAAAAAATTGTTGTAAACGATAATAATTGCAGACTGTCAACAAAATTTGCTTCAAAGTCTAGAAATTAATTATTTTCATTTGATTACGTTAAAAGAACCAAGTTTTTGCGTCGAAAAATAGTCCAACAGTGCATTTGCTAATTAAGTTTATTAATGAAAATCATCAGTTATTATTAGCGAACTAAATATGATAACTAGGTATCACTGACGAATAACTTCTGGTCGATACCGTAGGAAAATCTTGACTTATTACATCATAAATAAATTATGTGGATAACCTTTATTAAATTTGCTTATGAAATAAAGAATCATATAATAACTTTTATCAATTCATTTAAAAAATTCTTATTGCCTATAAATTTTTCTGATTTAGTACGTATCAAGTGACGAATCGCAGACAATCCTCACAAAACCATTTTTATGCATTTGTCTGAAAATAAAGTTTTGATCCAGTAATAATTATTTAATGAAAATCAATTTGTCGACAGACGTTTCTTTGTCCCACTTTTTTGACCCTAACAAAAGTTCGATAATTGTCTTTTTACTTCCAAGTTCGAACTAAGAGAGAAAGTTGTCACGTCTGATCCCATACTTTCTATACTCTAATTTGGAGTCCTTCCAAGTTTAAATGAGGCAATATTTCGATAATCTAATTTTTGGCCGTTGACTAAAATCTCAATCTTCCGCATCTGTGTTGAAGAAGTTTATGAAATCATCATATTCCTCACTTGGCAAGAGATTCAGATCGAATAGTTTACTCACGAAAGTGAAAACTTACTTCAGAGTTGGTTCATTTCATCCCCGGTAAGACAAATCGATGAGTTTTCGAAAAACACGTTCATACGTTGAGCTGCTTAGCGTTCAAATCAGATAAGAACTGTCGTCTTCTGAAAATCAATTTTTCCATAGACATTTTTTTCCACATTGACGACCCTACGGAAATTTCGATCATTCTCTTTTTACTTCTATGTCGGAACTAAGATGGGAAGTTGTCACGTCTGATGTCGTATTGTTTATACTCAACTGTGAAGCTCTTTTAACCTAAATTAAGACAATGTTTAGATCATCCTATTTGTGACAGTTGATCAAAATTCTAATTCTCCCGCACTTCTCTTAAAGAAGTTTATGGAATCATCATATTCCTTATTCCTGAGGAGATGTAGATTGAATAGTCCACTCATGAACCTGAAAATTTTCCTGAGAGCTAGATCATTTCATTCCCGATAAAAAACCGATGAATTTTCGAAAGACAAGTTGTGCTGCTTAGCGTGCAAATCGGATAAGAATTGTCTTCTGGAAATCAATTTGTTCACAGAGCTTCTATTCCCCACTGTATTGATCCTATCAAAAGTTCCATCATTTCTTTTTTACTTTTATGGTCGAAAGAAGAGAAGATGTAACGTCTGGTGCTATATTTTCAAATCTCAGCTGTGAAGTTCTTCCAGCCTAAATTAAGACAATATTTCAATCATCCTAATTTGGTTGTTGATTAAAATTCCAGTCCTTTTGCACCCGCCTTAAAGAAGTTTATGGAATAATCATATTTGTTACTTCGGAAGAGATTCAGATCGAAAAATTCCACTCACGAAACTGAAAACTTACTTCAGAGTTGGTTCATTTCATTCCCCGTAAGACACGACGATAAATTTCGAAAGACACCTCCATACGTTGTGTTTCTAGCGCATGAACTTGCAAGGTTTATTCCCTTTTCATTGATCCGGTCGATCAGAGGTGATCTATTCGATTTTCAAGTATTTTAAAGTCGTTTCGAGTTCGCTGTATATCCGGATGGCATGTAATGCAGCTTCGCATGGTAGTCAATGCACGGATTATATCGAGCACCGTACTTTTAGTTTGCGTTTCGAGAATGCGGGTGGATTTCCGTGGCACGCGGCTTGTGTGATGTACATGAAACGCATGATTTATTTATGTCTCCACCCAGCAAACAAGTAGAATTTTATATCAGCGAACTTTACGATCATCTCCAACTTCCGCTGAAGCACTCGTCGAACTTTATTAAGGATACACTCTGCCCCTGACGATCCTGTCGCATTGAATTTTACACGGTTATATATTCCGTTACGTATATTTCTTTTCAACGAGCGTAAACTTCCATCGGGAGAAGATGGCGATACCGATGGGGCGCTGGTAATCCTTGGGTCAAAGAAGGAGGGAACTAGACCAAGAAAATAAGGCTGTAAATATAGCCGAGAATAAAATTGTAGGTAAGACTCGAGCAGCGGTAATGCCCTCCAAGAACAATGTATATCTTTTGAAATTGGTCCAAATATCAGAAAAAACGTAAAATACAGCTACAAGCAGAGAGCGTTGCAACAGAAATGGGTGAAATAGTAAATTTCTATTGCATGGAAAATGGAGACGAGGATCGCGATGTTTTTCCAATATTACTTTTCTTCACATATGGAGTAAAATTCCTCAAGTGTACACGCTCAAAAACTTGTCTCCGATCTTCTTGAAAGTCTACCGAATTGTAGTAGGTATACTAGAAGATGATACCTCTAGTACGACTGGTTGTCGTAATACAGGGGCTCGAATTTTCGTTATTTTGCCACGCACGCGGATACTCAATTAATCTTGACTTCTACAAAAGTTATTCAATTTTACTTTTCTATGAGGGTTTTGAGAACATTTTTTTTCTGCAGCTATACGAAATTAATAATGATTCTTTCATGAAAAAAATTAAATCATCTTCATTTTTCGATCTTAAAATTATTTTCGGATTCTTCTCTATGTGCGGCCGCTATTTCTGATCTAAAAGGTTATATTCGGTTTTTTTCAGCTCATGAATTGTGCGTGAGCTTTACAGCATATATTTCTTTCGACTTTTCGGGTAACAAATTCGATAAAATTTTTAAGAACTTTTTGGGGTATCCCAGCATCACTGTAATTTGGATCTTTGTTCATATTGAACAAAATTATCTATTGCATTCACTGACAAAATGATTGACTACTGACAGCAGTGACTTGGATAAACGTTGTAACCAATCATCCCAACAGATAGCGTTAGGGTTACCGTATCAGTCATTCGGACGATTGGTATTTCCAGTTATTTCGCCTGATGGCGCTAGTTGTACTACTTGAGTTACATCCTCCTCTCGCTCAAATGTTTGAGAGTAGAAGGTGATGTCATTAGTGTAACCAAGTCTTTGCCACACTTTCTTTGCCACACTCTCGAGAAAACATTCAATTTGTCCACGGATAACATCAGAAGAAAGTTTCCATGCTTCCATGTTCACCGGTTTTACTACTAATGCCATCTTGCGTCATGAACGATTATTATGTTGGCATCTTGTTGAATGAGGTTATTTTCCATGCCTATAAGCACTAAGTAGAATGTCATGGAATTGAAAATATATATTTCGATTCACAAGGCAACTCTGGCGAATTGTCACTGTTCAGAAGATATATTTGGGTTTTGAAAATATTATACAAATTCCCACTTTTTCAAAGTATTTCGAACTATTTGAAGGAATTTCTAATATCTTCAAGTGAATTTAATAGATTTCAAGAGGTTTTGAGAAATTTTTAAGGAATTTTAGACCAGTTTAACAGATTACAAACAATATTATGGGATTTCAAGAGATTTGAGAAGGTTTCAAGAGATTTCAAATAATTTCTAGACTCTGAAAAGTTGTAGAGGAATTTAAAGATTCTCACATGATATCTACGAATTTTAATCGATCGAAGAAGATTACAAGGGATTTTAAGATATCTTAAAAGACTTAAATCGTTTTTAATGGGCTTCAAAATATTTCAGGGCATACCACAAAACTTTTTAAGGTTACAATGGATTTCAAAAATTGTTTAGAAATTGCAAAGTATTTTAAAAGATTTTTGAGTTTTCGAAGTATTTCAAAATATTTCAAGAGATTTCACAGCACTTCCAGACGGATTGCAAGCAACTTTAAACCATTTCAAGGGACTTCACAAATACTCTAATAATTTCAAGTGATTTGATAATATTATAAGAAATTTCCAAGATTTCAAGTTATTTCTTAAGATCTCGAGAGGTTTCACAGGACTTCAATTGATTTCTAAACATTTTAAGAAATTTCAGAAGATTTGTAGGGATTTCAAAATACTTTGGAAGATTTGAAATGGGACTTTGAGAATTTCAAGTAATTTCAACAGGTTACAGAAATTATGAAGCATTTCAAATGATTTCAACAAAATTTATGAGATTTCACGGGCTTTTGAAATTTTGCAATTGATCACTGTGGATTTTGAAAACTTTTGAAGTTTTTCAAAGAATTTGAAATTATTTTAATGGATTTTGTGAGGTTTCAGAGAAATTTATATGATTTAATAAGACTTCAGGAGATTTCAAGGAATTCGAAGAAATATTTGATGGTTTCATAGGTTTTCAAATATTTCAAGGGCGGTCAAACCCTCATTTAATACTAGGGCATAAAGGTATTATTCAAGACAGTCAAAGATTTCTTTGTATTGCTTTTATAAGGGTTGTGGCCAGTGAACCGTCAGTATAGTCATTTTCTGATACATTGCCATATTTTCAGTATTAGAACTTATAAGTCAAGTGCCTAATTAGTTGAAACCAAGTTTTTTTACTAAATTAACCTTTTTAAGTGCAGTGAAACTACATTATGGGTAAGAAATATGAATAAATAATTTGGTATGCCTTTGCCTCGAGTTGAACTTGGATTGCTGTGATATTTACCTGTACAAATAAAATTGCAATAATGGTAAAACTACATCAGAGTAGCTTTTTTATACATTTTTCTTCGGCATTGAGTTCCGAAAAATTCGATTTTCTTTTAAATGGTACCCTTTGTAAATATATTGTTTAATCGGTGCTTACATATATAAATAAAACTTATTTCTCACGCAGAATAAATATTCTTATCAAATTTAGTTCATAAATAATTCGATATAAACTAATTGAATTACTTTTGAAATTAATAAGAGGGACGAGCAGTTAGAGATGCAGGAGGGAACTGTAATGTATAAAGAAGCCTGTGCTTCAAGTCATGCCATACGATTTAAGTTTGATCATGGAACATTCTAATAAGCTCATTTTTTCAGAAAAATACGATCTGACATTTACTTGAAGTATTTTTTCATGAAATTTATGGGTTGCAAGCTATAAATGCAAACATTACAAAGCTAAAATTTTTTCATTGAAAAGACATCGTTTAAAGTTGTTTATTTAGAAAATTATTATTTTTCATGACTTCGATAAACTAAATATAGTGCGTGCGTTTGTTTGAATGTATTTTTATAAGATTTTGAAACATTGATGGACTTCAGGCTGTTTAGTCACGTTTCATTAACGCTGTCAGTATCTCGCGACGGTCATCTTCGACACCATTTTTCTAAGTGTTCCCCAAACATAAAATCCAGAAAATTGTCATATTTCTTTTCAGGGCATCGAAAACTTTCTATTAAAACCAAAAATGGCGACTAGAAAGCAATTGATTATTCTTTCGATTTTTAAGCGACTTTTCCAGGGTAATCCACTCGCCTATTATAATCCCACCAAAAACATCAACGATGCAAAAAATTCCGCTAAGTGAAAAGTTATTAGTTGAATCAAAACAGAAATTAATTGAAATTGAAATCAAAGCTTGCTCATTAATTCTTAAAGATATCCTGATATTAAAATTCAATTAATTGAAAAATATTACCAAAACTCATTGCTAAAAAATCCATTTTTTGCATAGAATGTACAAATTATCAAAAAATAATTGATGAATCAAAAATTCTTAGAGAATATATCGAGAATTCAATCCAGCTAACTAATGCTGAAGATATAGTTCCAATCGGTTCTAAAATATAGACAGTAGAGGTGGCTAATCACTAAGAAATCAATTTTTTTGCACAAAATATACAAAACGTCGAGAAATAATTGACCAATGAAAATTTCCCTAAAAGCGTACCTAGAATTTTATCCAACAGAATTATTCTGAAATTATGGTACCAATCGGTTGACTAGTGTAAGCTGTAGGTGTGGCTAAGTACTAAAAAATCGGATTATATATGAAAATTACTAAATATTGAAAAATAATCAATGAACCGAAATTTCGTAAAAAACGGATCTAGAATTCCATTCAACATACTTATTTTGAAATGTGTGTACTAATCGGTTGAATAGTGTAGGCTGTAAGTATGTCTAATCACTAAAAATTATACATTTTTTATGTTTTCTGAATCTGCTAAATTTCGTTTAACAAATATAGAAAGTATTTATGCGCAGAAGCTATTTTCTTGTGATTTTTTATTGATTACCAGAAGTTTTATGGAAATCGGTGAAGAATCAGCTGATATATCCAATAAACGTACGATAACTAGCGTTCTGTCGAAAATATATTTGAGGTTTTTTTGCTTTAGTATTCCGAAAAGATAAATATAATTTTTAAAATAATAATTCACGAACGACAAGAGTAATATAAGCTTGTTTAATTTCGTTTTCCGGAAACCATTTTTGATGAAAAAAGCATTCTTTAAGCAAAAAGGAAATTTTTTCAAAGAAAAATGTTGAATAATATACCGGGTGAGCCGCTTTTTTCAGAATATTTTTCTGGCATGATATGCACCTATTTCGCAACAGAAAAGAAAATAATCGTGAAAGTAATGTTTTCAAAATTTTAAATTTTAATTGACAACATTTTTTTTCAATTTTTCAGGGGCCATGAGGCATGAAAAATAAAGTAAAAAAGGCCCTACAAAACACGCTGTAAAATGGTGATCATGGACTCTACAAGATTCCTATATTTCTTTAGTGAAGAAGATTATTAAAAAAACATTACTGAACTTTTTGTTGCAGAATTTTCCCCTCGGATGATGTTCGGATATTTTTGACATGAAATAAAAAAATCGTGAAAGCGCTTTTTCAAAAAACAATTTTTTTTCTATTTTCTATTTCCGCATTTTAAGAATGATAGGCTTCTTTTTGGATAAAAACTGAGTAAGAAATCATTATGAAATTATGTTCCAAAATTAGAGCTATATAATCTACAGAAGTTTTCGAAACATTTCTTTACTCACCAGTTCATCGCAGATTGTAATGATATAATGTTTGCATAATTTGAGAAATAAAAAAATACAAAAGTTTCAAATATTGAAAAAATCTTTTATACTGGGATTTTTTAATGCAAAATACTTTTATGGCATCATAAAATTGAGGCTTACTGTATGTAATTAAAATATTTCACTTTTTATTTTTAAAATATAAATTATAAACATGCTGATATGCACAGTTTAGAGAAATAAATGAAATAGAGAATAAATAGAGAAATAAATTTAAATAATATTATTTTTAATATTCCTTAATTAATATTCTTGAAGCAAATTTTGGATGGCTATAGTCGTTAAGATTCACAGATTCTAATCTCCCCACTCATAAATAGGTATTTTAAATTAGGAGATCCTTATAGGCTTAGGAGATCCTTATAGAAAACTACAATATCAATCTTTCTGAAGCAAATCTTAGATGGCTATAGTCGTTCAAAATTCACAGATTCTGATTTTTTTACTTTTAAATAGCTGCTTTAAATTAAGATATCCTCATGGATTAGGAGATCCTTATAGAAAACTATAATATCAATTTTTTCAAAGCAAATTTTATATGGCTATAGTCGTTAAGACCCAAAGATTCTGATTTTTTCACTTTTAAATAGATATTTTAAAAATTCAACCAAAAATTCATTTTCAAATTCAAGTCCGGATTATTTGGTACCTTTTTCACCTTTAGCCAAGAAATAACAGAAATATCCGTGTCTTGAGACAATTTCCGATAATCTTTCCACAAAAGCTATAGCCATAAAGTTAAGATAAAATTTTATGTCTATGAAGTCTGGCTCATGAGACGGAGCTAGACTTCAGCGTCTTAAAGACGAAGTGGGACGTCTTAAAGACAAATCCAAGACGAAATATTTTTACACGGGCCTTATTCATGTGATATGTATTAGATAATATCACCCTTTAGTATCTGCAATATCAGCTATATGAGAATAACTTTTTTTCCTTTGCTAACAAAATAATGAAAAATTGTTTTTAACTTCCTCTGATATCTAATCCTTTTATAGAAAAATAAAATATCAATCTTGAAATTGATATCAAATTACTCAAAACGATGCCACAAAAGTTATTTTCTGTGAGTTGATGGTAACTTCCTTGTAACGAGTTACTCTCCAACACTTAAATTACATTATGCAAAACTCACTGCACGCTCGAGCAGCTTCTTGAAGCATTAATGTTCTCCAATACTGTGGGACAGAATCATAGTTTGCTAATTAGTTTAATACCCATAAGCGATTCCCAGGAAGGTCGTACAGTTGCCTAACTGTGTCCAGGGGCAAGTCTGACAAAATTGGAAAGGCTCACTTGTTGAGAGGATGCGGTGGTAAGTATCATATCCCATAGGTTGCTCATGTACATTAGGAGTTTGTAGGAGTGAATTGACGCTGAAGCCGTGAAAAGCCGAAAATCGAGTTTATACCGAGGCATAGGAGCAACGTGTTACCTGTCTCTAGTTAATTAACTTAATTAATGGATCAGCCACCCTGTCAGAGCCTACTCAGTGCTGCTCAGACCCAGTGCCGAGCAAAGGCAGCAAAGAACATCAAAGATAAATCGTCCAAGTTCCAGCAACTTTTCGAGAAACACTCACCCTCAACTACTTCGCGTAAATAGGTTGGGCGTGCCTTGATAAAAAATTCTCAATCCGTTCAAATTGATGTGAATAGTACGTTGAGTTATTTAAAATGAAAGTACTAAGCTTCACGTTTGAATAAAAATTTCTGTGAGATAAAAAACGCCTCTCAACTCCGCTGGGATTCGAGCACAGGATCTTTCGTTTGCCGGACGACTGCTCTACCAACTGATCTACGAAGGGTTCCAGCCAATTTTTTTCTCACAGAAACTCTTACGTTCTATAGCTATATATATATACAGAATTATACAATTGTTATTGAAGATTC
Source organism: Melikaiella ostensackeni (assembly GCA_032362435.1). NCBI lineage: Eukaryota > Metazoa > Arthropoda > Insecta > Hymenoptera > Cynipidae > Melikaiella > Melikaiella ostensackeni. Next base: position 5,321,146 of record JAUMHM010000016.1, read on the forward strand.
TCATTCTAGTCATTGTGATCAATTCTAACAGAAGATTCCGTTTTACCATCCACAAAATAGAAATCTATCGTACCAACTCATTTGACTAATCAAATTTTAGAAATATTCTTCCATCAATAAGAAAAGATGAAAATTTCGGAAAAAGCACATAGAATACAATTTTATGTGAAAAAAGGAATGCCTTTCAACTCCACTGGGATTTGAGCCCAGAACCTTTCGCTTGCCAGACGACTGCTCTACGACTGTTGACTGCGTAAAGATACCGCAAAGTGGTAAATCCCTTTCTCTTCTTCTCCCTGTTCCACCCTTATCCTCACACACTTTCCTCTTCCCGTTGCCCATTTCGCTTTCTCTTTCCCTTTCCCTCTTTCCTTTTCATTTCCATTCTCTTTTCCCTTTCCCTTGCCTTCTCGGTTTTCCCGCCTATGTCCCTGTTCCTGTCCCTTATCACTTTCGTCTCTCTTATTTTTTCCCTTTTACTTACTCTTTCCCTTTCCCTTTCGATTTCCTTCCGATTTCCATTTCGCTTTCCCTTTCCCTCTTAATTCCCCTTTCCCTTTCCTGCCCCTTTCCCTTTCTATTTTCCTTTCCCTCAAACATTACACTGGAAATATATGACCGAATACATTTCAAATCATACAGGCAGTGCAACTTACTTTTACAGAATCACTCTCCTCTTAAAAGTGTTTTTTTTTTCGAAGAAAGTGAGACGACACGTATTTTAACGTTTCAAGAAAGATAATCATTTTCACGAAGTAACGAACATTTGGAATTCTAGGGTTGTTCATAAAAAAATACAATTTTTTCTTCAAAGCTCCATAACTTTGGTTTTATTATGATATTTAAAAATTCTTTCCTGAGTCCAGTGCGGATAATAATTGTTCTCTTTCAAAATCTGTCAGAAAATTAACCAAATGACTGAATCACCAATCAACCATAATTACCATATTTAACCAATTACCATAATTAATCAAATTTCTGAAAATATTAAGATTCGATTTTCTCAAAAACCCCAACTTTTCATTTTTTGCCATTTTTTTTTTAATTTGCACTCCTAAGAGGAAGACACCCCTTGATTTGTATGTGGGCTAAACCATTTTTGAGGCTATGATCTATTTTTTTCAGTTACCTGTGTAAACTGTGTTCACTCTAAACTGTTCTGCAAACAATACCTGTTACACTTTTTTGAGTTCCATTGAGACCCCATTGGGACAAAAGTAGTAGAAAAGCTCAATTCTATTATTTTCGAAATTTTTACAAGTGATGATAGGATTTATGTGTCCAAAAGTACCGCTGAAATAGGACCAAAGTACCGAAAAAGTTCAAAATATGTTCCATTTCACCAGAAGCATCTTAAGACTAAAGTTCAGAGATGTCCTAGTTATTTTTGTTTTGTTTTGAGCAACCCTTTTTCGTGAGTTAACTACCGGAAAGTCCCACTTATTATTATTTTTTTGTTTTAAGCCGAATATTTCTTAGAACTTAAGTCCCAAAAGAGTTCCACATATTTTTTTTGTTGTTGAGAATTGTACAAGTCCTTAGTAGATTATGGGACAAAAGAACTAGAGAAGTTCCCTTTTTTCGAAATTTTCACAAGTTCTGATGGTATTTATGTCCCAAAAATGTAATGCTGAAATAGGTCTGAGGTACCAAAAAAGCCAAATATATGTTCCGTTTCACTAGTACTTTTTTAAAAATAAACTACCCGAAAAGTGCCACTTACTTTTTTTTTTAAATTTCACAAATTATAAATAATTTATGAAAAACGGGACATATTCTGAATCTTTTTGATACTTTACACTCTGGTTCTCAAAAAGTTTCAGTGAAACGAGGCATATTTGGAATTGTTTCGGTACTTTCTTCCTATTTCAGCATTACATTTTAGGACATAAATGGACATACTCGTAAATCAGCACCTGTGAGCATTGAAGAAATGATACTTTTCTGTGACTTTAGTCCTTCAAAAGTCCTGCTCAAAACAAACAAAAAAAGTGGGACCTTCCCGTTACTTTTGTCCTAAGAAAGTCCTGCTCAAAAGAAATAAAAATAAGTGGGACATCTCCGGTACATTTGTCCTAAAAAACTCCTGGTGAAACGGGGCATATCTTGAAATTTTTTGGTACTTCAGTCCTATTTCAGCAGTAGTTTTTAAGGTCATAATAGACACAAATTAGCACCTGTAAACATTGAAAAATGAATGGAACTCTTTTAGAACGTTAGTCCTAAGAAAGTCCTGCTCAAAACAAAAAAAAATAAGTAACACTTTTCCGTTACTTTTGCTCTCAAAAAGTCTTGCTCAAAAAAAAAAGAATGAAGTGAGACATTTTCGGTACATTTGTCCTAAAAAAACTTCTGGTATAACGGGATATATTATGATTTTTATTTGTAAGTCAATCCTGTTTCAGCAGTCCTTTTTTAGAGCATAAATCCAATGTGCACTTGTTAAAATTTCGGAAAAAATAAAATGGAACATTTCTAGTCCCTATTTGAATGTTTTAAATTTTTTAAGAAAAGTTTGTACTTAAGTACTAATTTTTTTTATACCTACTACTTCATCGGCACTTTATGCGGGATCCAAATGGGATTCGAATAGGACTTTTTTTACTCGGGTGGCTTCATCTATAAAATTTGACTTCATCTTCCTTCATGAATTTCGAAAACAAGGAAAGTTGATTTTATAGAAACATATTTTCATATTTTATACAAAACATACTTTTAAATTCATGCTTATATAAAGAAAACATTCTTAGAGTTTTATGTAGGAAAGATTATGTTCGTGGCCGCGAGAAGATTTTTTAGAAAATTCTTATTTTTTAATTTTTTCACGAATGATGCAAGATATCAGGAAAGAATAAGAGGTATTTTTTAGAATTTTTTTAAATTAGTAAATCTTCTTTCAGAATTTTGTACAATATTTTGTTGCTTGTAAGAGAAGTACGATTATTAAATTTTTTGAAACAAAATTTTTCTGACCAGAAAAATTGATTGTTCACCAATTTTGAAAAAAATTGAGCAAAAAGAGGTGGGGTTCTCAAGAAAATCGACTTTTAGTATTCCAAAAACAAAAAGCCACTTATTGTCATTCATCAACATCCTGTTAATTTTACGAAGAATATCAAAAGAGGACAATTAACTTCAACAAAGTCAGGAATAAAACTTGGATATCTCAATTAGGTCAAAAGCTATGAAGATATGAAGAAAAAATTGTATTTTTTTAAAAAAGATCCCTAAAGTTTCAAACACTTATAAATTTATGAAAATGATTTCTTCCTTAAAACGGTAAGATACTTGTCGTCTTGTTTCCCTTGAAAAGAAGACACTTAAGAGGCGAATGATTCTGTAACTTGAAATTGCACTGCCTGTATGATTCGAAATGGATTCGGCCATACGATTGAATTTTTTTTTAAGAGACAAGCTTTTATTGAATTTAAGTAAAAAAAATTATTCTTTCAATTTTCACTCCCCACGTTTTCCTTTTTAGTCACACTATTATTATTATTGAAAGCCCCCTTCCCAGTGGTAATTTCGATTCTCTTTAGTGAATTGTAAAAAAGCTTGTTTTATAAATAGAAGTTAATCATATATTTTATTTTCTGCTTTTCGGCCTTGCGCGAATGTTCAATCTTTATTACATCACATCTTACAATATTTGGTAGGAAATAATATGTTATTATGTCAACGACATGATGTTTTCAGTTTCGTTGATAATTTTTTTTTCTGTCCTTTTCTGTTCAGAGGGGGGGGGGGGGGGTCCAAAACATTTTAAAAAATATGCATAGAAGTCGCAAATACGTATGCGTGCGAAGCTTCAAGTCGATTTCATATGTGGAACTGCGGAAGTGCATAAAAATTCAAAAATAAGAATTGTACCTAACTCACACAGCAAGTCTAATGAAACATTGTTTAATAGTGACATTTCACATGTACGCAGTTTACGCAGAATTTATATTCCCTTGGTGATTTTGCGTCAACTACTGTTGGCTGACGAGAAGAATTGAAACATCTTATTTAAATGAGCGTTTCCTACAAAGAAAACTAGAGTCACAATTTCTTTTCAGCTCATTTTATTACAAATTCACCTCTGACTTCATCTGTGTTTCTTATCATGATCAATGTCAAAACTCAAAAACAATTGAATTGCTTTCAATTTCCGTATCCCATCAAATAAATCAATTGTGGTTCAATTTGGTTTCATAAATTTGTCATTCTTTTGTGGTTCCAAATAAAACTTTATTTTTTTCTGTACAACCAAAGTTGGTGCAAAAGTTCGCTTTCTGCGTTAATATTTTTCCTTGAACTCTACACGATTTATAAATTTCCGTACAAACTTTGAACCTAATACCTGAAATATGTTAGATGTTGTGAGCAGTAAATTGATAAACACTTTCTTCTAACTTTTAAGCATTGCTCAACAAAATGTTTCACCAGCAGTGAACCGCAAAAGAAGCGAAGTTTTCTACTACAAGATAAACTGAAAGTTCTTCGCCTCTCTCAGTCGTAACAACAAATCCGATGAGGAAATCGAATAGTCTCTCCCCCTGGGTTAAGCGATGGGCGGTATCCCCTTTCCTCTTCGTGAATCTCGGGTTTACATTCTAGCGTTAACTTGGAATTCGAGCCTTTTTGCAGTTTATTTGTCTCTAGATTCCAAGTCTAACTGGTAGAGTAAGCACAAACATCGACAAATAACTAACATCCTCGAAATGTCTAGCTCAAATCACATCACTATTACAAAACGTCCCTCTAACCGCGACTTCGAAACTGATTCCTACACGTTTTCCACCCCTTTTGCTTCTCTTCCTCTTTTCATAGTTCAATAAACTCGGAATTCGTTGATCTAATAGACGTTCCGGAAAAAAGAGACATTCAAATCGGACAAGGCATTTGAAATAACAATCTTATTTAATTACTATACCTTCTCCAAAAGTTTAAAGTTGTAATAAAGTACTTGCATAAGAAGCTCATTTAAAAGAAGACGTCGAATAGAAACAGCTGTTACGCTTTTAGTTGGAAATTCCTTGCAGCTTTCCACACTTCGCAGTGAATTGTTTTGCAGAGAGCGTATTTTCTCTTCTCTCTGCTTCTTAATTGGCTTCTAGAATCAAAGTCCTTGAATCTGGATCGAAGAAGTTTCACAAAGGTATCGTCTCGTGCCTTCTCTTAACTCATGCTCTTTCTTGGGAAAATGAGATCAAAGACAAATTCTAAGTTCAAGTATGGTTAAAAAGATTCCTGGAAGTAAATATATCAAGAGAATAGCGAAAGCTGACTTACTATTTATTGCACTTTAGAGCGAAAACGAAACTTAAATTTCAAAAGAGCAGTTCCATCGTCACGATATTACTTCAACATTATTGAGTTATGGTTGCATATCCGCTGAAGCGGAAGGATTTTACATTCTTTCATAGAAAGAAATCTTTATTGCTACATTTTATGCATGTCACAATCTTCCGCCTACTGAAGACATTCCCGCTACTTCTGCAAAGAAAGTAGTCCATTTGGCGTTTACGTCGGTAATAATTTCACATCGTCGAATACAACCAGTATTACTCATCACCGATTGCTTTCACAGCTAGCTGAATAGAAGATTCCTGGATAACGACTCTTTAACGTGTGATAAGTACCCTGGAATCGATTGTGCGCTTCTTTAAGCACCTACCAACGTTCTCCAATGGGGAAAAAGAAAGGTTCGTTATTCGAACGACTGTGATAAAATAGCCATATACTTCCATTTTAATAGCAGCGAAAGATGCGTGTCAAGAACATTTTCTCCTGGCTGCTGCCGGAAGACCAAAGTTTAAAGAGCTCAGGTGCCACGTGAGACTAAATGTTGCGATATAACCGTTTTCTTGTATTGCGATTCAGAATCGAACTTTCAATAGTACGTGAAATCTTTATGAAAAGTATCCTTTTCAAATACGTTCGCAACTTTCCTCTATGCTGTTTATGGATCTAAAAATATACTTAGAGTGCCAATTTCAGCGAAATGGTAAGCACAACTGTATTGAGAGAGATTTCCCTTCACTTATATAAAATTAATTTTTTTAATTCAGCCAGACGTCAATCAATACCAATTTTTATTTTTGACTGCTTCTTTATACGACTACTAGACATATTCACTAAATATTAAAATTAATGACGCCTGCTAATAACGCAGTTGAGAAATACCAGTTATTCACTCATAATAGCAATGCACCTTATTAAAACACTTTGGCTACGCACACTAATTACCTGCCTTTGAAAGTCTCTTTGGACACGCCTTCCTGATAAACAACTCGTTTCCTTGGCCATTTCAATAGCAGCGCCCTTTAGAAAAGCATATTGAACGCGCTCATTGGCAACGTACATTAAAAATATACATTGGTTACGCCCTTCAAAACACTTCTTGAACAAGTACACTAGCAAAGCACTTCGAAAATATGAGTTTCTACACCCACTAGCAATGCCCACGTCGAACGCCTTTCAGAAACCTTCTTGAACACGCCCACTAGAAACGCCACGTAGAAACGCTTATTGACCACGCTCAATAGACGCGTTTCCCAGAAACATTTTTTGACCTCGCCCACTGAAAACGCGACGTAGAAACACTTTCTGATCATAACAATGGGAAAAGCTACGTAGAAACACTTCTTGACCACGCTAACTTTAAACGTCTCTTAGAAACATTCTATCCCGCGCTCAGTAGAAGCGTCTCCTAGAAACATTTCTGAACTCGCCCACTAAAAATGCGACGTAAAAACACTTTCTGACCATACCAAATGGAAAAGCCGCGTAGAAACACTTAATGACTACGCTTACTTCAAACGTCTCTTAGAAACATTTCTCGAACACACTCACTACAAACGCGACGTAGAAGCACTTTCTGAGAACACCCACTAGAAACGCCACGTGGAAACACTGTTTGACCACGCCCAGTGGAAGCGTCTCTTAGAAACATTTTTCTATCTAGCCCGCTAGAAACGCGACGTAGAAACACTTTCTGACCATACCAACTAGAAAAGCCACGTAGAAAAATTTGTTGATCACGCCCACCTCTAACGTCTCTTAAAAACATTCTTGAACAAGCCCACTAGAAACGCCACGTAGAAACACTTTTTGACTACGCGCACTTCAAACGTCTCTCAGAAACACTTCTTGAACACGCTCACTAGAAGCGCGACGTAGAAGCACTGTCTGAGCACACTCACTTGAAACGCCACGTGGAAACACATTCCATCCACGCTCACTAGGAACGCCTCATTCAAACAATTTTTGACTACGCCCACTGGTGAACACCATGTAGGTACACTTTTCGACCACACCCACTAGAAACGTCACGTAGAAACACTGTTTGACAACACCCAATGGAGGCGTCTCCTAGAAACATTTTTCTATCTCGCCCACTGGAAACGCGAAGTAGAAACACTTTCTGACCATACCGACTAGAAACGCCACGTAGAATCACTTTTCGTCCAAGGCCAATAGAAGCGTCTCACAGAAATAATTCTTGACCCCACCCACCAGAAATGAGTCGTCGAAACACTTTCTGACCATACTCACTAGAAACGCCACGTAGAAACACTTTTTGACCATGCTCACTAGAAACGCCCCTTTGAAGCACTTTTTGATTAAGCTCACTAGTGAACACCATGTAGGAACACTTTTTGACCACACTGACTAGTAATGCCGCGTAGAAACACTTTTAGACCACACTCAATAGAAGCACATCCTAGAAACATTTGTTGACCTCGTCCACTGAAAACGCGACGTAGAAACACTTTCTAATCATACCAACTAGAAAAGCCGCGTAGAAATACTTGATGACTACGCTTACTTCAAACGTCTCTTGGAAACACTTCTCGAACACACTCACTAAAAACGCGACGTAGAAGCACTGTCTGAGAACACCCACTAGAAACGCGACGTAGAAACATTTTCTGACCATACCAACTAGAAAAGCCACGTAGAAAAACTTGTTGATCATGCCCACCTCTAACGTCTTTCAAAAACATTTCCGAACACGCCCACTAGAAATTCCACGTAGAAACACTTTTTGACCACGCTCTATAGAAGCGTCTCCTAGAAACATTTTTTGACCTCACCCACTGGAAACGCCACGTAGAAGCACTTTCTGACCATACCTACTAGAAAAGCCACGTATAAACACTTGTTGACTTCGCTCACTTGAAACGTCTCTTGGAAACACTTCTTAAACACGTGCACAAGAAACGCGACGTAGAAGCACTGTCTGAGCACACTCACGTGAAACGCTACGTAAAAACACTTTTTATCCACGCGCACTAGAAACGCCTCTCGAAAATACTTTTTGAACGCACCTACTAGAAACGCCATGTAGACACATTTTTCGACCACGCTCACTAAAAACGCCTCTTGGAACACTGTTTGACTACACCAATTAGAAACACTCCTTTGGAACAGTTTGTGACCACACCGTCTGGCAACGTATCTTAGAAGCCCCGCCCACGCAACGTCTGTTACATTATCTACTAAAAAGTTTAAGGAAGAAATATAATTGGATGTTCGTAAAGCATGAGCTCCAAAGAGAAATTTCAGATTTCTGCACTTAATTTTGAGTTCAAAGTTTAAAGAATCAAACTGGCGGATATTTGGAATTTTTGAAACACTATGTTGAATCCCTGATTCTGAAATTCTTAATTTGTGCCTCAAATTCGTTCCTGCTTCAAAATCATTCCTTTGTCCCTATAGTATATTTATCGATTCACGTGTTCGCTTGTTTGAACTTAAATACAAGGTTAATTTTCAGTCCAGACTTTACACTTGCTGCCCTTATAGCGAAAGTATAGAGTATAGGCGTTATTGCGTTGTCAGGCGCTTTCCATGCTTTCAAGTTTTAATTGATTCCCTGAAGGATTTGCGCCTCGTTAGCGAACTTTCGTTCCCCAGTAAAAATCAGACTAAGCCCTTTTATCAAATGGATTTTCTCACATTAAAAATTCTTTTTGTTACAAAATAAAAATTGGAAGAATGTAACTTGACGAGGATTGTATCACCTGTCCTGACCGAAAGGACTTGATGGCTGGTAATTTCTTGATACGAGGGGGATATAATCTTACAAGGAAAACAATCGAAAGTTTATAGAATTGGTTGATAATCCCACACGACGTTATTTAAGAAAAACTCTATTAAATTGAGAGAAAAGGATTTTATATATCAGATGATGTAACGAAAACTTCTGGGGCTAGTGTAATACTTCCAAAAGAAGTTTCTTGAAATTGAAGTTGTTACGAACAGAAGTATAATTCATATCTTCATTACTATAGATACAACAATATGTACAAAATGATGTGAAATTAGAGTAAGGCTAGACTTACAGTACTTTTCTAAAGTAAGAAATGTTGCTCCAAAAGAAAAAAAGATACGTCAATGATAATCAATAGTCACTTTTAATGCTCTCAAGATGATTCATTATCATAAAAGGAGGTATTTCGAATTTCAATCGTGTGCAAAACTACGAATCTTTCCGACGTTTCGTGAACATTGCAAGATTCGTATTTTTACACACGATTGAAACCCTAAACACCTCCTCTCATCAATAGTCACTTTGCTGACAGATCGGAAATTCCCAAGATTCTAAATTCAAAAGAAAATGTTTGATAAAAGTTTTAATTCATCAAGAGTGGTCTATAAATCAGTACAGTTTGTTCCATAAATATTGTTGCCTACGTAAAGAGTTTCTTTGGATTCCACATAGTCACTTTACTGACAGATGGGAGATTACCATCATCCTAGGATTCAATATATAATCCAATGATTGACAATATATCCAATTGGTGAAATTATTGCAATAACGATGACAAAGATTTTTTGTCAGAACTAAACTTTTTTAACCACAAATAACATCACTCAGTAACAGGTATATGTCACGCCAGCCATTCCAGCCTATAGGAAGTTGGTTCCCAACTTGACTCAGCGGAGATACCGAAAAACTTTGGCGCTGATCGCCTTTCGCCAAAATGTTGTGTTTCACTAGTTCCACTAGTTAAGTGTTATTTCATGAGTTTAGGTATATACATTTATCTACAGGAATAATGTAAATATAAAGATAACAAAAGAATCAAATATTGTTATCGTAGATTATAACTTCTTTTACATTCAACTTACATGATGAGTAACTATTTAATTTATAATTTAGCAGGAATTTATAAGGCTTCAGAATTAACAAAATGTGAATATAATTTAAGGAGTTTGTTAATTTTTATATAACATTCAAATTTAAACCATATTTAATGAGCGCTGCAGTTTTGCATTTGCCTCGCGAATCAAATTTGGAACTGTGATCATAATAAACGTGTCATGCTCCTCTCAGTAATAAGCAAACAGTAAAACGAAAGCATTCGAAAAACAATAGAAACACAATAAATTCATGTAAAATGAACAGATGGACAAAATGTCAGTTTAGCGGACATTTTGTTTTTAAAAACGTATTCGTCGAGGAGGTTTGCAGAATATACTATCGTAAACAGGACAAAAAAAAGTACATGAACTTGAAATTCTGAGACTGCCAGGCTGTGAAGATTGCAGTTCATAGCATTCTCTTTTGAAAAGTGTGCTAAATTTAATGTATTACTAAGTTAATCTTACCACCAAAAAAGAAGATTATGATGAAGGAAGATACAAGTGTCTCAATTTTAATGTTAATTTTGTGATAAAACTAATTTAAACTTAGAAATTCAATTCAAGAATACATCCGCGTTTACAATGTTATCCACTTGAACATGATAATTTTTTTTCTCAAGTAAGCAGAACACATGTCACCCAATTTCTTCCAAAAAGACAATTAAAAATGCCTCACCATTCGCACTGGAAAAAATCCAATTTATCATACAAGCTGCCAAATATTTTTAAATGAATTAAAATATTTCGAAACTCAAAACTGACGTATAATGATTCGAACTGTCAAACTGTATAACAGGAAGAATCGAAAGGCCAGTCAACGAAGGACTTCAACATAGAATTGAATCTAATCAAACTGAATTCCTTTTAGATGCTTTTTACCTGATATGCAAAACCACCAAAAAAATTCCAGTAACTGTAACCTATGGCTTTTTTATAATAATGCAGAAAAGTGGCAAAAATAATAGTTTTGAAGTTGTTCTTGTTTTTCTTGAAAACGGTTACTTTTAGTGGAAAACAGTTGAAAAGAAAGATGGTCGTCATCTCATTCCGCGAGAATAAGGTTCCTTTAAGTTTCCGGTACCTACGGTTAACTGTTTAAAAAAAAAGAAGGAGAAGAACGACTTTTATACAAATATTCTTTCCTCCTCTATGAATCGTTCTGAATATTTCTTTTTATACGAGTGAACCCAAATTGTCCTTATAAGCCACGTTGTCTACCAACTAATGTAAATAAATTTTTGATTAATATTAAGATATCTGCAAAGTTTCAATAATTTTTCATATTTTTTTCTCACTGAGAAAAAAAACTTTCATGAACCTATGTTAGATTTCTTGAAAAATTATGAGTTCTTGCTTTTGCAGCTAGGTCATAGCGAGGTTTTATTACTGCCATGATTTTTTGTTTGCGATGGGAGAAATGGGTCAAATACTCCTTGTAATTTTCTATACTAGCCTCGGCTTAGGCTTTCCATTTCCAGGCTACAAAATTTTATGTACGTTCAGGTACAGGGATATTTTTAGAAAGTCTTTTCTTTAAAGGAATATTGGTTTAAATATTTTTTGTTAAATTTCGCATGAATTCAAATGAGTGTATTTTCAGAATTTTGTATCATAGAATAAAATAATATAATAAAATTGAATTATATAAATTAATAATAAATAAATTAGACACTTTGTGATTTAGTTCAAAATTATGTGTTGTTTCGGGAAAGTGTTTGAATAAATGTTGTAGATCTCCGCGACTTAGGAACCCTAATTCATGATTTTTTGATTGTTATTCAAAATTTGTAAAATTTTTTTTTCCATTAAAATAGAGAAAAATTCTTAGACTCTCTGGGGGCCCAGTGGAAAACATCTACAAAAAAGTTTGTAGAACGGCAAATATGATTGCAGCAAATTACAACTAAATAAAATCAATCCAAACATCATTACAGGAAAGTAGAACTTTTGTATATTATTCAGATGAATTTCGTTCTTTTTTTTAACTTTCTTGGGAGCCTTGTTGTACTCGTATACTGTTGTACTTTGTTTTGCTTGTCATGTTTATCGCAAGAGTTCAAGAATTTACAGTTTTTTCATCAAAATGTTTGTTTGTTTTTTTTACATTTGGGGGCATTTTCTTTGATAACAGTAACTGACATGAATCGTGCTTTTTGCACAGGTCCCGCTTGAGTTGTATTTAATTCAACATTGGATATCAGTGACAATCGTAAAGGAGGTAATCGATTAAGCATTTAACAAGTCGAACAAAATATTTTTCTTACGATTTCCTACTCTTGGAGGTACTTTCTTTGGTAAGGGTAATTTATATAAATTTGGATTTTTTTACAGGTTTTGCGAAAGGATATTTCAATGAAGTATTTAATATCAGTAGCAATTGTGAAGGAGGCAATGGCATATTTACCCAGAAATTGGAGCAATACGTTTATCCTCATCTCCTTTGAAAAAGAGCGTTTTCCTTAATTTCGATAGGTGATAATTGTCTTTCTTTTTGCATAGATCTAAGGTTTCGATGAATTTGATGTTTCACTAGTGATCCGTCAAACTTATAACAGAACGAATATACTTGTCAACTGCTGTGAAATAAAATCTATTGAGTACGATTTCTTATGAGAATAATTATCAGCGCTGGAGTGAATCGTGTGGATGGTGTGGAGCATTCTACACCCCGAACTTTGATGTCATTTTTATGTTTTTTTGACTCGGGTTACATTACCTTTTTTTTCTTTCTATAAAACAAATTGCAAATAATAAAATGCAACACGGCAAAATTTCTGATATACGATAAAATATTTTGTTGACATTATCGACAATCTGAAACTGCAATATCGACTAGTGATATAAAAATACTGATTAAAATACAAGACAAATGTTGGCAAGATGAAAAAGGATTTTTATTGTTAGCCCCCCCCCCCCCGTTGAAAGTGAATTCCCAAAAATAATTGCTCTGCCGGTCCTGATTATTATTGTTTCGAAGTAATCATATTTTCTCTTGTAGCTTGAAAATATTCTTAAAAATATTTCTTGTAGGAATTGAGTTATTATTTTCTAGATTGAATGACATTCTAGATATAGAAATATAAGGAAAACTTGAAAGTTACAGAATATGAGAGAAACTAGTGTACTAGGCTATACTGGAATTCACTAAGGAAGAGTTAAGGTGTCTATGTGGGCTTATGCCATCTGAGACTTGGATACCTGTAACCTTGAAGCCATTGCAAGGAGGTACAAGATTTACCGATACGTGACATTTAGTCGACGGTGTTCATTCGTCGGACAACTAGTCGCTGGAACATCTAGTCGCCAGGACGTTCAGTTGCCAGAACGTTTAGTTGCCACGACAACCAGTCGCCGGAAAACTAGTCGCTGGAACATCTAGTCGCCAGGGCGTTTAGTCGCCAGGACAACCAGTCGCCGGACAAATATTCGCTGGAACATCCAGTTGCCAGGACGCTTAGTCGCCAGGACAACCAGTCGCCGGAAAACTAGTCGCTGGGATATTTAGTCGCCAGGACGTTTAGTCGACAGAACATTTAGTCGCCAGGGCCACTAGTCACTGGAACATTTAGCCGCCAGGACGTTTAGTTGCCAGGACAACCAGTCACCGGACAACTAGTCGCTGGAACATCTAGTCGCCGGACAATCAGTCGCCGGATAACTAGTCGCTGGGATATTTAGTCGCCAGGACGTTTAGTCGCCAGAACATTTAGTCGCCAGGGCCAATAGTCGCAGGAACATCTAGCCGCCAGGACGTTTAGTTGCCAAGACCACCAGTCACCGGAAAACTAGTCGCTGGAACATCTAGTCGCCGGACAACCAGTCGCCGGATAACTAGTCGCTGGGATATTTAGTCGCCAGGACGTTTAGTCGACAGAACATTTAGTCGCCAGGGCCACTAGTCGCTGGAAGATCTAGCCGCCAGGACGTTTAGTTGCCAGGACAACCATTCACCGGACAACTAGTCGCTGGGATATTTAGTCGCCAGGACGCTTAGTCACCAGGACGTTCAATCGCCAGGACGCGTTGTCTCATTCTTAGTCATTCTCTTTACTTCCATGCGTTATACAAAGCTTCCATGATAAATATACTCGTTATAATATAATATTATATAAATATATAACGATAAATATAATGTTGCATCAAAACGTATAATTCCACATTCTTTGCAAAATACTATATATGTGAAAAAGTTGCGAAAAATATCTTATTCTATATTTCCATGTCAAATTTCGTCAGTGAATATAAAATATAACAATTTTAACTCATTTTGGAAATTTTTTTCGGAATGAAATTTTAAAGAAATTGTGTTCAGAACTTCGCGCAGTTTGTCAAATTAATTTAAACTTGATAGTGTCAGGAGGTACGCCTATCAAACTTCTTAAAATCAGATGTATTTTGATTCAGTCAGTTCCGTAATTTTATATTTTTTTAAGTGTTTACTCCTGAAGATTTGAAATGTCTACGAATGAAACAAGGACTCCTTAAGAAGTAGGGTAAAACCTTAACGGTATGACATTAAATTCAGAATATTTGGCATGAAAACTAAGTACTACGCGTCCTAGCGAATAGTTGTCCGGCGGCTAGTTGTCCAGCGACTAGTTATTTGGCGACTAGATGTTCTGCTCCGAAGATTTACAACTCCTGATACCTTCCCTTATCACAGGCAAAAAATCCTGGAAGTAATAGAGCCTCGTTATGACCTAGCAGCAAGTGCAAGAATTCATAATCATCTAAAAATTTGACAAGTCGGAGCGCGCCTAGGGCGTGCGATTCGGTCGTCGAGCTTCGCGCTTCGAAACATATGGATCTCGCGCTTCGCGCTCGGCGTTACATGTTCTTTATGTACAAATTACTAAATTTGTTTCTGATATCAAATGAAAAAGAAAATTTACTTATTCAAGGCTCTGTCGGCCTTGAGGAACACATTCTCATCATAATATTTGCACTCGATTTTCTGCGCTCACCGTATAATATGTACAAATAAATAGTCAAAAAGACGGTTAAAAAATGATCTTGATGATTTAAGATTGGTCCTGTGAAAAAATGTTTGACGGCAATTTTATTTGACTTTTTAAAAGCACAAGTTCAGCTCTTTTCACTTGTTTTCTTATGTCACGTCGTTTGGCTAAAAAATTAAAATTAAAATATTCCAATATCATTTTCCAAACTTGAAAAACAAACTATGCATCCTACAAGAAAATGTTCGGGAAAAAAATGTCTTTGATTTTGAATGGTTACAATCTTAGAGTTCTGAATTTTCATATTGAATGTTGTATTTTTAATTTTTCCATTTCATAGGCTTTCGTTTCGCAATTGAAATCACAGTAGTTGATATTTGAACCGTATAATCAACAATTTGAAAAAAGTGAGTTATTGAGCGATTTAAATTTACTTGAAATAATTTAGATTTTAAAGGGTGTTAGCATGAAAAAGTTTCAATATCACAATTCTTGGTAAATAAACAATTCTTTCGTTTTAAATGAAGTTCGACTTCTTGAATTTTCAACTTTCCGCAAAACAATTTTTTTTTCATTTTTAATGTTTTCCGTCTGAAATTACTTTATTTTGAACGTTTTTTTAGAATAGTTTAATTTTACAGTTTTGTAATTGAAAATTTTTCCATTTTGAACGGTGAAAATGATGGTGAATTTATTTTTTAAACAGAAAAATTGTTCTAATCTATTTTAATGTTAAATTATAATTTTTTCATGTAATAACCATTTTAAATTCTCGAATTTCAGAAGCTTTGACTTTGAAACATTCAACTTAGTTTTGAATTTCAAATTTTCAAATTTAATCGCTCCAAATTCAAAATGATTTAAATTCAAAAGTTTCCAATTTCAAATTATTCAATTTTGAATGCTTTTAATTATAAATAACACAATTTTGATTTTTTTGAATTCTTAATGGTCTAATGTTTTAAATTCTAATCTGAAATTTTTTCATTTTGAACGCTTTGAAATTGCCCTCTTTTTGAAATTTTAGTCTGAAATGATTCAATTTCGAGATTCTTCAATTCAAAATAAAATTGTTCAACTTTGATTGCTTTGAATTATAAATAATACAATTTCGGCTCGTTTCTCATGAAATAGTCCTATTTTTATAATTCCATTTTGAAATTTTTCAATTTTGAGAACTTCTTTTTGAAAATTAAAAAATTTTAAACACTTTTAATTTCAAATTATTTAATAAAGAATGCTTTCATTTAGAAGTGAAATAGGTTCAATTCCTTCTCATTCCATTCTAAATATTGTTTTCATTCAAAATTTTACCTTACCTGAAATTTTTTTATTTGGTACGTTTTCAATTCGAGGTCGTTCAGTATATTTTTCTGAACTTCAAATGCTTTCAGTTCGAAATTATTAATTATAAATAATTGTTCCCAAAATGTTTGAAATGCCTAATATTAAAAAATGTATTCAATAATATGTGTCCATTTATTAACATGAAAGTATTCGAAGGAAAAAACCTAAGCTTTCTTTCCATAAAAGATAAAAAAGAACGCTAAGTATGAAAAAAGTCTCATTGATTGTTGATCCGCAGTTTAAAAGGTCAAAGTTTATTTTTCAAAAAATGCTTATGTTTGATTAAAATGTTATGAGAAATAGTTTAAAAGGATGGCTAACGAACTTGACCTTCAATTTTCAACACTCAAAGCGTTAAGAAAAAATTTCTCTATATGAAGTGGTAGGCAACCTGGAGGAATTGCCTATAAGGATAATTCAGTTTCACTATTATCAAGAGAAGCATTTATAAAGATTCATAAATAAGGCAAGGATATTTGTGACGCGATCCGAGAAAAGGGACCTTCTAGGCAAAAGTGAAATTTTACAGGGCGAGCGATTGAAGAAATCTCAAAGTCGAGGCGGCAGAGCGGCGGAAAAGTCTCAGAGGGAAATTCTGACCCCCACACCTTACAGATCGACCGTGTTTCCCCACTCTCTTCTCCTCCCGTTCGTGCACCGGCAATCGAGTCCAAGTTCTCCCGTCTATTGTTCTGCGCACGTGTTTAAAGATTCTTTCAATAATTTATATTTTGTGAAATAATGCAGCTACGAAATTTCTGATTGCGCCCCTAGAAAGATAAGTTAAAGAACTTATAGAATACATCATAATCCGAAAATCGATTTTTTGCCTAGTAGGTCCCTTTTCTCGGATCGCGTTACATTTGTGTAAAATTTGTTCTTTCCCCTCGTTTTTTAGATAATTGGTTAACTATATAAGAAAGTCAAGAAAACCTTATTCGTGCAGAATAAGATGCTCAAGGTTTACGGTTACTGGTATTTTTGGTGGTTCAGCATACTATCTAGAAGGCATCATAAAAAAATGCAGCTG
Source organism: Melikaiella ostensackeni (assembly GCA_032362435.1). NCBI lineage: Eukaryota > Metazoa > Arthropoda > Insecta > Hymenoptera > Cynipidae > Melikaiella > Melikaiella ostensackeni. The sequence continues at coordinate 5,338,618 of JAUMHM010000016.1, forward strand.
AATGGATTTGATTCTATGTTGAGGTTTTTTTTTCCTTGTTAACTGGCCGAGCTTCATTGTAGACAGACAGAAATTGTACTTTATTATTATTAGTGATGATATCGTGAAAGATACTTGTGGGAGTATGAAGGATAAAACCTGAGAGGCAGTATTGGAACTTATGAGGAACTGGATCCACACTTTGTTGCACTATATTTAGTCTAATCAACATCTACCACCACGAAACCACTGATCCTCCTTCACAGTGAAGAGCTTGTACGGATTCCTCCTTCCTGAAGCGATCCTTGCGAGAACATTAGTACGTGCCTAGCATACCGTATTCCCGCGATCGCTTAACTGATCGTTAACTCGGCAATTCACAATAATGAATGGGAGCAGCAGGCAAGTTGAGGGGAATTTCGTCCAAAAGATTCTTCGCCACTCTCTTTCTACACACTAAACTAATATCCCGCAGCATTAATCCCTTGCGTTTTCGCTCAACGATGCATATCTTTCACAAGGGGAGCTCTCCGTAGTTTCTTCTTGTTTCGCGAAAGATTAAGCCCAGCACATAGTCCAGTCAAATAAGCTTTTTACATTCTCATCAGAGAAGGTATTAGATTTGTGTACACTTTGGGGGGGGGGGGGGGGGGGG
>JAUMHM010000016.1:5354642-5373140 GCA_032362435.1 Melikaiella ostensackeni
ACGCACTTTACACTTCAAAACACAAAATACGAATAAGCTACGTAAGTTCTCAGAAAGGCGTGACCGGGATCGACCGAGAAACACGTCCGACCAGCTCAGAGGCTAGAACTGTAATCAACACAGAAGTTAAACTCTTAACCAAATAGTTGATTTTTCAACCAAGAAGATGAATTTCCAACCAAAAAAATTAATTTTTTACCAGAAAACACGAATTTTCAACTAAAATGATGTATCTTCGAATAAAAAAGTGAATTCTTAGCAAAATAGTTCAACCAAGTAGCTGAATTTTCAATCACAAAAGATAAATTTTCAACCAAGAAGATTAGTTTTCCACCAGAAAACACGAATTTTCAACTAAAATGATGAATCTTCAATAAAAATGAAATCTCAACAAATGAGTTCAACTTTCAGCCAAGAAGTTGAATTTTCAACCAAAAAGATGAGTTTTTAACCAAGAAGATTAATTTTCTTCCAGGCTAGATGAATTTTCAATTGAAATATTTCAAATTTCAACAAAAAATGTATAATTTCCAACCAAGGAAATGTTTTTTTTTCAAATCAGTCCAAGCTCCAACCGCAAAAGACGGATTTTCAATAAAATAGTTGAATCTTCAACCAAAATTTACTAACTCTCAACCAAGCAGTTGAATTTTCAACCCAAAAAGATGATTTGAAGAAGTTTCTGCCAAAATAGTTGAAGTTTAAAACCAAAAAAGACGAATTTTCAACAAAACAGTTTAACTTTCCGAACCAAAAAATTAGAAATTCAAGTAAAGTGATGAATCTTCAAGCAAAAAAAAATAATTCTCAACTGTTAGAAATTCAAGGAAAAGACGGCCACCCGTTTTCGAAAAAATCAACTCTTGGAAAAAAAAAGAATTTCATGGTTTAAAATGTTTACTTATTAAATTCTCACGTAAAATCATGTAAATGTAACATTTTTTACACTTTATTTTATTATAAAATGTTCGCTTTTTACTTGAATTTTCAACTGTTGAAAACTCACATAAAATTAAAAATCGAATATCAAGCAGCTTAATTTTCCATTGTTAACATCCAACGAAAATTTCAAATTGAATATTCAAAAGTTGAACATTGAATTTTATTCTATTTTCTACTGTTGAAAATTCAATTCTCAACTTCCTTTAATTTTCAACAGTTGAATAACAGTTGCTAAGAATGTAATATTCACATAAATTTACGTGAGAATTTATTAAATGAAAATTTCAATCCATAAACAAATCTTTTTAAAAAAAGCCGATTTTTTCGATAACGGTCAGCCATTGGCAAATAAGGTTTTGACAAGGAAATAGTCATCCAATGAAATCTCAGTAGCGAATTTATGAGGTGAAAAAAAATCTCAACTCTAATCATCTATTTGTGCGAATGTCAATATTTTCATAAAATCTATAATAAGTTCAAGTGGAAAAAAGAGCCGGGGGAGGGGCGCAAAAGTCCACGCTTGTCAACCAGGAAGGGGGAGGGGGTAAAAGGTGGTAAAAAATTCTCCACGTGGTATATGAACGGCCCCTCATTTGTTGTATTTCCTTTTAGGGTTTCGCAGCCTCCGTGCAGAAACCCTTATTATTTGTGGCGGGTATCCGTCCGTCGTATGAAAAGGGTATTGAGGGTATGATGGGACAGTGAGGGAAAATGAGGAGAGGGGCGAGAGTGGAAGGGGATGGGAAGGAAAATGAGGGGCGAGAAGGGGAATGATAGGATGGAAGGGGAAGAGTAGAAAAATGAGGGTGGAGAGGGGAATTATGGTAGAGGAGGGGTAGTGGGGGGAAGTGCGGGGAGAAATTTGAACGACAAATGAATTCTTCTCGAAAGCACGTATAAGTTTAACTAGAAAAATACCTGTCTTGAATTAAAAAACCCGTTTCTTTAACATCATTTTTTTATTTAATCAAAAATAACTCCAAAATGAAGAAAATTATTTTAAATTAAAGAAAGTTTTCATTTAACGAAAAACTATTTTTTTGAATCAAAGAAATTTGTTTGAATCAAAAGAAATTTCTTGGAATCAAAGAAACTTTTCTTTGACTGCGAGCCAATGAATATTTTTCTTTAAATCAAAGAATCTTTTTTCTGAGTGTACACTAAGAGTTTGAATTATTAGAAATAACAGTAAAATATATCATTTTTAACCAATTTAACCACTCTAGCCAATTCAACCAATTTAACAAACTTAACCAATTGTTTATTTTTTTTCATTACTCAAATGTGAAATTATGTCTCTAAAAATTTTTTTCCATTAAATTACACAACACCATTAATTTAACATTGAACCTCGATGAGGAAATGCAAGATTTCATCTGACAGGATTTCATTTTTTTCTAGATTTTCTTTTTGTCAAAAAGGAAAACAATTTCCACGTGTGCATTGCATTTTTTAAAATTTGCGATCCTTGAATCACCCTAGTGTACGCCTTTCATGAAATCTCGTGGATTCTGCGAAAATCTTTGCCACCCTTTGAAATCCCGTGAACTCTGTTGAAAATTTTGTAAGTTTAAAAAATTGTAAATCATATGAAAATTTCTTGAAATCCTTTGAATTCCATGAATGTCATATATAGTCACTGAAAAGCTCTTCAAAACGATTAGGCACCCTGGAAATCCCTCAAAATCCTTTAAAAGCTATGGAAATCCCTTCAAATTTTTAGAGACCCTGTGAAATCTTTTGAAATTCTTAAAATCGCCTAAAATCTTCAAAATCCCATGAAAATCTTTTATAATCCTTTAAAATCCGTAGAAATCCCTTAGAACCTCTAAAAATCGGCAAAAATCCTTGAAATTTTCGTACAATATTTCGAAATGTTACGAGATCCTTTGAAATCTTCAAAATCCCTTTAGAATCCATTAGGTCAGGATTAAAAATAAAAATTTATGAACAACAGCATATTTTTGGAAATGAATTCATTCATATTCCTAAGGTTGTACTTTAAAAAAAAAAATATTTTAATAATCTAGAACTTGAAAGCTAAAGAACCGTGAATAACTTCAACCTTTGGACATAGGTAGTTCTGTCTTGAAGTTAGGCAGTTTTGTTCAAAGATCAACTCTTACTCAGTGTCCCTCGATAATAAAGTCCATTTTTCGAATCCTTTTATTTCTGATGAACATTGTGGTAGTCGAAAAATTCGCAAAGTTTGGAAAATGCGATGTGCGCGTGGAAACTGTTTTTCCTGTTGAGAAAAAAAGAAAAACCCTAAAAAAATGTAATCTAATCGGATAAAATCTTGCACTTTCTCATCGAAGTCAAAGGATAAACTCCAAATATCTTGTATGCTTTCATGCTTACGAAAAAATTTTTAGAACAATATTAACCCCATTTTTCATGCTAAATTTTATTGTGTTATGTAATTTTATAGTAAAAAATTTTTCAAGACCATTTTTTACATAATTTACGTTTTCTTCTTATAATGAAGACTTTTAATGTTTCAAGAATTATAGATATTTTCAATATGAATTCATTGGTTCCATGTAAATCGGTATCAATAATTTTTTAAATAATTTTATCATTTTTTTTAAACATACATAAAAACAGAGAAAAAACCTAGGCTTACTTTTACTGCGTCTTATTTTCTCCAGGTATTACTACAGCTGTTACCGAGGCAACTTCGTATGATTTTCTTTTGCTTGAAAACTCAGTTTAAGTCCTTTTTTACCAAAAAATAACCATAAAAACAATTTATATGGTACAATGAATTCGTATCGAAATATGCACAAGTCTAGCTACACTAAAAGTCTTTACTATTAGAAGAAGAAGTAAATTATCTAAAAATATGGATCTCAAAATTGTCAATGAAATTAGATAAAACCATTAAATTCGTCATAAAATATTAGGCTGATATTGTTACAAACATTTTTACATCATTTAAAGTTATTTTAAGATTTTTTTAAGATATTTAAATTTTGACCATCGAACCCGATGAGGAAAAGCAAGATTTTATCATTCATCCGATTCGATTACATTTTTAATGGGTTGTTTTTTGACCAGAAAGGAACAAAAATTTCCACGTTCGTATTGCATTTTCCAAACTTTGCGATTTTTGGCCCATCCTAATGAATATCCCTGAAATAATAATCTATCTCACTAGTATAGTTAAATTATGATTTCTTCTAGATCAAATTGATGGCAGTAATGTTTTATTGATCATTGTTCTCAAGGACCTCCTAATGAAAACCTGAAATCCTCCGATCTGCAAATGTTGTGAAGTGTTTGTTATTAACAGAAAAAACTGCTACATTTTTTTAAGACGTTTGTGTGGATTGTTGCTTTCATTGGAGAAATTCATAAAATTGTGTAGGAAATTATTTGTAAAGAATAAAATAAGCTTCAAAATGAGCTGTTATCAAACTATTTGTGACTGATAGTTTAAAAGTTATGAATTTGTTAATTAACGATAACGTTTTCTCTATTACGTAACAGCGGTAATAAATTTTAATTTTTGTAAAGACAATTTCATCGAATTTTACTTATTAGATCTTTAAACTCAATGGTCCAATGTATTATAGAATATTTTTTTAGTACCTGAAATCCAAAATGGGCGGAGGGGTGGTGGAACACTTTTTTTTATTCAAACAATAATGGTTTTCGAGAAAATTTTGTAATTGAGTTGGTAGTTACTGAATCATCTAAAGCCTAGTGATACTTCGCGAAAAAAATGTTAGGCTTTTAAAACTTTTTTCCTATTTTTAACAACAAATTGTTATGAACAATGATTTTTTTCAATACTTACACTCGTCCGAAAATTCTGAAAAAATGAAGTATAACCATGAATTCAAGAAGTCAGTTATTTTTTTTTTTTTGAAAAATTACAAAAATGCAGCTCCAAAAAACTGTTATTATCACAAATATTTATAAATAATATAACACAATTGTATATGAATGTACGATAATTAATAAGTTTTGGAATAAGGGCTGAAATATCAGTTACAAAACGGGACATAATGAATTCAAAAAATTATTATTGGTTTCGAAATTAGGTTATTTTGTTTAACCAAAAGATTTTCAAAGCTAATTTCGAAGTTTATTCATTAACAAAAACAATTTTTTTTTACTTTTGAAGTGTACCGATTTCTAACATACATTTAGATTCATTGAAAAATACCTAGAAAACATGAAGCACGTATACAAAAAATATATCCAATAGCAACTCAAAAGTTTAATAATTTATTGAATGTGTTATAAGCAAATTAATAAATAAAAATGGTTTCGTGGGGATTGGCAGCGAGTCACCACTTGAGTCGCACTAAATTCAAAGAATTAATGGAAAAGAAGTTTTTTAGTAGAATAATTGCATGTTCATAAATAATTTCTCATTTTATAAGCAAGTTTTATAAACAATTATCCATATCTGGTATTTATGATGAAATGAAAGAATTTTTTCTACAAAATTGATCATGTATTACCTGAAAATTAAAACCTCAGGATCAAATTTGGCCATCCAATGAAAAAATATTATTTTTTAAACAATTTTAATTAACAAATGCAATGTTTGGCTATTTTTGGACGTACAAACTTGGTTCTTTCGACGCAACCAACCGTGAATATCTAACCTCTAAATTTTTGAGGACATTTCGATAACAATGAATAATTTTTATTGTAAACAACAATTGTTTTAACAAATTTTTATCATGTTATGTATTTATAAATATTTCACTTTTTTCACGGACTCAGCAGCCAGTTATTCAGCAAAGACTTCTTGCTATGAATTGCTGCTATTTGATCATTGTTTAAGCAAACCTAATTAACAAATGCATTATTTGGCTATTTATATTTATTATTATTTGGCTATTTAAACTTTGTTCTTTCAGCGTAATCAACTGTTAATGACAAATTTTCAAACTTTTTTTACATACTTCGATAACGATCCACTATTTTTATTGTTATTAACAATGCTATAAACAAATTTTTCTCGGCTAATGTATTTGTGAACTAAAAATTGCGTTTTTCTTGTAGAATATACTCAAAATAACTCAACAATAATTCCTTGCTATCAGTTGATAACAATGGAAGATTTGTTGAAGAAAGTTAATTATTACTCAACTTTCTTTTTCGGTTTACGGAATAGGTCGATTTATTTTAAAAATAACCTTCTGTAATTGTATGATCGGAGTTGGTACTAATGGGCAAACACACAATTAAATTATTAATAACAATAAAAATAGTGGATCGTTATCGAAGTATCCTAAAAAGTTAAAAAATTTCTCATTAATGGTTGATTATGCTAAATGAACAAAGTTCAAATGCTAAAAAATAGCCAAATAATGCATTTGTTATATAAGTTTGTTTAAACAATTATCAAATGTTAGAAATTCCTAGCAAGAAGTCATTGCTGAATAACTGACTACTAAGTGACAAGTTACTGCCAATCCCCACGGAAACATTTTCATTCACTTATTTGTTTATAACAAATTCAATAGATTTTTAAACATTTGCTTCATGTTTTTTTTAGGTATTTTTAAATGAATCCAAGTATTTTTTAAAAACCGGTACACTTCAAAATTTAAAAAAAAATTTCACTTTTGTCATTAAATAAAAAAAAAATTAACAAAATTAAAAAAATCCGGCACGACATTTCAATGCGGAATTTCATTAGGTTTCATTCTGAAAAAATCGTTTTATTTGGATAATAATTGTGATCAATTTTGAAGAAAATCATAAGAGCGGATTTTTCAATTATTGTTTGTTTAAACTTTTATGTTAATGCAAAAAGAGAAAAAATTGTCGATTTTAACGATTTTATTTCTTAATCTCATTGGAAAAATTTTTCCTTCGCTCAATATCACTTGTATCCAATGCGCAGGGATGCATGAAAGAAAAATAAATTGTTGACTTGAAAAGTTAGTTGTTATAAACAAATCATTCCGAAAAATAGTTCACAAGATCAATTGTTCGTTCTAGGTATATTTGTGCATTTAAATTACTATCTTGTCAGTGATGTGTCATAATAAAAAGATGACTTCCGATCTTTTATCCTTATTTTTTTAACAAATTACATAAACAAATGCATTTACTGGTAAAAACAGATCGTTTTTTCTGCTAATTGTCATTGAATATAATTGGCCATGTTGTTAAGTGATGAAAATTCATCATCCTATATTTTTTACATATTTATATATTTGCTAATATAAATTGTTCAAACAATACATAAAAAATTTTAAATAATTAATTTTCATTACTAAACAACATAGCCAATTCAATTTGAAGGCAATTAACAGAAAAAGCGATCTTTTTGACAGTAAATGCCGATAATAAGCATTTGTTCATATAATTTGTTAAATAAAGTTATCAACAAATAAAATTGTCAAATTTTACCACAAAAGTTTCAAATTGTTGACCAATTTTCTTCAATTACGATCACTGACAAGATAGTTTGTAAAGAATAAGAAGAAAAAACGATCCTTTTTTCCCATCTGTTAAAATAATTAGTTTATGACAATTAACTTCACAAGTCAAGAAAAAATTTTCTTTCGTGCATCCCTGCGCATTAAATAAAATCGATACTGAACATAGGAAAAACTTTGTGATGAAGATAAAAAATGAAATCGTGAAAATCGATATTTTTTCTCTATTTGCATTAACATAAGAGTTTGGAAAAACCAAAATTCAAAAATCAGCTCTCATAATTCTCTAAAAAATTGAACGCTCAATTTTTTCTTGAAAAAAAATTCAAAATCGGTTATGAATTGCCTTCTACAAGTTATTTTGGCCCCGTTTTTTCATTTCACCAAATCAAGGCCGGACTCGAAAACCAATCAAGATATTTTATTGTTTTTGGTCCAATTTTGCAACTAATATATCAGACTTTGCTTTTGTCGAATTTACATTCAAACAAAATTAATAATAATAAATGCACTCAAATTATTTTCAAGTGATAAACGCTTAAATTTAAATTTAAACAACAAATAGACAAAAAAATTAATAAAATTTTGATCAATCATGAGCTAAACTTTGTGTTCCTTGTTTTTTGGATAAGTTTTATCATGATTTAGCGCTGTTGTCAAATATTGTTCACGAAAGTTGTTTAAACAATGATTTTTTCAACCAATCTTTTTTAGATAGAAAATTTCTGTAAAATTATTTTTAATCCATTTGAGTACTTGGTTGTATTTGATTTCTTTCAGATTTTTTGGACAAGTTTAAGTATTTAAAAAATGATTTTTTGTAACAATTTGTTGTTAAGAATAGAAAAAAGTTCTAAGAATCTGACTTATATTTTCATGTGAAGTATCTCTATGCCTTAGACAATTCATCATTTGCCAATCCAACAAAAATGTTTTTTTCGAAAAAAATTATTGTTTGAATGAAAAAGTGCTTCCTCACACAACAAGGAAAATTCATTACCGCCAAGACGTAATAGAGAAAGCGGTATCGTTAATTAACAAATGCAAAACTTTAAAACTATTAGTCACAAAGTGTTCGATGATTTCTCATTTCTGAGCTTATTTTATTCTTCACAAATAATTATCCCAACATTTTTATTAGACGTGTGCATTTTGTCGGATCGAATATGGCATTTTCGATTCGACTAGCAGTATCGTCGGATCGGTTTTTTTTCGATTCGATCGACCCACCGATCGAATGTCGAAAAATCGACATTCGATACGTGCTGCCGTCGGGTCGGTGTTCTTCGATTCGATCAGCTCATCCATCGAATGTCGGAAAACCGACATTCGACTCGCGCATAATTGGATAGGTTTTTTTTCGATTCGATCGACCCACCGATCGAATGTCGAAAAACTGACTTTCGATTCGTGCTGCTGTCGGATCGTTTTTTTTTCGATTCGATCGGCCCGTCCATCGAATGTAAAAAAAACCAAAATTCGAAGCGCCATTGAATCGGTTTTTTGGTTTGATCGGCTCGTGCGTGGGAAAATCCGATATTCGATGTGCCTTAGATTGAATCGTTTTTTTACTTTTTTACTTTCTTTCAATTTAGTACTAAAGTTGTTAAAAATGTTAAAATTGATTGAAGAATCATGAAACGTAATTTGTCTTCAATTAAATAACTTTTGCATTTCAAAAAAATTCATATACAGGTATGTCTACAAAATGAAGATTTCTTTAAAGCTTAAATAAATATGCTCTGAATTCTTGTACCTACTATCTTCACAAGAGACTAAAAGTTAATAAAACAAAATTTTTTGATCATACCATATACTCTGTACATCTGAACTAATGCGTGCGTATTCATAAAGTAATGTAAAATTAAAAGTAGCAGTAAATTTGTTACTTATTCCCATAGAAATTTTCTACGCAAGTAAATTAATAACAATCCCACTGAGCACTAGTATTTTTTTTACTAATGATCAGTAGAAATACTCACAAAATCAATTTTAATGACTTGCGCTATTTCATTCGTTAACTATTACTCATTCAGATATAGAAAGTGTATAATATTTATTGCAGGAATTCCAATACTTCATACATATCTAAAACATTCAAACGATAAAGGCGTTCTGAAATTTGAAAAGAAAACCAATTAAATATTTTTAAACTTTATTCTTAACAAAAATAGCGCGCTCATAACATGTTTCTTATTTTAATTATCTAATTGTCCAATTAAAATATATGATTAAATTTAAAGTACTATACAATATATTGAATAATAATCATTAATTAAAATAAATATTAAAATAGCTACATCAGCTTTCACACAATGTTTATTTTAATCGGCGACTTACTTAATTTTGAATCTTTATAGTTTATTACCATGAAATTTGAACATCTTTTGAAAATAGGTCTATCTTAAAAATTTGCAATTGAAAATTCTCCAATGTTGAATGTGTATAACTGTACAATTAAAAACGATAAATTTTTAAGTGTTAATTTTTGTTTTGAATAGTTCGATTATATAGATTTACAATTGAAAACTCTTGTATTTCAAGGGCGTGTAAATAAAAATGTTTAAATTTTGCTGAATTTGAAAATCAAAAGTCAAGGGTTTTCAATTCTAAATCTACAAATTGGAAAAACTTTGAATGCAAGTCATAAAAATTGAAAATTTTCAATTCTAAAACTCAAAACTTCCATAATTTTTAATTGCAGTTTTTCAAAATTAAAAACTCTTCAATTGCAAGTCATGCAAGTCATCAAAATTACAGATTTTTTAATTCTGAAACTTGAAACTTGCATAATTCTTAATTGTAGATTTTCAAAATTGAAAACTCTTCAATTTTGAAGATTTAAGATTAAAATTTCTACAATTTTAAAGAGTTTCAATTAAAAACTGTTGAACTTTGAAAATATTTCCAAATTACTAAATTTTCAATATGTAGATATATTTTAAAGGTATGATATTTTGAACGTTTTTTTTCTTAATAGTTCAATTTGTAAAATTTACAATTAAAGATTCACTAATTTGGAATGTTTATATTCTAACATGATCTTATTTTTAACGTTTTTTTTTTGTATATGTAGTTCAATTTTAAAAATTTACAATGGAAAATTTTTTAAGTTGGAATATTTTCAATTGAAGACTCTTCGATATTTAATGTGTCAAATAGAAAATAATGCAATTTTGAGTGTTTTTTTTGTAATAGTTCAATTTTGAAGATTAAAAATTGAAAATCATTCAATTTAATAGATTGGCAGCTGTCAATTCTTCAATATTGTGAACAGTTAAAATGACAGCGTTGATTTATTTTTTGAAATACTTATAATTTTTCACATATGTAACATATGCTCCCGTAATATAAAAAAAATTTGTAAACAGGGAATTTTTGCTAACGATAAAAGTGGCGACATTTAATTTCTACAATTAAAGTTTGTGAAATTGATAATTTACCATTTTGAGTGTTTCGTTTTAGGATAATGTTTATTTTGAAGGCTTTAAAATAAAACCTTTTGAAATTAGAAGGTTTGCATTTTAAATCTTGTTCATTATTAAACGATTGAATAAAAAGTTTTTGAATGATAAATGTTTTAAGCTCTAATTTGAAAGATTTGAAAAGTTGAAAATTCATAAGAGTTCCGTTTTGGCTGCTTTAGTTTGTGGTTTAGTTTTGATAACTTAAAATGAAAAAATCTTCAGCTTCAACAGTTTGAACTTTTGAATTTCAGCTTGAATTTCAATAACCGGGAAACATTTTTGTGAACCGGAAAAAAACCGAGAAATGACCGGCAATTTTTCTCAGTGATGAAAGTGGCCAACCCTGATTATTATAGCCGTATTTTTACAGTTCTTTGTGATCTAATTCAAATTTTTTAAACTCGAAAGTTTAAACTGAGACTATTATGTGCCTATTAGTCGTTTATACAGTCGAACTTGTCAATATTGGACTTTACAATTCATATCTTTATTATAGGTTTGAAATATCATAATATATTAAGTACTATTAAATTTATAATTCCTTACTAAAGACAATTTGAAGAATCTATTTAACTTAATGATAAACCTAAACTAAGAATACTAATGGTAAGGCCCAATATTAACAAGTTCGACTTTGTAAGTGACTAACTGGAAAACAATAATGATATTCGAACTTTCCAATTCTTGATATTTAAATTATACGGAAAAAGTTATTTAAAAATTGAATTATAATGATATTTTCGGCAATTTTTCCCCCTTAAGACTTAATTAAACCGAAAAATCGATCATTTTTCAAAAAGGGCAAGATCGATTATTTTAAACTGGGTCTTAAATTGTTTATAGGATGCCAAAGAACTGTAGTCAATAACAAAATCCCATCTGCACATAACTTTCATTGAAAAGAGGTTAAAATCAGTGAAAATCGGTTCCACATTTCTCTTTATAATATTATACAAAAATATTATAGGATAAAAATTTCAATTCAATACTATTAAAGTTCATGGAAATTTAAGGTGCATATATTTTATATTACATGAAATTTCCCATTCCACAATTAATAATCCAAATTCCATAAATGTAGAATATAAATTTTTTAAAAACTGTTATTTGACAAAAAAAATTGAAATAAAGCTAGTGTAATAAATAATAACACCAATATTGGACTACCCTTCAGTTGTGGGTCTCCCCCTTCAATCCTGACTTGAGAATATCAAATAAAATAAATATTATAAGCCTGTGAAGCCTGTAAAAAAACGTTTTACAGTTCTTGAGCTAGATAGCATCTAAAGAGTTATTATTCCAATTTATTATGTAATCTAAGAACAAATTTTAATTAAGGAAGTAAAAATTAACGACACGTTTCTTTTGAGCAATATTAACCACCAGATTGACACAGTATTCTCGCCATGTCTCTCTAGATCTGCAATCTGCATTCTGCATGCATTGGGTTAGATTTTTAGAATTATAATTATAAATTAGAAACATGAAATGCCTTTTGTCAGTCGCATATTGGATTTGATATAATGGAAGGCCAGCTGATCGAATTGAAAAAACCGATCCGACAGTAGCACGAATCGAATGTCGGTTTTTTGACATTCGATCGGTGGGTCGATCGAATCGAAATAAACCGATCCGATTATGCACGAGTCGAATGTCGGTTTTTCGACATTCGAAGCCCGTCCAATGTCGGTTTGAAATCGAATCGAATTTTTTGCACACGTCTAATTAATAGTTTTTTTCTTAGTGCTTAGAAACAAATGTAACAGTAGCGACGAGGATCAAAAAATTTTTTGCATTGGAATGCTTAACTGGACAGCAATAAATACAGCTATAACAGGTGGGAAAACATCGTGGATTTACGAATTAAGTAAGTCCGAAATCTTCGAGGTTTTCAAGCATTATAATTTCAAGGCCAAAACTCAATTGTCTATTGACGATCTTCGAAAGGAGTTAATTTCTGGAGTGAACACAAAAATGATGCGATACGAATTACTGAAGGCCTCTGATAAAGAATCACAAGATCTTTTGAAGCTTGCGAAGACAGTAGAAATAGCAGATTCCGAAACATCAATAAACAAAGATAAAACTACGTCTGAAAATACCGAAAATTTTGAAACCAACCAAAGTTCATCAATAAATTTAATTCAAGCAAAATCGCAAGGATCGTGGGAACGATCACCGAGAGGCAAGGATTGTCAACGTGCTGGAAAGGGCAGAACTAAGGCTCTTTCTGGTCAGCAGAGAAATTCAAATCAAGATTCTAACAGTTCACAATATTCATCCAGAGATAAAGAGGGTTGTTTTTGCTGTGGTGGAATAAATCATCAAAAGTTTCAGTGCACATTAAAAAATAAATATTGTAGTGAATATGGCCAACAAGGTCATATATACAAAAAGTGCAAAATAGTGAAGTGCAAAAGAGAGGGTAATACACCTAATTTTGTAAATGTAGAAAATGAGAAGGATAATTTGGAAACGACGGAAACCAAATCAGAGCGTTTTGAAAAAGATTTTTTTCATCTTCATATCGACCGAAGTCAATTCAACCTACATGAATTTAATAGTATTGAAAAAAATGAAATCGTAGCACCGCAAATAGAGATACTTAAAGTGAATGATGTTTTATTAAACATGGAAGTAGATTCGGGTGCCGTAGTTTCCGCAATATCGAGCGAATGTTACGAGAGATTTTTCTCGAAAAAAATACTAAAAAAGCCACAATTTGGACTGCGCTCATATGATCAAACACCACTGTCTGGTCTCAGATACATAGAAGTAAAAATTGAAAGAAACCAAATTCATTGCAACACATTTTATTTGTAGAATAAAACGGAAGTAATCCTATAATTGGGAGAAACTTGCTAATTGTTTTTGGAATGTGGCCTTCAAAATTCGAGAAATCTGATAGCTCAAAAATTAACGCGGTTAGCGCGAATAAGGAAACGGAAGTAGAAAAAATTCGTAAAGAATATTCTGATGTATTCGAGCCAGGCATAGGTAAATTCACATAAGGAAAATCAACTCTTAAATCAAAAGCTGATGCCAAACCTGTTTTTCGTCAACCTAGGCATCCAGCTATAGTTTTGCGTCCAAAAATAGAAGTTGAAATAGAGAGATTGTTTACAAATATTGTCTCCAATCGAATATAGTGAGTGGGGAAAACCTATAGTTCCTTTGATCGAAAGCGATGGATCTGTTCGTTTATGAGGAGATTATAAAGTCACCCTAAGTCCATCCTTGGAAATTTATCATTTTGCATTGCCGAGCATAGAAAGTATTCTAGACACGTTACACACACATGAGATTGTTTAAATATCATAGATTGCCTGATGGTGTTTCAACGGGACCTGGGCCATTTCAAAGAATTATGACTACTTTACTTTTGGGCATTCCGGGAGTGGTGGTTTTTTTTCTGATGATGTTTTGATTTTAGCAAAGGAAATAAAGCAACATTGGAAAAGGGTGCAGGAAGTACTCAAGCGTTCAAGTGAAACAGGGTTGAACCTAGAATATAACAAATGTATATTTTGCCAACTGCAAGTGAAATATTTGGACTATAAAATAAATAAAAGTGGAATCTCGCCTCTTGAAAAAAATAGCTAGTGTACGAAACGCACCTTCGCCCAAAAATATAACTCAATTGCGTAGTTTCATTGGATCAGCAACACATCTTGCGAGATTTATTGACAATTATTTTCAGAAAATGCAGCCCCTTTATGACTGCCTCAATAGATGTGTCAAGAAGGAGAAATTTGAATGGACAACACAGAACGAAAAAGCATTTAAGCAGGTGAAATTAGAATACACGTCTGATAAAATTCTAGTCCATGTTGATCCAATGCGACCACTAGTGTTGACTTGCGACGCTTCGCCGTATGGAGTAAGTTCGATATTGACTCATCGTTTTCCTGAAAACATAGATAAGCTAATATCTTTTGCAAATCGAACATTGTCGGTAGCTGAGAAAAAT
The DNA here is from genome assembly GCA_032362435.1 of Melikaiella ostensackeni. Classification (NCBI taxonomy): domain Eukaryota; kingdom Metazoa; phylum Arthropoda; class Insecta; order Hymenoptera; family Cynipidae; genus Melikaiella; species Melikaiella ostensackeni. The sequence continues at coordinate 5,369,435 of JAUMHM010000016.1, forward strand.
TATCCGCACGTAGAAAAAGAGAGTTTGGCAATTATTTCTGGTGTACGCAAATATTACGAATATGTATGTGGTCACAAATTTTTACTGCAAACTGATACAGCGGCGTTGGCCAGAATTTTGCAAACGAATAAAGCTATTCCAGCTATAGCCACTCCTAGGTTGCAGCTTAGGCGACTCCCTTTGCCTCACGAAGATGAAAAAGATCTTAAGTCATTTGCTATTTTGGGAGATACGGACTACACACATCTAAATGAAATTAAAGTTTTTGATTTTGCTACACTTGACTGGAAAATGGTTCAAGGAGCGACTCTTGAAGCTGAAATGCTAAGTAAAATAATGTGTTGCTGTAGAGATGGTTGGTCTGAAAGAAAACCAAACAATATTAAAATATTTTGGAATGAAAGAGATTTTTTAAGTGTAGGCAATCAGTACCTTCTATGGGGTCAACGCGTAATCATTCCTTCAAAACTGTGACATGTAGTCTTGAAAGAACTTTATGCCAGTCATTTTGGCGTGACTCGCATGAAATCTCTTAGCTACCTTTTGTGTGGTGGCCAGAAATGGACCGGAAAATTGAAGAAATCACTGAAAAATGTTTACCATGTTCAGAAAATAGGAAAAGTCCGCCAAAAATTGCTTTGACCTTATTGGAATGTCCAACAAATCCGTGGCATCGGGTTAATGCCGATTTCTTTAGGTCCATGTGTAATAAAATGATACTAGTTATCCTTGACAGTCATTCAAAATGGCCAAAAGCATTCATTATGCCCAGTATGAGTGAGGAAAGTACAATTCCGATATTTGAGGAACTTTTTAGCAGATTTGGATATCCATCCCATTTATTCATGGATGACTATTCGACTTTTACGGGGGCAGCGTTTCGAAAATTAATGAAAGCAGAAGAAATTCGGCATGGCACAACGTCTCCACATTTTTCTGCTACAAACGGTGCAGCGAAAAATTTTCTTGATACATTTAAAAGAAAGGTAAACAGTATGATGAAAGGTGGTTCAACGCTGAAAGCTGCAATTATAAAATTCTGATTTAGCTACCGGAGAAAAACCTCATGCGGCTACAAACAAATCTCCAGCTATCCTAATGTTTGGTCGAGAATTGAAAACTCGATTTTCACTTTTGCGTCTTCCTCGAGTAAATTTCCAGTTAAGTTTTTGAGAGAGATTCAGTAGTGACACGAGATTATCGAGAAAAAGAGCCTAAGTGGACACCGGGAATTATAAAAAGAGAAATTGTACCAAGAGTACATTCAAAGTTGAAGCAGATGGTTTAATTTGGAAACGTCACGCGAATCAATTACTAAGGTGTAGTCCGAGAGTCAACAATAAAAAAGTTCATATGAAAGAAAATCCAATTATCAAGGATAAAGCATCTACACAAGTAACGCCAGCCCCTCTTCATCAGTACACGGTATTCCGTCTTATTGATAGGAGCGTTATCACTCGTCTCGATACGATAACATTGAATTCAAAATTTACTTTAAGAAAACTCGTTTTTTTCAATTTGTTGAAAAAAATAAAAAAAGTTAGAATTTTCTTGCAAAAAAAAAAGATGCGAAATGTAATTCTCTACGATAATATATGTTTTAAAATTCAAAATTTCTAATTTAGATTTTTGGTGGCCAGGAGCTAACTCCGCCGCGCTAGAATGAATCTACGTCTTGTTCTTGAATAGGGGCACTCAATTGTTGAAGTTTCAACAAAATAATTACATTTTTAATCAAAAATATGAATTTTCAGCTTCAATAATAAATCTTTAACCAAGAAGGATGAATTTTGAACAAAACGATTGAATCTTTAACTGAAACAGATTGATTTTCAATCAAAAAGGATGACTTTCTGGAAAAATAATTAAATTTTAAGCCAAAAAATTGAATTTTTAACCGTAAAAATGAACTTTTAACCAAGAAGAATGATTTTCTACTATTTTAGACGAATTTTCAACGAAATATCTAAATTTTCAACTAAAAAGCCCATGCCGAAATTTTCCCGTCATTTCCTATTTGAAGTAGGGTTCTGATGGTGCCCCTATCAGAATTTCTAGTCAGGAAAAAACTGATGGGGTCCCTGTCGATCTCTAGTAGAGAATTTCACGCTTCGTATAGGTATGGTGAATTTATCTGTATCTAGTGGGGCTTCGACCACAATTTCTAGTCTAAAAAAAACTCGTTCTGTTCCCGACCAGAGAATTCCTGAAATATTTGCCTCATTGTTTAAAATACCAATTTTGAGGTTTTTGACGGTTTCCGTATGCTGAAATCGTGTTTTTTGTCTTATTTTTAGATGCCTTTTTTCTCGAAAACTTGATTTTAGGCACTAGATCCCTTTTCTCGGAACAAAAAGCAAAAAGTTCCGCTTTATCAAAAAATTTGGACTGGAATGCGATGAGAATGAGGTTATGGTGCCTGGTGCTCACTCTGAAGACAATCTAGAAGGTAAATAATGCATTAATAATGTAGAATTAAATATAATTTAATAATAATACAATATAATAAAAATATTCACCTATAATATAATACTCAAAAGGTCAAATAGGTAAACGTACAAAAAGAATGGTACAAGAAAATCAAAATGAATCAATTGTAATTAAGCAATTTACATTCTCTTATTACACTTCTTAAATATATTATTTTTTATTAAACATTCTCTACAGAATATCTCATTACCTTAACTGTTTCAGAAGTTTCAGACGAAGAAATAAACTGCGATGAAAATAAGGTTATGGTGATGATGAATCTTCGACCAAAAAAATAAGTTTTTAACGAAGTAGTTCAATTTTCAACCGAATAGTTGAGTTAGCCAGCAAAAAAAATGAACTCTCAACGAAAAACGTGATAATAAAACATAATAATTTTATTTTCAAATTTATTCGAAAATTTTCTTCACTACTAAGCAATTTATAACTGAGTCTTTTTCTTAAAATAGGATGATGCTTTTTCTTGTATGAACTACTCTTTTTTTTAAAGGGGTCTTCTAATAGTAGATTGTGTACCGCGGATGACGTATTTTGCCGTCCGAGGCAATGCCGAGGACGTCGCATTTTGTCCGTGCGCAGACGACAATGTTCTCATTAGCGTCCATGGACGGCAAAATGTGACGTCAGAGGCATGTAAAAAATTTTGCAGGTGGGCCTTCAAGTTTATAGTTACGTCACTGATTGAGACGTGTGCAATTACAGGGTAGCGTCTGTACAGGTTAACAGTTCGGATTACTCCGTCTTCACCCATGGAATTGAAAGCTACAAATCTATTCGCATAATCTGAGACCTGCAAAGCTAGGAGTTTACCATCTTCACGCGTGGACTTGTAAGTTGCAAATCTACTATTGTAAGTAGCAAATCTAATCGTATAATTTGAGAAGTGCACAGCTAGGAGTATACCATATTTACGCGTGGACTTAAAAGTGGAAAATCTAATCGTATAGTTTGAGACGTGTGCAGTTGAGAGGATAACATATGCGAATAACTTGCACATATGACACGTATACAGTTGTTCGTACCCATATGGATTCTGCTAAAAAATCATTCATTTTGTAGTCTTCAAATGAATTGTGGTTTTTTGTGCACGTCATAGTGAATTTTATTGATTTTTAAACTCATCAATTCAAGGTTCTTCATTTGAAAATGGGTTAAACATGTTTAAAATATGATGAAAGGAGGTGTTTCGGGTTTCAATCGTGTGCAAAACTACGAA
>JAUMHM010000016.1:5427892-5451436 GCA_032362435.1 Melikaiella ostensackeni
ATGACCAAATCATCTCAGCAAGTTTCTTTCACTTTTGCCAATCAGTGTTTCATCTAGGTACACCATACGGAGAAAACTGGCATGGTCACAGTAACTAAAATTATCAAGTTGCATACAATATGGACGCATTGTCCAATTTTGTCATTCAGACATGTTTGATCTATGTTGTTAGTTCCAAATGATATAGTTGCTACAACCACACGTTTTGAGCTACAGTATTGTAGCTCCCACTACCACGCTATTTGCAGCTCATCCTCTTTTAATTGGTGCCGCTTCTTTCGCGCGCAGTTGGTCATTCTTTTGATATGGTTGTCACAACGCCTTTAGCTACAGGCTTGAGACTCTCACAACCACAGTGTTTGTAGCTTATCCTGTTTCGATTGGGTACCGTATCTTATCCGGTGGCTTCCACTACCACCGTGTTTGTGGCTCATTCTCTTCTGACTGGTGCGCATAGTCGGGCAAATTTAAGTCCTATCTTTCCTTCAGCAGTAAATAAACTTCCAAGATACACGAAATCATCAACTTTTTCTATCCTCTCTTCGTTTAAGGCAATGCTGCATACTGTTCACTGACCCCTTGTTTCAAACACAATAATTTTTGTTTTATTCACGTTAGTATTAAGATTCATTCTCTTCATGCTGGTATTCAGTCTGCTCATCATTATTTAAAAATCATCGACTGATTCTGCCGTAACAATCTTATCATCTGCAAACGCTATTCTACGCACTTATATTGTCCCGAGATCAACAACTTCTTCGTTTAAGAAAGCTATTCTTAAACATTTGTCCATGTATATACTGAACATCCAGGATGACCTAACACGCCCTGCTTAATATCAAACCAATCGCTCAGCTGTCCATTCACTCTTACACTCTCTTTACTGCTTCTATATATTGCTTTTATTGCTTTTATAAGACAACCATTCACTCCATACTCTTTCAGGACTTCCCAAAGTTTAGTTCTATCCACCTTATCGAAAGCTTTTTCCAGATAAAAAAATGCACTGAAACTTTTTTGTTTACTCTCAAAACTTTTTTTTATGATCTGTCTCAACCTAAATATCTGATCCGCAGATGATCTCCCTGACAGAAATCCACATTGGACTTCCCAAATCCTTTCTTTAGTTTACCAAGAAGTATTTTGGTAAATATTTTGCTCACGGTACTTAGTAGGCTAATCGCTCTATTATTAGTATAGTCTCCTTTATCACTCTTTCCCCTGTAGAGTGGAATGATAATTCTCTTTCTCCCATCATTCGGAACTTCGCATGCTTCATATCACTCAGCACACATATTCATATCATTCAGCACACATATTCATATATTCGTTCAGCCACACAAACAAATATCCACCACCGCTCTTAAGCATTTCAGCAGTAATACCATCCAAACCAGCATCCTTACCACTATTTACTTTCTTAATTGCGGATTTAATTTTGCGTATATCGATTATTATTTCAACACCTGCAACGGGATTGTCTAGCGTATCCTCTTCTGTGTCACAGTTGTTATGTCCTCTCCTCATTGCTAAGACTTTTAATATTAAGCTTCCTTGAGTACGCTTGCTTTTTCTCGTTAATAGCCACAGGGATTTCGTCATTCCACCAAGCATCTCCCGTCTTCCTTCTTACAACCTCAGGACATCCTTTTTAACATGTTGTTTTTCTCTTTCATTCATAATCAGACCGACTCCTTGGCTATCACGTGATTTATTATCTATTGAACAATTTTCAATCAGAAGCTCTCAAAATTGAAAATTTCAGACTAAAATTTTGAAAATTGGACAATTTCATTAGAAATGATTTGAAATTGTATCATTTCTAATTCAAAGCGTTCAACCTTGAATAATTGTATTTTCAATTGACGAATCTCGAAATTGAATGATTTAAAATTAAAATTTCGAAAAGGGAGCTTCCACATATTACGTGACGCTTCGAAGGGGGGAGGGGGGGGGGGAGAACTGCCCTAACGTCACAAAGTGTCACATAGGAGAGGATTATATAAAATTACATTTATAATTTCATATTTAAAAAAGGGGGTGTCAGCTTCACTGTCACATGGCATTTTTCAAATTGGATCATTTACAATTCACAGGAATTGAAATTGTATAATTTTAATTAAAAGCGTTCGAAATTAAAAAATTGAAAATTGAAAAATTTTGAATTCAAATAATTTTCAATTCTAAGCGATTAAAATGTGACAATTTAAAATTCAAAACTAAATCGAATGTTTCAAAGTCAAAATTTATGAAACTCTAGAATTTTAAATTATTATTACAGACGAAATCATAATTTAAGATTAAAATTGATTAGACAAACGTTTCTGATCAAAAAATAAATTTACTATCATTTTCACCGTACAAAATGGAAAAAAATTTAATTATAAACCTTCAAAATTAAATTGTTCTACCAGGACGTTCAAAATAAAGTAACTTTAAATGGAAAACATGAAAAATATAAAAGATTCTATCACAGAAAGTTGAAAATTAAACAAATCCAAACTTCATTCAGAACTGAAAAATTTTTAATTACCAAAAATTGTGATATTAAAACTTTTTTATGCTCAAACCCTTTAAAATATTAATTATTTCAAGTAAATTTAAATAGTTTAGAAATTAAAAATGTTAAAACTGTTAATTATACTTCTCAAAATTCAACCATTTTAATTTTAATTTCTAAATTAAAATTTATGGAAGGCAAAAATTGAAAATCCAGCGTTCAACTCAAAAATGCAGAATACTAAAATTGTAACCAATTAAAATTAAAGAAATTATTCAATAACTGAGGTATCAATTTCAGATAGTACAATTTTTATCTATTTCGATTTTAAACAGCTCCATTTTTAACCTGCTATTTCAAATTGTTTAATTTTTAACACTTCATTTAGAACAATTATTCATTCTTGAAATCTTCCAATCAAATATTTTTCATTTTTAAATGATTCATTTTTTTAAATCTTCAGCTAAATATCGGACAACTTTAAAATATTACATTGAAGATTAAAATTTTTAAAAAAATGTAACAAGATTGCTATGATTTCAATTTTTGAAATTGCACAATTTTATGTCTTTCAATTTGATATTCTACGATTTTGAAGAATTTAAAAAATCAGACAATTTTTTACGTACCAATAACATTGAAACCAAACAATTTAGAATATTTAAATCTAAAACTATCAAATTTAAAACTGACTATCAAGGCTTTCAATATCAAATTTTGCAATTTTGAAAGATTTAATAGTGATATTGTTCTGACATTTTTAATATTTGAATTTGAAACTATTATCAATCTGGAGGATTGCAACTTAAAATTGTTGAATCATTAAGGCTATAAATTAAAAATAATTGTACAACATTAGCAGTCAAATTCTCAATAAAAATCTAAAATATTTCAGGATGGCCTCTAAAAACAAAAATAAAAATTTATTCCGTTTAATTATTAATTTTATTTAATTCAAATAATTTAATTTAAAAAAAAGATCAAATTTATTTTTGACCTCCATTTTTGACCCTCCTCTCCCTTGGAAAATAAGAGTCCCAACGAAAAAATTTTTTCTTCATAAACTATCATGCAATATTACTTACTTTATAATTAGACACTATTTCAAAATAAAAGATTCAAAATTGTACGGTTTCAAAGAAGAAGCCTACAAGATTGTGAAATTTTAAACCAAATATTTTCGAATTTAAGCTTTTCAAGCAAAAAAACTTTACTTTCAAGGCATCAAAGATTAAACTGTTTCAGAATTGCGCATTCAAAACTATAATTTTAAATTATAATCAAAGAAATTTTAAAGATGATAAATATTAATAATGAGTATAATATCATATAGAATCAATTGATATTTAAAGTGATTGGTTAGATTGTTTTTACTAAAGAATGTGCTTTCTGTCCCAAAAAAATCACTATCATTTTCCCCGTTCAAAATTGAAGAATTTTAAATATTGTGGACCTTTAAAGTTAATTATTCTAAAAACGTTAAAAATTATATGCTTTCTAACATTGAAATTTTCAAAATTAATGAAATCAGAATTGAAGCGTTAAAAATTAAACAATTCCAAACTATGTGAGAAGTTTCTTATCGGCAGTCAGATTCTCAATATAAATCTCAAATATTTCAGAGCTGCCTCTAAAAACAAAAATCAAAACATTCAAAGCATCAGAACTCTTCTGAATTTAAAGTATTTCAAATTGAAATCAAAAAGTTCTTTAATTCATCAATTTATGAAACTTTTAATAATGTTAAATTAAAAACTGGAAGTCCTTTATTTCTCTACTAATATCTATTTTGATGATTTATAACTCTGTTAATACCAATTAAAATGATTTTTCCTTTACAGGTTCGTTGATGTTTTTCATAAGCTTTTGATTAATTGTAACCATTTTTTGAAAAAATAAACATTATTATTATCTTTAAAGTCAAAGCTTCTGAAATTCTAGAACTTTAAGTTGTTATTACATAAACAAAATTATAATTCAATACTTGAATTGATTAAACAAATATTTCTGACCAAACAATAAATTTACCACCATTTTCACCCTACAAAGTGGAAAAATTTTCATTTATAAACCTTCAAAATTGAATTATTCTACCAAAACGTTCAAAATGAAGTAACTTTAAATGGAAAACATTAAAAATGAAAAAATTTGTTCTACAGAACGTTGAAAATTAAGCAAATACGAACTTTATTTAAAACTGAAAAATTTTTAATTACCAAAATTGTGATATTAAAACTTTTTTATTTTCATGAATAAAAATTTACCGGTCAACTTTTTCACCGTAATGTTCTTGAACGAAAAAATTTAATGTTCTTTTGAGACCAACAAGAAACAAAAATGGTCGAAATTAGAAAAAAATGAAATGTCGAAATTTAAGCTCCGAAAATTGAACAATAATTGTGAGTTTGCGGCCTCGAAAATTAAACTATCTTAAAACTATACATTCAAAACTTCATCATTTTCAATCAGAATCGTAGAAATTTTGAAGATAATAAATCGAAACTGAAAATTACTTTTCCATTTGACAAATTTTAAACCCGCTTGAAAAATAAGATAATGCAGAAAAATTAAGAAAAATTAAGAGAAATAAGTTTGTTTAAATTTGGAAACTCTGTGCATTAATTAAAAATTGTATGGAATGTGGGTATATTTCTACAAAAAATTATTTTGACGTCTACTAAAAACTGCACGTAAATTTGTGGATCTGTTAAAAGCTAGTTTTTAATAGTTTTTGAAATTTTTTAAAATTCTAGAACTTATTAAATTTTGGTTCAATCGAAAAAGGTCATAAAGATCATTTGCAAATCTTGTAATTCTTGTTTAAATTTTGGTCTAATAGGAAAATTTCATGGGGTTAATTTCTAAATATATTTAATATCTACTATAAAATTTCGTTTAAGACTTCTTAATGTGTTAGAAAAACTGATTTTTGCTATTTTTCGAAAATTTGGAAAATCCTGTAACTTTTTTAATTTTAATTTTTTTATCATCTACCAGAAACTTTAACATAAATTTTTGAAAATCTTCAAAATTTTTTTTTTTTTGAATTTAGAAAATGTTTTCAATTTTGGAATTTTGATAGGATTAACCTGGTTAACGGAATTGATGATAAAATCAATTTCTTTATTTCTAATCATAAAGACTTAAAACGTAACAATTGAAATTATGAAGAGTTCAAAATTAAACGATGTTAAACTTCGTTCAAAACTGAATAATTTTTAAATTAGGAAGTTGAAATTAAATCATTAAAAATTATTTTTTTTGATTTTGTAGGATATATTATGTTCATTCATATATATTCATAATGTATGGATCTTAGAATATAAAAGCACTGAAGAATATTCTACGAATTTCAATACAATTCATCGTCACTCAGACGATTCTGAATTTGAACATGTAAATTCTGTTCTTTTTAATGTTTTAGTTTATAAATATTTTTAAACAATTTAAGACAACTTGTCCTTGTTACTTACAGAACATGATACCAATTCTTCAGATCTGACACATAAAAAAGATTATATATAACTGAGATATTTGGTACTGATTCTGAAGGATTGATCTTAGTCGTTCAAGAGATGCGAAAAATCACTGATAGGGAACTAACAGTATATAATGTTGCTTTTTAGAAGCCAGTTTTATCTATACAGAATTTGAAAAAATCACCTCCAATGATTTTGGTAATCACAATGGTACCTAATTTACAAGAATTGAGATAATACTTGATACCGGCATTATTGATGCAGGGAAGGAAGACACTCTTAAAAGAAACAATCAATCTGTGTTTGAAAGCGAAATTCCAAAGAAGAAAAGTAGAACGCAAAAGGCTAAAGAAAAATATCCACTACTGGAACCTTGTCGTGAAGAATGTCAACGAAAATGTTCAAAATTTCCTGAAGAAAGAAAGCGATTAATAAACGACGAATTTAAGTCGCTGGATTCAAATCAGCGACGATTATTTTGAGTTAAAGACGCCGCAGTCATAGATGTGAGACGAAAAACAGTTGATGAAGATTCAAAACGTGTCAATATTACAAAATATCATTTACTAGGAGAGGATGATGCACTAAATAAGGGATATTCTGTAAAGCCTAAGAATGATAACAGAGGTCAACACAGTAATCATAAAAAAGTGAATCACGATGTAATAAAAGTGCATATTGAGTCATGTAATCTATCAATTTCACATTATCGGAGAGAACATGCGCCCAAAGAACGATATCTTCCTTCGGATATTACACTAAAGAATATGCATGACGATTTTAGGAAAAAAGTTCAGAACGGACCGTGCTTATGAAAATTATCGAAGCATTTAGCATAGGGTCACGAAGAATGTGAACAACGCGAAAGTTTCCAGCAACACAATGCAAATCATAAGCAATCAGCCGATGATCTGAGTGAAAATTATAATTGTGATAATTGTAAAGTTTGGCAGCATCTGATAAGTGGGATGCTGTTAATGTTTGCTGCAGCGCAGATCTGGAAAAAGTTATAATGCTGTCACGAACCGACATGTCGAAACAAGTTGTTTTTACAAAACGAATAATCGCTTTCAACGAGAGTTTTGTTGCAGTCGGGAAAAAGCAAAAAAATTGTCAACCTTTGCTGTACTTTGGCATCAAGCTATTGCCTGGAGAAAGAAAGAAGAAATTAAAAGTAGATCAAATTATGGATTGACAATTATTCGGGGCAGAACAAAAAATGGACCTTAATTTCCTTCTTTACTCAAATGGTTAGATCTACTGAAATCAGCACTAAAACGATAGAGCTGAACTACTTTGAACCTGGCCATACCTTTATGTCAGTCGACAGTTTTAATCATCAGGTGGAACTATCTTTAAAGGAGATGAAAAAAGTTTACGACTTTTCAGATTTTGTAAATGCAGTTCAGAAAGCTAATTCTGGAAAAGTGATGGTTAAATCAATGAAACCTAAAGATTTCTATGACTGGAAGGATTACTCGTCTGCGTATAAATTATCAAAACTTAGCGAACGTTCTTACTTGAGTGACATTGTGAAAATGAAATTTTCACGTGGGAACAAAAAATTAAGCTATTCAGTTTCAAATGCTGCAGATCTAGTGACAACTTGTGAGAAATAAGCAACTGCGAAACGTCGATAATTAATTTCCTTGATGTTCACTTTGATGTTAATTATAGATAACATCTACGATTGAGTTGATAATTAATAAGTTTCAATTCAATTATATCAGCGCTTTTTGCATTATTTAAAAACACTGCTATCAAAATTTTTATTTTTAAAAACAAAGGAAGTAGTTTTCTTCATAATTTTCGTCAGTTTTTAAAATCAGACTTTATTTTATGTTCTTGACACTACTGTAATTAGAACTAAAATATAGAAATATTTTATATTTTGACTTATATTTCATTATTTAATTTGCTATAACTAAACAAGTGAAAATTTCAGCCTCAACGTCAAAATGTAGTTTCACCTTATTCTTGCTCTGCTTGACTTTTTTCATGACCCAAGTCCCCAAATAACCTGTAACTAACATAATTGCAAATAACTTCAGTAACATTAAAAGACATACTTCTTTTTAAACTTTAGACAATAAAATAAACAAAGTTTAACTATAATTAAGTCCTTCCAGTTAAAAAAAAAAATATAATTGTCAATGGCAGAACGAAAAATATATTTGCACTAATATCTCAATGTCTCTAGTTACAGGTTTTGTTGTTCTGCACGGCAGTATCTTTAGCAATCAATCAGCAGTGTCAAATCAATATTTAGCAGTGAAGAAATCATTCTCATATGAAATTTATTTTCGAACCCACAATTTCCTTCTGGAAAAAATTGAAATACTGACCTGGTTTAGTTTTCTAAAGCACCTGAAAAAAATCTCTTTCCCAATCCACAATCTTTTCAGCTTCCATGATCCTTTTACAACCAGCTTAACCCTTCCTCGAGAAAAAATTTGACTTCGCTCAAGACTCGATTAACTCCTAAACTGAGCCGATTAACTTTCACCTTTAAAACCCTTTTTCCATAAAATAAAAAAAAACTCAAGGGGAAAATATTTCAAACTTTGGTAACTTGGTTTATTGTTGGGTACGAAGCTTACCCGAAAAAACGTGACTTGGCAGAGATAGCTTTACCTCCAAAAATGGGATTTTTCTCCACAAATGGTATACAAATGACTACTTTATGGTTTACGGTTGATTTTATGATACCCGAAGGGTTAGCAGAGGATTAACTTTCCAAAAATTTGGAATCTGAAGTTAAATGACCTGAGGCTGAGCCTCAAACATCCTAGGCAAACAAAAACCCTGGGTTGTAGCAAAAAAAAAATTGGGAAAGGATTTTCAGAAATATGGAAAGGATTAACTCGATTATCAGTAATTTAAAAAGACCGGGTAGGGTCGTAACTTTAACGCTGGTAAAATAAGGGGTGGGTCCTGAAGAAATTGGCCATCTGGAATTTATGAAGAAGGCATGGAAGTGATTTATTTTCAGGGACTGGTGGTCATAAAGTGCTAAATAGGAGGAAAAGGGAAATTTAAAATAATTTAGTTTTCAAATCGATTTTTAAAGGTGGGAAAAAGGAGGTTACTGATTGGCTTGATTATAGGGGACAAATAATTATATGTAATAATATTAACAATAATAATAATCTATCAATTTATTTATTCATTAATTCACGTCAGTTTGATATCTCATAAAATTGTATCCTCCTTGCATGGAAATGCTTTATTGTTGATTTTCAAGTTATTAATTTAGCACTCTAGATTGAAATGATTTAAGTTTTAAAGTCCTGATGCGCAATTTGAAAAATAATTATTTTTAACGACTTAGTTTCAAGGTCCAGATTTAAGAAGACTTCAATTTTTCATCGAAGTTTGGTATTGTTTAATTTTTAACGATTCAAGTTTGAATTCATTAATTTGGAAAGTTTTTAGTCAGAAAGCATATCATTTTCAACATTTTTAGAATAATTAAATTTTAACAGTTCACAAAATTTTAAATTCTTCAATTTTGAACGGTGAAAATGACAGTATTTTTTTGACAGAAATCACATTTCTTAGTAAGAAAATTTATCCAATCACTTCGAATGTCACTTGACGTTACATGATATGGTACTTAATACTTATTAATAATATTCATTTTTAAATTTCTAGACTTTCAATTAAAAATTATAGTTTCTAATGCAACATTCCAAAAGTTTAATTTTAGAGGTCTTGAAAATAAAGCTTTTTGCTTTAGAAGCTTAAATTGGAAAATATTTGGTTTAAATTTTCTTAATTTTTGGTGGTTTCCAGTTTCAAATTTCACAATGTTGTAGGATACTACTTTAAAATTATACAATTCTGAATGTTTTATTTTGAAAATAATTTGTCAAATTCGAGCGTTAAAAATGGGAAGATTTTAGAACTAGGCATTGTAAATTGAATTATTTTTCATTTGAAAATGTTCTAAAATATTGAAATTTTCAAACTCAACTTTAAAAAATACAATTTCGAATGTAAAGGCTTAAAATTGTGCAATTTTAAAATTTGGTATCATAGCGATCTTGTTGTATATTCTTTTTTTTTATTTTTAATATTCAATCTAAAATCTTGAAATTGTCCGATTTTTAGTTCAAGATCTAAAAAAAATTAATCATTTAAAATTTAAAAAGATTTGATTGGAAGATTTCAGGAATGAATAATAATTCTAATTAAAGTGTTAAAAATTAAACGATTTGAAATTGAAAAGTTAGAAATTGGGTTGTTTAAAATCAAGGTAGATAAAAATTGAACTATATGAAATTGAAACATCAGGAATTGAATAATTTTTTTTACTTTGAATGGTTACAATTTTAGAGTTCTGAATTTTCATGTTGAATGCTGAATTTTCAATTTTTTCCTTTCATGAGTTTCAGTTTTGCAATTAAAATTGAAATCGTTGGATTTTGAAAAGTATAAGAAAGAATTTAAAAAACGTTGATTTTTTAACGCTTTAAATTTACTTAAGATATTGAAATAAGGGTTTGAGTAAAAAAAAGTTTTCATATCACAATTTTTGGTAATTAAATTTTTTTTCAGTTTTAATTCAAGTTCGAATTCGCTTAAATTTCAACGTTCCGTAGTAGGAATTTTATATTTTTAATGTTCCGTATTTAAAATCTCTTCATTTTGGACATTTTTTGGAATAATTAAATTTTAGCGGTTTATAATTGAAAATTTTTCCATTTTGAACGGTAAAAATGACGGCGAATTTATTCTTTCATCAGAAAAATCAAATCAATCAATGAAATCTAATCAATTTTAATGTTAAATTATAATTTTTATATTGATGTTATTTCATCGACCAGGGTAATTAATTAATTAATATTTTGATGTTCTTGTATCGATTACTGTTCAAATTGATCAATATTTTGCATTATTTGGAAATTATTCAAACAATTTTAATTTGTTTACATCATTTTTTTCTCCTGTAAATCATTAAAAGTTACTTTTTTCTCGAATTAAGGACACAGTTAACGATTGTTAAGAGTAATTTTTTTGTTCAAGATATTTCGCAATTATTTATACAATAAGTAATAATTTACTTGCATCTTTTCATCGAAAAGGAGGAGAAAATTTTAGTTTTTCGAATCTCTTATACTATGTCGCTTATTACTCAGTATTTTCTTATCTCAGAACGTACAACGTAATGGTTTACACGATAATCATTTGTATAAAAAAATACACTAAACTGCTCTAAAAAAGTATTTTTCTTCCTAAAATTACCCCCGTATTGAAAAAATGCTTTGAATAAATGAATATTGTTTAAACAACGGGTATAATTTCTGAAATAAGGAATTATTGAATAATAAGCGTCATAGTGTAAGAGTTTCGGAAAAACTAGAATTTTCTCTACCTTTCCTATAAAGAAGTGCAAGTGAATTATTCTTAATTGTTTAAATAATTGCAAAATGTCTTAAACAGAAATATAATTCTTAACATTCGTTAACTGTGTCCTGAATTCCAGATAATAATAATTTTTAATGATTGGCAGGGAAAAAAATGCTGTAAATAAATATAAATTGTTTAAATAATTGCCAAGTATCCTTAAGAGAAAAAAATCACTCTTAACATTCGTCAATTGTGTCTTTAATTCCAGAAAATAATAAATTATTCAATTGGATTGCCCTTTGGCACAATGCTTTAAAGCCTAGAAAGGAAGGACGAGTTTGATAACCAGCCATTTTTGACCAACGGTTCTGGTTTCATCCATCGAAAATGCTTTTTAAAAAATCAAAAATTCCATTCTCCAACAAAACTATACGAGATACGGAAAAGAAGTTGATTAGTAAAATTGTTCATCTCTAAGAGATCTACAAATTTTTATCATATTATTTTTTGGCGAGACGCTAAGTTTTTGTTTTAATCGTGAAAAGTGTTATTGAACATTGAAGTAGTACTGCGCCTTCCAGCAAAACTATACGAGATACGAAAGAAATGTTGGAAAGCCAAGTTGAAGGTCTGAAAAAGATCTATAAATTTTATGCAGAAAATTTTTTAATGATAGGAATAGTTTTGTTTCAATCGGGAAAAATGTTGTTAAAACTTAAAGAAATCTATTTTCCGGTCAAACTAGGCAAAATATGAAAAACGTAATAGAACAAAACTGTTCTTCTTAAAAAGATCTACAAATTATTTGAGATTATTTTTTTGATGAGACGCATAGATTTTGGTTTAATCGTGAAAATTGTTACTAGAATTAAAAAATTCCATTTTACGGTCAAACTATGCAAGTTACGAAAAATATTACCAGGAAAGGCCTACAACTTTGTTATTGACCATTTTTTCATACGGCGGGTTGTTTTCGTTTTAAATTCTAATTCCGTTCAAGTTTATTTAACACAAACAATAATTTAACATAAATTTAATATACTAGAATAACAGAGAGTAATATACTAGAGAAACGTGTGCAAAATAATTCAAACCGATTTTGGAGCGATTTTGGCATAAATCATTTGTCGCATTTTTAGACATTCCGACATTCGACGCCCGGCTGATCGAATCGAAAAAAATCCGAGCCGAACGGCCGGGTGTCGAGTGTCGGGAAAACCGGCATTTGACGCGTGTCAGATAGGATCAGATTTTTTCGAATCGATGGGTCACGCGTCGAATGTCGGATTTTTTCGAATTCGGTCGGGTGCTCGTCGAATGTCGAAAAGTCCGATATTCAATTGAATATTGATTTACATTGGAAGAAATTTCAAGTATTTCTGAAAGGTTTCTTTTAAGTTTAAATGAATGTTTAGAATTCCTTACTTTCTTATATTTTGGTACTCATGGCGTTATTTTCACATGTGACTAATAGGGTGGTACAAAAAATTTTAAAAAATTTTTTCAGTAGCCTTCCCAGAATCACATGTTCTTTTAAAAAAATATTCAGAGGTCGCTCAAAGCACTTTTGAGTAGAAAATGATGTTTTTATGAGTTTTTCATTTTACAACAATAGATATATTAAGGCTATAAATGCCTTTTTGAATGAAATTGTTGGTAAATCTGTAGTGAAAAAATGTTATTTTTTGTAGATTAAACAAAAAATATTTGATGTCTGTACAGGTCATAAATATTGCAATTTTGCAGGAACGTTTAGATATAGGAGCACATTTATACTCCTAAACAATTTGTATACGGCTCTTCAAAATTCTGGCATACTTTCTGTTTGCTAGGAAAAAAATCTACTATGGAGATGGGGTTGAATTAAAATTAAAATTAAAAGACTGTAATTGTTATTACACGAAAAAATGAATTTTTTTTCATTTTTGTTGATTTTATAATCTCATCTCTCCACAGTAGATTCTTTTCCTAGCATATCATATTATAAACATCCCCTTGCACTACTGTTTAAAAATATCGGGGAACACTTATCAGCAGTTGCTAACGTTGTTAATGTTAAGTCTGATAACATCGAAGCACAAATGTAGTCGAGTGTCAATAAAATATCACAAAACCTAATAACCTTTTCGTCATGTGCCACTAGAGCTGCATGCATCGATTTAGAATATTCGATATTTGACGCGTGGTCAATCGAATTCAAAAAGTCCGGTCGGCCATCATCGAATGTCGGATTTTTCGACATTCGACGCGCTGCTGATTGATTCGTAAAAATCCAGTCCCATCTGGCACGCGTTGCATATCGGTTTCCCGACATTCGACGTCTGGCCTATTGATTCCCAAAAATCCGATGCCTTCTTGACGTTCGAATTCTGACATTCGACGCGCGCAAGATAGGATTGGATTTTTTCGTATCGATCGGCCGCGCATCGAAAGTCGAGAAATCCGACATTCGACGCGGGAGAGATCGGATCGTTTATTTTCCGATTCGATTTTGAGGCCCGTCAAATCGGAACAGCGGGCAGATTTTTTACGATCATGATTGTAATAGCCGTATTGGAATAATGAAGAAAAATGAAATTATATGCAAAATAAAATTAAAATGTTCACAGTAAAATAAAGAATCAAAACAACAGATGAAAGTAATTTGTTACAATTACAGCTTACCTTGCATCTCGACGTGGCTCACGTGACAGTCAGGTTTCCAATTTATCTAACGTCAGCAATGAGGATGTTGGTCCGTTGAATTTCAACTCCCATCCCCGTGGTCGTCAAAGGAGGACATCCAATTTCCTCGAATTACCAGGTAGTTATTGGTTTATTATGTCGATTAAATCTCCTCAATTTGAATTAGTCTGAGCTTCAAGTAATGTGAATAGCGTAATTGAATTTGTCCCTGCTGCATTATTATTTTTTCAAATACTTGTTTCACACTATTTTACTTTTACGTTTCGTTGCGTAATAGTATTACCTTATATTCTAATTGTTAAAATTTTTGTGATTTATAACACAATATTGTTATCAAAAATAGATAGCGATTTTTACTTACATTCGAGTAGAAGAAAAATGGAACGAGGTCAAACAGTGCATGAAAAGAAAGGAGAACAGAAATGCTTTCGAAGGAGTCAGGATTGAGGAATTCTGCAATACTTTACGGAGTTTCATTTTATTTTGCGTTGATTAAAGTTTTATCAGAAGTGCATCACGAGAGGTTCAAATTTCATCATTATACACAACCGACGGATAGTATTGGACCACTAACCGTCTGACCTTTTAAAAATTAGCCTTGACTTTGAAAGGTAGTAGCGCCGTCCAGAATACAGATACAAATATTTTCAAAAAACCGTTAAAAATCTTATTTAATTCTATGTCAAATGAGTCCTAGTTGAAGTAATTTAGCCGTGGGGGTATTGAATTACCTCGTGACAAAGACAAAAATAAAATTCCAATTTTCAAGAAATTTTGGTACTTAACTTCAATTCTCGATAGGAGCTAGAAAAATGAGTGTATTTTTTTGATACCTTACAAATATGGTCTTTAGGATCTTGCCTTTCGTCTGAGCTATTAAAGATTAAAAAATCTTCATGGTTCATGAAACACACTCAACTCTCCATTTAACTCTAGTCTCGGGTGTAGCCTGCGATCTCTTCTAAGAACTTCTACGATGTAAACAGTCAGGGCCGTTGAACCATTTCCAGTAGAAATACATAATATTAATTAACTGTGTTTCGTACAAATGTAGGTTTTGTTATCATAAAGGATGGACCTTCTTTAATAATAAAGACTAATTAATGAAGAGAGAAATTTCCGCGTGTATTTAAAAATAAATGCGAAATATTCACGCGAGTGTTTGAATTGTCCGCCTTGTGGCTACGGAACTGCTTAACTTTGCTGAGCTCACAGCACCTCTGTTTCAGCTCCTTGGGCCTCCTCATAAGCGAATGCGAGCCATCGGCGATTCTAGGCAGGAGTTATACCGAGGCCCGTTAAATGGAAAGTTGAGCGTAATCATTTTTTTGTGCGAGTATGCTGAATTTGAAAGTATATTATGCACCAAGGGGGAAAAGAGAAACTTTTTTGACGAGTACTGAAAGAACACACGAGTCGTAAAAACTCCCCACCCCCTTAGTGCATAGGATATTTTTTATAACGAATGCATTATTTCAGACACGATTGGAACACAGGCATGATTTCTGCTCATATGAAGGAATTTTGAAAACTTTCTTTTAATTTTCATATGAATCAAGGGAATTATTAAAATTTTGGAATTTCAAAAACTTTTTAGATTTTTGAATTAATTTTTTTTTGAATTTGAAAAATTTACCGAAATTCAAAGTATCCAAAAATTTCGGAAATTCTCAGAAATTTTCAATAATTTATAATATTTTATGGTAATTTATGGAAATTATTAGTAATTTATGATGAGTTATCGCTTCGGATTGATCCGATCTGTCAATCAATCTGTTAACGCGAGCAACTGGTCGCTTCATAATTTTCATTATTCGCCTCTGACATCACTCTCTACTCCCTAGGGACTGAAAAGTAATCTTTACTTCTTAGGGACTAAAAAGTACTCTTTACTCCCTAGAGACTGAAAAGTACTTTTTACTCCCTAGGGTCAGAAAAGTAGAACTCTAGCCCCGCTTCATATGCATGTGTTATGAAAAATACATTACTGCATTGTCGAATCGCGGTGCGGTAGTGTATTTTGAATTTAGCATGCTCGCACAAAAAAAAAGATTATTTCATGAACCCCTGAAGATTTTTCAATGTTTGATGGCTCAAATGAAAGGTAAAATCTCAAAGATAATTTTCGTGAAATATCGAATTCATAAATTCATTTTCCTAGCTCCTTGCTCAAAAATCGGAATTTTATTTTTGTCTTTCTCACATTATGATTCAATACTCAGAAGGCCAAATTACTTCAACTAGGGCTCATTTGATGCGGAATTTAATGAGCTTTTCACCGATTTTTTCAAATATCAGGAGTGTACATATGATAAAAAGAATATACTAAGAAAAATTTTATATACCTTCGAAAAAATGTTCTACTATACATATTTCATTTTAGTGATACTATTATCTTCTTTTCATTTGAAGACTTTTCCTCTTTTAATAAATAATCAAATTATTTTATTACTGTCTCTTTATTTAAAATTCGATTAGCCCAATATTTCTGCAAACTCTGTTTTCAAATATTTCTGCAAACTTTGTTATGCGAGAGGAGGTAAAATAAATTAGTTTATTATTCGAGTGCACATCGTTGTGGCCCAGTCTTTTGTTCGCATAGTTCACTTCACTTTTTTCCGGTGTATCGATCAGAAAATAAACGCAATTTCAGCCTTTTTTGTTTCCTGAGAGCCAACGCAGCTAATGGGGTTGGGTGATAAGTAAACAAATTCAGCCTACAGATTTTTACTTACTACCTGTACATCCAAAAATGTGGAAATTTATCGTCTTGTCAAATATTTGAACAATAAACAGCACATGTTATGCACCACGATCTTGAATTTTATAGATAATTTATATTTAATAAAAAATACTATAACCGTTTTTAAAAAACTGTAAATCGAATACCTCTGACAAATAATGATCACAGAGATTGCAAATTTGAAATTGTTGACTCTAATTAAATGTTTTTGAACGAGTGAAAAAATTATGGTGATTATTTTCAAATGTAGATCATTTTTAGGGTAAATGTTATTAATAAAAAATGAAGAATCCGAAAAGTATTTTTTGAATAGAATTATTATTTTTTGAAAATTGAGAGCAATGGAATTTTTCTAGATTCGTTGTAGAATAATTCGGAAATATTTTACATCAAATTTTTACTTGTCCGATGCAGGGCTTAAAAGTCGCTACAGTGAAACAAAATTGGATTTTTTTGCACAGATCAGTCCACAGGTCACAATTTTTATCCGAAATGAACGTTTTTAAAAAATTAAAACTGATAAAATTTTGCAGAGACTCCTCGAGGCGAAAATTTAATTTTTTTTCGAAATACTGTGTAAAGGAGAAAAGTGAAAAAAGGTATTTTCAACAAAATCATTTTTTAACATGCAAAAAATAATGCATAGACTCAAAATCGATCAAAATGAATTTCTATGCACTAAAGAAAAATAAATAAGGAATTTAATACTTAACTTGATTGTTGCAAACAAATTTTATATACAATTACACAAATCTGAGATTTGTGCAGAGAAAACAAATTTCTCTCAACTATAGTTATTGCAGTTCGATATTTGAGAGTTATCTAGCAACGAAGAATTTATTAATGAATTATTTATATTGTGGTAAATAAATTTTATAAACTAATATTCTGAGTTTTTTTGCAAGATAAAAACCATTTTGTTGAAATCATCTGTTTTTGGCTTTTCTTCTTTACACAATTTTTTGTAAAAACAAAGATTTAAAAATCCGCTTTGAAGAGTCTCTACAGAATTTTATCAGCTTTACTAAAAAAAAAAGTCCATATCAGATAAAGATTCTGATCTGTAGACTGATTTTCCAAAAAAGTCCAGTTTTGTCCCTCTGTGAGTCGTTGAAAAAATAAATAAATACTATAAAATGTATACGTATCTTTTCTTATTTAATGTTTTTTATTTTCAATTGCTACAAAATACTGTCTATGAAAAAATTAAGTTTTTTCACCCTCGGAAACAAATTATTAAATCTGCAAAATCAAAAATGATCGATTTCGTATAGTCACTTTAATCCGAATCAGCTCAATACATGGAAGAGTTAAATGAAGATCCTTGATTTCGCTGTGAAAAAAAGTCGTTGCAAAAGATATTCTCCACGGAAAAAAATAAATTATCTATCTATACCAGTAGATTAGTTCACTCACTGAAAAAACATATCTCAAATATGAAATTGTATTTTTATTTGAGACAGCTTCATACCTTACGACATAGATATTTCGTTTTCTTAGATTTATTAAAATTTTGTTTCTATAAATTGAGAAATCATTGATGTCCAACTTCAGACAATCGCAATTATTAAATTTTCAAAACTGAAGCCCCGACAGAAAGAACGTTGGATCGATACAAATTTTGTGTCCATAGAGTTCTATAGAGTTACTATTTTTTTAAAACTGTTTTTTCATCCCGCGAAAGCACTGAAATCGCTACAGTGTGAACGGAAATTCGAAAATTGAATTCAGAAAGAAATGACAAAATAGTCGAGGTTATTTACTTCATATCAATTTCAACTTTAAAAAAGTATTTTTCCAAAACTAATTTTAGAAATTTTTAACAGGGATAAAGTCGAAAATCGCATTTGCTTAAGTGTCGAGAAAAATTCGAAAACCGAATTTGGAAAATGTTCAATCAATTATCCTTCTTTGTGAAAATAATATGTTTGATATTACCGGACCTGAACGATTTACCACTAGTACTTCTGTTTTCTTTGCATTAACTTAAGCTTTTCCAGCCCTTATAGCCCTTTCCTTCTTTTCTGCTTGTCATTCTGATGAATTGAATTTTATTTTTTTACCCCTGCCCAGAAGTTCAAAAGTCATAATTGTACTCGTAAGTTAGATTTAGAAACGTACATTTTAGATGCTGAGGTTGATACAGAGTAAACAACCACGACTATTATGACATTTCTGTAGAAATTCCATGTTTACATTTTTATTAACAGTTTGGCGATTGCAGTGCTTTCGCAGAATAAAAAAACAGTTTGAAAAAATGAATAACTATAGAATTCCATGGACGCAAAACTTGTGATGATCCAGCGTTCTTTCTGTCGAGGCTTCAACTACCTTAGAAGTTCAGCAATTCAGACTGCTCACGCAAGGAAATCGTTTTCATAAATTATCAATTTCGCTCATCTTCATAAGGTCAATTTTCCACATCTTTGTGAAGAGGATTTTGTTTGTTCCATGATGCCTTCGAATGGAATCGGTTTTCATAATTTAAACACAAAATTCTTCAATAAAGTCAACTTTTTTTTCCGGGTCCGATATGGAAAGCAAAATAATTACCAAACAATGACCATACCTATTTCCCTCATTTCTTGAAATCTTGTTGTTTCAACATTTGAAAAAATTGGTGACAACATTCAAGGTTGTTCATCATTACAGGTCTGCAATTTGAAAGATAATAATTACTCGCGGTGATATGAGGTATTTCATTTTTTTTCCGGGATATTGATTTCACTAAAGCTTGATTACTGAATCAATGAATTTCCTGAATCACCATTTAAATACTGAAAACCTTATCAAATCACTATAATTTTTCTCTAGCTCAATTATTGTGAGAGAGTTCAGCGTATTTTTATCCACTTTCATATCGAGCTATTCAATTTGCACTTAAACCTCACTCAGCCCTTGAAATATCGCACGATGATAACAAAATTTTCATTGTGCGGATCGGTATTATGGTTGAAACGCTTATTTCATTTTCAATGGGTGGTTCCGATGATATCTATCCACGCGAATAGCTTGTGTGAGGGAGATTGATCATCTCCGACGAATTTACAATTCTGACGGTATTTGGTTACCTTCCGACACACTTGCACCGGAGGTCACTGATAAAAGTTTTCACTTCATTTTTCACATGCTTTCATAGGAGGGTAGCTCTTGAATCTGCTCGAAATTTTTTCATATACAAGAGTGTGAGATTTACCGAATCTGTTTTGGTATAATTTCATTCGTTCTTTATTTGTTTATACTCTCTTCCTTCTATGGGTTTAAGAGTCTTTACAAAACCATTCCATGTTTTCTTATCGACAATCCTTATATACTACCTTACTATTTCTTACATATCGCCTTAACCACTATTCTTAATCTTAGACGCTTGCGACCTTGCTCTGGGCTTCCATTTTTTCTCACCATCATCAATCTAAGAATTGTTCTTCCATTCCACAACACTACTTCCTTGTTTTCCTTCTTTTTGGAGTCATTTTTTGGTTTTTCCCTACCCCATGCAGCCAGCTCTCTGTCTCTCTCTCTCTTTCTTTCAACCCTCCCAGCTTCTTCATCCATTCCTCACACTGACCACTCTCATTCAAAATCCACTTTATTCTCTTTTCCATACTCTCCCCTCCCCCATAGATACCGTACACCTACTTGCTCTACACAGATTGTCCTCTTCATTCATCCAATACCTAAATCCTTTCACCCCCTCTCCTATTCTGAATCTCACCACTCTATTGCATTTGCTCTTCTTTTTAATCTTTTTCAGACATTCCGGCTCCCCCTTCCTCTTAACCATCCTGAACCAGCTGTTGTACATTGACTCCGAGATTTGTCCCATCCTTCCTCTCTTTGCCTTGCCGTCATCTCTTCCTGTATTCCCTGCCACTCTCTACCCCTCACTTGCATACCACATTCAAACCTCATCTCGCATCTCTCTTCCTGCCATTCCCAACATCCCACATTACACCTTCTCTTTTTTAGTTTATAATCTCCAGCACACTCGCTTAAGCAGTTCTACTTTCCTTCCCCCTTCTTAGTTCGTCTTCAAATATCCAGGATCTTTTTAGTTGTTTGACCACCATTTTCTCTCCTCCTATTTATTCCCTCGGCACATAATCTAGAAAGCTCCAACTCACTCCTATGACCCACATAAAAAAATCTGTTATGCAGACTTTTCACTCTCTTATGCTCTTTCTATCCCCGAATTTCCAGTCGTCCTTGAACCTTCTTACCCCTATATCTCAAACTTGTCCTATTACTTTACCGGCACATTCCAATCTCTTTCTCACCTGCAGTTCATTTCCTCCTCCTGCTTCGAACCAAAATCCTAGGTATCAAAACTCCTCCACCAACTCCACCACCTGGCTATTTATCTTTCATTGGTACTCTACTCAACGCTTCTTTTTCTAAAACACATCTCACATACTTTCCTCTTCATCTTCGTTTTTTAGTCTGTCAATAAGACACAAAGCAGAAGTAGGGTCAACGGGCACCCTTGCCTAAGTCCCCTTCCTGTCCTGAATTCCTCTCCTTTCTTTTCTTCTATCTTCACCCTTAATTTAGTCTTCACAAATATCTCTTTTATCCTCTCTATCAAACTTTCGTCTACTCCTCTCTCTTTCATGGCCTTCCAAGCACCCTCCTGTTCACGGGGTCAAATGCTGCCTCAAAATCCACAAACAGTGCAACTAGTTTTACTTTCTCCCGCCTCAAGTTTCTTTTAAGTAGAAAATTGAGCACATACTCGTATATGTCATTCCCATACCTTTCTTAAAAACTGTTTGGTTGTGCGGTATACTTCCCTTTTCCACCTGTTTTTCTAGCCTTTTCCTGAGGACCTCCGCGTAAATTTTATATTCCACTGGATGAGCGTGATACTTCTATATCCTTCTACCTTTTTCTCCTCCCCTTTCTTAATCAACACTATCAGCCCTGTCTTCCATTTCTCCGACCACCCATTGCCTCTCCAAACCTTGTTGAAAATTCTTCGAATCTCTTCTTTCAACCCTTCTCCACCATATTTCAGTGCTTCGTTCTCGAAGCCATCTTCACCTGTTTCCTTGTTCCTTTTCAATCTTACAATTACCTCATTCTCCTCTTCCCTATTAGTCTCGTTCCTACTGTCCTCGTTCCCCGCTACCGCCTTTCTTCTCTCATCCTTTACACTATTTTCCACGCCCCTTAACAATCTTTTGGAATACTGTGTCCACTCTACGGATTTTCCTTGCAAAATCCTGTATAAACCTTGCTGTAAAAGTTTATTCTATGTCAACAATATGGTGAGCCGAAAATATAAGATTTTCGAAAATCGAAAATGACTAATGCTGATAAGTTGATATCTATTATCACAAATTAAAATCTCTGATGCCTTTTTCATATAAAAAATGGTCCTACTGTGTCGCAATGAGGACAACAATTTTTTATTTTGAGAATGAAACAAAATTTCCCCGTGTGAGCCACAATTGTGGTATTTTTTTAACGTACAGTTTTTTTGTATTAAATGCTAATAAAAAATCAAAATCAGAAAAATATAACTTTTATTTGAGTTACAATTTTTAGAGAATGAGCAAAAATGACTTTGTTTAAAATCGAGTTGATTTTTATTATTCTTTTTTTAGTTTTATGTATGCCATTTCCTTAGTTGCACAATACATGTGAGTCATAATTCTCATAGATCAAAAAAAAAATTTCTTAGACGTTGAATTTGTTAAAAAATTGTGAATTTAGCGAATTATGACAGCCGTCAAGTCAAAGAAGAAATTTTTTTGAAGTCTTAGGATTATATTTTGCTTTTCCAGTATAAACTGAAGACATTTTTGTTCATTAAAACAAAACTCTTACTTCAAATATTTTTAAGATTTTGATTTTTTATTGGCACTTAATACCAAAAATTGCACATAAAAAAATACCATTAACTTCGTACCCATAGCGAAATATTTTTAAAACTAACAAAATTAAAAATATTTGATCTCATTGACATACCGTAGGAACATTTTTGATTTCAAAAAGTCATTGGAGACTTTTGATTCTAATAACACATAGCAAATTACCAGTACTTGCTATTTTCGATTTTCAAAAATTTGGTCTTCTCGGCCCACCCTATTGTTCACGTAGAATAAACCTTTGCAACTGGATTCACGCAGGTTTTTGCAAGAATAAAAATATTTTATTTTTTCTGTAAAATCATGAAAAATAAACACGCAATTTTGTATATAATTTGTGAATAAAAATTATGAATGTTTATGTTGAACAGCTTTTCAAATGCAAATAACTTCATGATGTATTTAAAAATAATTCTTCAGGAAGAGAAAATTTGTAATCCTATAAGAGTTATATTATATGCTTATTTGTTTATAAAACTAGTTTATAACAATAAAATTGTTGCCTGAAATTTTTCGTTCTCACTATATTTGTGTTTTTGCATGGATTACTATTAATTTCTGGTGCACTTTACTGATTCAGACGAACACAATAAATGATACATTGGAAAATCATACTTTTCTAGGATTGTTTATCAAGAAAAACTTAACACAAAAATTAAATTGAATTTCACTAAAGATTGAGGCGGAATGTTATGCGTAGTAATTAAAAAAACTTTTAAACAGCCAAAAATTTGACCTGTGGTTTAACTTACCTGCGAAATTCCAATTCTGGATGAATGCGAATGAGAGATGTTGGAATATGAGTTGCCGCAAATGTGACTCGCTACAATGTAACTTGCCGCATTTTTACCAGTTTGGCGTGAAAAGAATATTTTTCCCAAATGAAAGATGCCGCAATGTGAGGCCGCAAATGTG
>JAUMHM010000016.1:5458912-5471657 GCA_032362435.1 Melikaiella ostensackeni
GTTATTTGGCTCAAAATTTGAATTTTCGATTTTTCGAAAAAATTCAAAAAGTTGTTATGACAATCTTGTAGGGCTTTAAAAAGAAATGTTTTCTCCTTCTGATTTTCTTTTATATCGTGCATTGTTTGGCTTAAAATGTTCATTTTCGTTTCTTTTTTTGAATTTTGTAAATGCTATAACTCTCACAATTTTTTTTTTTCGAAAAAAGTCATTAGGATAAATTGTTCGACTTTCTGAATACTACAAATACCAGTACATAGAATTTGTAAATTAAAAAAAAAGTGGTTTCAAACATTTTTTAAAATGCTCTAACTTTTTAAATTTTTGTCCAAAATGGCTGGCTAACGATATTGACCTTCATTTTAGGACACTAAAAGAGTATACCTGAGGCCAATCAAATCGGTCAATTCTTTCGAATGTTATCGCGCTCACAAACTAAAAATCTACACAGACACATTCGTAAAAACATGTTTTTCGGGTTCAGGGGGTCTCAAAACGTGGATATTTGACAAAAACGGGGGGAGGGGGTCAAATTTTACAAAAGTCTAATACATTCTCTGATGAGAATGTAAAAAAATTAAAATTTAAAAAATTATTATATGTAAAGTACACTTCGAAAATACTTATGAATTTTTACAAATTTTGAATAGCAATTTTTTTCACTTGTAGAGGGACTTTAAAGTCAAGGTATCGAAAATCAAGGGCCATTTCTCTTGTTCATTGAAACATTTTCTGTAACAGTGAAGGCAAAATTTTTTTGACGAAAATCAAACTGAAATCATTTTATAGCTATAATGTTGAAGAATGGTTTCGCATTTGACTCAGAATTCTGCGATTTTCCCTTGCCGAGTACTACACTCAAAGAAATTTCCTCTTAAAGATAAAGTCGGTCCTCTAATCGTTAAAGTAGGATACTTTAAAAGCAGAATCGTTTCACTTTTCATCGTTTTTTTTTTTAATCGTTTTTTGTTTTATTTATCGTCTGGACTTTAGATAACCATCAAAATCGGGACCTTCTAGGAGAGCAATAAAACATTCTGTAAAATCTAAATCACCATTTAAAGATGAAACAAAAGTCCGATCCCGGACTGAAATGTTGTTGAAATTGAACGGATGAAAATGGTTTGATCTAAAAAAGTTAGCCAATTCAGAGTTAATCGTCAAAGATTGTTGAGGTTACAGTTTCACAGGCTTTGAAAATTGGCTTTTGGTAGCGATTAAAAATCGAATTTCCAATTTTTTGCAATAATAAAAACTCGCTCAAGAGATATGGGGATGCTGAATAAGAATAACGAATGATTGATCCAAAAAAAGTATTCTGTTCTGAGAAAATCCAAATTTAGTGTGACAAGCGCACTAGGACAGACAATTTTTCGCTGAAAGACTTATAAGAATTTTTTTTTTAATAATAATAATTTCAAGAAATATCGCTGATGAAGGGCAAAAAAAATTATTACTACCCTAAAATACTACGCTAAATAACAATAATCAATTTTAAAACTAAAATTATAGAAAAGTCTGTAAACATTATAAAAAATTTGCTTTGACGTCTATCTTTTTTTTCTATAAAAATAATTTACATACAAAGCACTTTGTTTCATTTCTTTTTCTGAGTCATTACAGTTAAAAAATGGGATAAAAACCTCAGTAGAGTATGTTTAATGACTTGGATCGTATGTGTCAGTTTTTGTACAAGACAAACATCCACAGCTGAACTATCGGTTTAAAATGGGCCAAATGTCGCAATAAGTTAGGTACGAATGCCTTCACTCAGTGTATGTTGTCGTATATGATTAGCAATATTTGAAACGTCTGTTTTTACGCCCACAAGTTACAAACATGAGCCACGCTGCAAAAAGTTTATTGAAACGTAAGAAATTAATTTCTTTCTTCATTATGCGAAGATTCAATTAAATGCTATTTTTGCCACACAGAGCTTCTCTAATTGTTTTTGTGTTTATCTTTTATTTTAACGGAGGTGTAACGTCATTACTAAATACGAAACTGGTAGAAGAGTGACGTAAAATTATTTTATCTCTGACTGTTAAAATTTATGATCATATTTAGGTGGTTGAAAGTGCAAGATTTGCTATACCTATTGCAAATGTTAACTATATTTTCAAACTGAATTATCTAATGCTTCTTATTATTTGACACTATTTTCGGATGAAATTCAAAGATTTTTAGTATTAAATGATTGAACCAGTTGTAAATTTTTGAGAATTCAAAATGAAGCTTTATGAATTTTTGCAAAACTATTTGATTTTTAATTAGATGATTTAAATAAAGGGCTTCTGACAAGAAGATTTTGATTTATTTCCTGAAAAATTGTAAACTTTTTAATTATACAAAACTTTACTGAAAACAATAATTGAATACGTAGTGTGCTGGATTGTTGAAGAAAGAAATGCTGAGTTATGGTAAGTGCAGCTTGCTGAGGTTTACGTATCTTGTCGGTTGATTTAGAATAAATCTGTTCAGATTATTCCATTCTTTAAAAAAGAAAAAGGTATCTAGGGATCCTAAGCAGTAACACAATTTTAAAAAAATTGCTAACTTACTTAAATTTGTAAACTGTATTCAGGTAGAGTAGATATCTTTTGGTAAATTGCGTTAACTATTAACACCTCAATTAAAAAACATTTGAAGTATTCATAGCCAACCATGCAGATTGTAACAAATCTTTGCTTAATGCCTCTCTTTTAACAATTCTTAAAGATCGAAATGAAATCTACTTTCTTATGGAAATTTTTATTCTACTTTCTTATGAAAATTGTTAATCTACTTTCTTATGCAGAGGCGCAGGAAAACGCGGATGAGTACAGTAACGAAGTGGAACAACTCCGGTGTACAGTTTCACGTAACGAAGAAGAGAAGCAGAGAATAGAAGCTGAGCTTGTTCAAGTCAAGGAAATGTTGCAACGTGAAGTGTCTCGAGCGGATTCAGAAAGTAAAAGAAACGGTGTTATTATTGCCGAATATAAACAGGTAAATAATGTCTCAAGAATCAATCTTTCAATATCAGTTGCTATAACAAAAAATATAATATCCTTTAAGAAAGGAAATTGCTTTTTACCTTTTTTGTTTCTTTTCTAGATCTGCCAGCGTTTAGAGGATGATTGTAATGTTGCAAAAACGGCCCTGAGTGACTTACGTGTAAGCTTATTTTTTACTTCAATTTTTTATTTTTTTCGTAAACAATTACTGACATCACAGTCTTTCTTCTACTTCTTCCCTTTGTTTAAAGAATTCTTTTTCACCCCTTTTTCAACAAACTTCCCCTTATCATCCCTTAAATGCGGATTGGAATAATTGAACCCAATAAGTTTCAATATTTTAAGATGTGTCTTTTTTATTCTTGGCGAAAATTACTTAAGAGAAGTCATTAGAAAAATATTTTCCTTTTCTGTGGAATAATTCAAAATTAAAGAATTTAAACGCAAGAAATCGAATTTAAAAAATATATGCAACAATTTTAAATAAGAAATACGCGCAAAACTGAAATTTTTTCAAACATAAAGACTAGTTTTGACTCTGGACGTGTTCAAGATTTTATAATTTCAATTTAAAACGACGATAATTTCCAATTAGTGTGGATGCGTCTAAACTCTAAGTTGTTCATTTTCAAAGTAGTGGCCTTCAAAATTTAACTTACTGTTTCTTACAGCAGCAATGGGTGGGGGAGGTAGGTGAAATCTTACGTAAGATTCCGCATCATCTAGAAAAATTATAGTTTTAAATCATTTTAAGCTGAACTTCAAGTATAACAGTCACACCACCATAAAATACTTTTTCAGCAGATTGAAGGTTTTTTTTGGTCTCTTTCATTGAAAACCTGCTTTCAACAAAAAAAGGAGGGGTAGGAAAAATCTGACGCAATATTGGTGAAGGGGTGTCTACAGTATTATAAACTGAAATTTTAAAAATTTGAAGTCCATTTGGACAATTTCAAACTCAAAGCGTTCAGAATTAAATAATTTTTAATTTTAATTTTAATGCAATCAAAGTTCGAAACATTAAAAATGAAGTATTGAAATGTTTGGAAGCGAAATTTTTCAAATTTGATGCTATTAAAATTGAAAAGTTCAGAAACATTTTAAGTTAATTTGGCACGTTTAAAATTCAAAATTGTTTAATTTCAAATACTTTCATTTCAAAAATATTCAATTGTTAAGGTTTGTAATTCAAAGTGGTTCAATTTAAGACGCTTTCAGTTTGAATTACACTATTTTGAACGATTTAAATTTTTAAACAAACACTTTTTAACTCACCTACTGCAATCTAAAATAATTATAAAACTTTGAACGCTTTAAATTTAGAATTAAAAAGTTGCAACATTGCACAAGATTAAATCCAAAGCCTTAAAAATTTCGTTATTTTCGAATTAAGCATTCATAAGGTATATTAATCACATATTATAATATTATATTATCATCAATGAATAATTAAAAATTCGATTTTTTTTAAATTTTGCAAGTTCTCCCGGTCTCAAAAATTTCCAAATCTCTTTTTGGTTTCCCCATCTAGACTCTAGGACTCTCCAAAGGCCGCTCTAATAGTCCATTCAAATTAATGTTTCAGCTGGAACAAAATATGTCCAGAAATTTTTTCGCTTGAAATGTTTGGATGCACTTTCTAATGAAGTACTGAAACCCTACACTCTGTCAGACCTGTGCATATATTGTTGATTAACAATAAAGTGAACATCTAAACGATTGTTTTTGTAACACAAATTCTGTGAAAAATTAACTTTTTGAATCACTTAAGGGATAGTTGTTCTTCAAGGAAAACCAAGTTTCAGATTTACACAAAAATCTTCACATTTTGAATAACAAATTGTTATAAACAAAATTTTTTCATACTTACAATTGTCGGAAAAATATGAAAAAATTTGTTTATAACCGTTGGGGAAAAAGGATGATTTTTCATGAAAAATAATCCGATATTTTAATTTTCTGAACAAAAATTGTTTAAAAAATTGGTTTCAGTATATGAGTTACTGAAAATATAATCAGGCCATTTGGTTCTACGAAAAAATTACATAGAGACCAGGTGTTGGATAATTTTGTTCTTCCCCCAATTTGCTATGTAGTATAAATAAATGCTGAAGCACGTGTTTTACTTGTTGATTTATATATAATTTGTATGCAATCGTTTGTTTATGGTACATAACAAATTGATTTGAGCAAAAATTATCCATCACATTGTTACGTGGTAAATAATGAATAGGTATTTTATAATGAGAACTGAATTGCGCACAGAAATTCAGGACGTTTTTATTACTCGAAAGCTGGAAGAGAACTGAATATGCGCCGAGCCTGGACGCTACACTATGGCCCACGTATGCTAGTGGTACGTATGGCCCCTGGATAGAAGTGGGGACGAGGGGCGAGATTCAGGCGGTCGTAACTCTCCACTTTCTAGACAATTTTTTTCCCTCCAAAATCTACAATTTTACCCTTCTACGTTTGATTGTGAGACCTGTTTCGAGTAGAGGTCAAGCGGTTGCCGCATAAGGTACTACATGTGGTTGTACGTCATTTTTGTTGTTCTATACAAAAAATAAGCAGATTTTCTTAGGAATACAATTAGAGAGTACATTTATTATTCCGCTTTTGTATACACTCAGAGAAATTTCCTCTAAACGAAAAAGTCGGTCCTCTAATCGTTAAAGTAGGATACTCTAATAGCCGAAGCATTTCACTTTTCATCGTTCTTTTTTTTAATGGTTTTTAATTTTATTAATCGGTTCACTTCATCTTTAGAAGACCGTCAATTATTTCACGGTATATGTACGTCCCATTTTAACCGTTAAACTGCGCATCCTAAGCGTTGAAGTGGAATCGCTTATCATTGAAACGATTTTTGGTTAAACGATTCGCACTTTAACCGTTAACGGATCTATTTTTTAAACTGATTCTCAAACGATTGCACTTTAACCTTAAAAGTATTCCTTTGTCGTTAAGAGGAAATTTCTGTGAGTATAGTTGTGTTCGAATGTCAAAAAAATTATCTACAAATTATACAACATTATACAACATTTTTTTCAGTCACCTATTCGTCACCTATTTTCGAAAAAAGATTCACCTATTCACCTTTTTTAACTCCAATAGGTACTGTGATGACTGGAAGTGTTAAAAATGGTCCTTTTCAGCAATTACGTGTACAATTCTTAGAACTGCCAGTTGCAATTGTACATTTAAGGTTTTCGATTTTTTTAGTTATCTATCTAGTAGCTTCCTAATAACCTTTCTCTCTGTTACCACTCTGAAACATCGTTCTTTTGTTAATAACGATTATTATCAACAAAAACCTGCATTTAACAAGTTTTTTCGAAAATATTGCTATCAACAATTTCGCTGTAACGGAAAACCTGATGTCCCGTGCAGTTTGTAGGTTTTATATAAAACATTCTTAAACTGGATTGAAAACTTCAAGTTTCTAATGTAGTTCGTTTATAGAATACTCTATACATAAGTATAAAAAATATAAAAATATACATAAATTTCAAGTGTGCGTGATATTTGTATGCGGATTTTTGCACATATCTCCCTGGTTTTGGCAAAAAAAAAATGCGCAGCGTGAAATACTCGTATCAGCTCTAAAATAGGGACACGTTCGTCGACTACATGTCTTGCAATTGCAATTTGGAGTTAGCTCATCAATTGAAGGAAACATATTATTAACTCTTTGAGGAATTAAAAGTTTGTCTTAAATTTGATATCCAAATAAAGAAGGATCCATTTTCATATTTGGATGAAAACAGTAATAATAATACTAAATAATCTTCTGCTTTTACGCACTCTACCACTTTAGAAACAGCTGTGAATTGTATACATATAACTATTCCAATTTCTTCTGTATGCTTTTAGATATTCAATGCATTTAAAAAATGTTGAACCCACTTGTCATTTTATTTGAAAAATAGTGTTTGAAATAACTTATTTTGATGAAATGATAACGGGGTTCTTAAGAACATACCGTAATTAACGAATGGTTTGAATTAAGAGCAAATTTGAGGGAGATAAAAGTTTTTCTTTGTGCCTGATTCAAGCAACGTGAATAGAAGGAGCAGATTTGTTAATTCTAGGATTTTGTGGATAACAATTGTTATTAACAAAGGAACGATATTTTCAGAGTTGTAACAGAGAAAAAGATTATTAGGAAGCTACTAGATGTATAACTAAAAAATCGAAAACCTTAAGTGTAAAATTGCAGCTGGGATAGACCAAAGATTATTTTGCAATTAATTGTTTATAAGGCCGTAATTAACAAATACTTTGAATTAAGAGCAAATTTAAGAGAAAAAGTTTTTCCTTGTGCCTGATTCAAGCAATGCGAATAAAAGGAGCAGCTTCGTTAAATGTAGAATTTTATTGATAACAATTGTTATTAACAAAAGAACGATGTTTTCAGAGTGGTAACAGAGAGAAAGATCAATAGGAAGCTACTAGATAGATAACTGAAAAAATTGAAAACCTTAACTGTAAAATTGCAGCTAGCACAGACCAAAGATTATTTTGCAATCAATTGTTTATAAAGCCATAGTTAACGAATGGTTTGAATTGAAAGAAAATCTATAAGAGACAAAGTTGTTCTTTTTCATCTAATTTTAGAAGCACGTTTAAAAACGAAATTTATGTTAGATATACGTATTTGTTAAAAAAATTGTTATTAACAAAAAAATAGTTGAGATTTTTGCAGAGTAATAAATGTATTTGTGATCAGGGTAATTTCCTCAAGATTTTTTACAAAAGTTATAGCATTGACCTCGTAGATAAAGTCTCTTATTACGGAGTTCAAAAAATTGCACACGTAATTGTTAGAAAGGAGGATTTTTAACCCTCATATGTTAACAAAAGTTTCAACTCCGTCGAGAAATTTCTTCTTTTCTCGTGGAGCAAGTATCCTAAAAAATGATTCACGTTTTTTTCGACATTTTTCTATCCAATAGTTGCCGAGACATGCAGCCACAAATATGTTAATTTTAGTGCAAATTCAATTGTTTATAACGCTCTAACTTGAAAACGGGTTGTTGTATGAAAAATTTGTAGAGACAAAAGTTTTGTTTTCCATGACATTTCCGAAAACAATTTTAGATTTTTTTTTTGTAAATGATGTAGTTTTTAAAAAAAATTGTTTAAAAAATTGTTGCACTGGACTTCGAAAAAGTACGCTGGATATTCGTAATCAGGGGACTTCTGCGGACTTTTTAAGCCAAAGTTACCTCTTCGATCACTCAATGCATACAAAAGTGTTACTGGCTACTGGGATTAATAAGAGTTTCGTTCTAGTAGGGAGAGCGCGACGTAACGGAAACAATTTCCTTAAACGAATATAGTATATACGGCATTGACCTTTTTAGTTACGTGCTCTTCAAAGCTCAAATTTGATTGCATTATAAGCCCTAGGTTTTTCGACTGCGAGAAAATG
This sequence comes from Melikaiella ostensackeni, assembly GCA_032362435.1. NCBI lineage: Eukaryota > Metazoa > Arthropoda > Insecta > Hymenoptera > Cynipidae > Melikaiella > Melikaiella ostensackeni. The sequence continues at coordinate 5,467,346 of JAUMHM010000016.1, forward strand.
AAATACTGGGTAACATTTATAACGAAATTAGGCAGAAGGTCGCCATCCAATCTGCCTATCGGTAGAATGACAAATTTGGTCGGTTTTACGACCAGAGCTTGATCTCCCGCCCAGCCAGCAATGCGATCTACGACCTCGTTCAATATGGCTGCTTCCTCGTTAATCTCTTCCCGCTTGCAGCCGATGTACACTTGTGTGTCGTCTGCATACATATGTATAGGGGGCATAATTTCTGAAGTGTACCTACCCTGAAAAAAAAATTTGTCTGATCGGGCCGAAAATTGGACCAGTTGTAGTCCTATAGGATGGTACTTCTCACACAAAAAATTAATTCATTTCGACAAATATTTATTGAAGTCGAGGGGGTACAATTTTTGAGTGTTTGATGCAAAGCCTTATTTCCAAATATTTGTAACTTTTTTCCTACTGCGTCAAACAAGATTTCACCTGAAATGTTTTCGATAGATTTTCTTACCAATTTTCAGATGGTCATAAACATTTTTGGAAAAAATTCAAATTTCACCTTCATTTTTGAAAATCAAAAATAAATTTGACTTTTTCAAATTTCGACAATTTTTATTTTCCTGGAAATAGTTTAGAAAGAAAGCTGAGGTTTTTTTCTATAAGGCCCCCGATTTTCAGAGTGGCATTCTAAATCATCACTGAGTAATTGAACGATAAGTAACCAGATGCCACGATAGGGCGGGAGGCGCGCGATCTCCGCTAGTGCGCTCACGCCGAGGAACTTTGTGGAACGCTTTTGTGCCATATTTTCAAGTTAAATAATATTATATGCTGCTAGGATAACTGCTCTCTGCATTTTCATGGTTGAGACTGTCATTGTTGAATTACAATGCCTGCATTACAGTCAGTGTAAAATTGAATGAGAATATGCTTTAAAAATTAAATCTAATGAATTGGAATCTATTTTGTGTGTGTGTGTGTGTGTATTGAAGTGATGTTACTGCTTATCCGGGTGACTTATTTGAGTTTATTCTTTTCGTTTTGTTCTGACTGACTTCTTGAAGTTAAGATTAGTTGTCATCTTTGTGTGAATCTGTGTCTTTCTGTTCGATTTCTTGACAATACTTTCAACAGTTGCTTTCTTTGCAGGCCTCTTTTGCGCTTTCTGTTTTTTGCCATTCGATAAGTTTTAGTACTTTTCAGAGGATGAAAACTTCTTGAGTTGAAGTTTTCCATCTTGAGTAGGAATGAAAGCGGGGTACTGTAATGTACCTGGTATCGTGACAACTTTGTCAAATCTGGCTTTCAGTAACTCGGTGGCTAATGCATGATTTTCTTTGCTGCTAAAAATTTTCCTTGAGGTTTTTGAAAAACGATGATTGCTTCTTTGAAATGAAGTGATGAGTTTTTAACTTCAACAACCGTTCACAGAAATCATCTAGGAATTCATCAGTATCCATCACCAGAGTCTTTAGAGTACATCTGTCGGTCTGTAACCAAATTTCGAATCTCACTTAATTAATGCTATGCTCATCAAAAACTTTTGTAATGCCATCTTTCAATTTTACAGTACCTGGACAGTTTTCAACTCTCCTAAATGAAAGGAACTTAAAGAGTCAGGACATACAATAGCATCCAGACAGTCGTGATAATTTTTCAACATCATGTCAGTATCCTCTGTTAAATTTTTGATATTTATCTCATTTGACATCAACTTGATATTCTCATGATGCACGCAAACGCACACATTATGAGTGTCACTGTTTCTTGCTAGAACACAACGACAAGGTCTGAGTTTTGTGAATTTCGAAATACTCATCTTCAGGCTTTCGTGTTCTGATACAAATTGAGAGTATAACTCGTTGAGATTACATAGTATTAATCTTTTCTGGATATGTGAATGAGTTCCATCATCATTCTTGACCGACACTAAGTCTTTCATCCCCTGTCGCTTGGTGCAAGCGAGAGAAGTTGCAATTTTTCTTGACTATCTTTAGAGGCATTGCATTTTTCGATAATTTGATCAAGTACTTCAACACCCGCTTTATGATACTTGTTCTTACACTGCATCTGGGTGTCTAAGAAATCTAAATAACTTTCGTTCTCATATAGCTGATTATGATCATCGTCAGAAATCATTTCATGATCCGTTGTGTTGATGAGTTCGGATCTACATGAACTGCAGATCTGAGGTCCTTCTGAGAGTGTAGGGAATTTCAAACGCAAGTCGTGGGAAACACCACGGAGTTCAAGGTTAGTTGCTTTATACCTCTCTTTTCGAAAAGGATTATTGCATCTTTCCTTCCAAATTTTGATCACGTTTTCAGCGGGCATCGTGAAGAAAGTTTTTTTTTAATTGAAAAAGAGATTTTCAGATAGAATGATCAAAGTCAGAATAATTCCAGAAGCACAATTATAAGAATAATAGATGAAGGAGAATATGAATGAGAGAATAAAGAATAAAATACATTCACGTACAAACTTGCTTCGATGAATTCGATTTCAGATAAAATCTGCGAGTAAAATACAGATATTATATTCCTGGTTCTTATGCTTTTAAAAATGATCTTCTCTTGTGACATGGCATCTGGTTACTTATCGTTCGATTACTGAAAGACGAATTAAAATGCCACTCTAAAAATTAGGGGTCTTATAGGAAAAAACCTCAGCTTTCTTTCTAAACTATTTCTAAAAAAAATTAAGTTTCGAAATTTGAAACAAAGTCAAACTTATTTTTGATCTTCAAACATGAAGGTGAAATTTTAACTTTTTTCAAAAATGGTTATGACCATCTGAAAACTGGTAAAGAAATCTATTAAAACGTTTCGGGTGAAATTATGTTTTACACATCAGGAAAAAGTTACAAATATTTTAAAATAAGGCTTTGCATCAAAGCCCTGATTGACTAGGGGGCAATACTTTGTTTTTGTGAATGAAGGGTGTCAACTGGTGCAGCCAAATCTTTTCTAGTAGCTTCGAAAAGTAAGACAGAATAGTTATAGGATGCAAGTCACGAAATGATTTCGGACTCTCGCATTTGGGAAGAGGACGAACAATATCTGACCTCCATGCCGAGGGGAATATTCCCTCCCTTGACGAGGCATTCATAATGTTTAATAACTGACGAAGTGAACGACCTCATAGCGCGATACAGATGACTGAGATCAATTTCCTTGAACGCGAAAATATTTTGTGAGTCAGGTCCAGTTTCACTAGCAGACGAATTAAGGTGGCGAATTAGTACCTATGATGCTACCACTGGGGGTATGGTATCTAAATAGAAGTCATTAATGCTAGTGGGATCCATTGGCAGATCTCCCCAAGAGAACTATCTTTGACCTGACCAGACGCTGCCAGGTTTACCTTTTCCCATGTGTTTGGAGGAGGGCCTGTCCGAGAGGCTAGCCAGACACCCGCCTTTCTCGCGCCGGAAGGAGCAAGTTGCGAGGTTACGAAGGAATACATATTTGTTTCTATCTAATACAGTTTTGGAAGTGTGCCATTTAGAGCGAGCTCTATCCTTAGTCCTGGACATTTTCTTTGCAGAGTCGGAAAAACCAAAGGCGGCTTTGGTCTAGCTATTCTAAAGTGAAGTAGTGGACTAAACCGATTAATAAGGTTTAAAGTTACTTGAGAAAAGCGATCCACTTTCTCATCTAATGAGGAGAGGTTTAATATACTGGCCTAGTCCGCCCGACTTACCGCCTCATTGAAGGCTGTTTGATCCACACATTTGAAGTCCCTACCTATGCGATATACACTCGGTCTCGCATATATTTGACGCGGAATGAGAGAAGGGACCTGAGCGTCAAAAATTCGATTTTCGGTTTTTGGTCGTTTCCTATAGTTTTTGACCTGCTCTGTGGCGTATAAAAATTCAAAATCGTTTATCTTCAACAATGGCATAGATATAGACAATTGAATTCGACGCACTGATAATAATTAACAAATAGGCAAATTCCAACAATCAAATAAACTACAAACAAATAGACCTTTTCACGCATCTAATGTGTAAAAAGGTCTATTATCCTTTTTTTATTATCATTTTTTTATTAGACCTTCTTACGCATCTAATGCGTGAAAAGTTGTATTATCTATCTAATTATATATTAATCTATTATCCATCTAAGGTCTATCTATCTAAGACTCTCAACCGAACCCGACCTTTCTACCTGCTACCTGCTTGCCGCGTCATTTCCCAAACAAACGCCCGCCCCGTAAAATTCATCACTGGACGCTTAGGTCCCTTCTCTCTTCCCGCGTCACATACAGGTTTGATTGAAAAGTAATGAGCCTTCCCGCGCGGAGCGTCTGCCAAGCGATCAACCGAATCGGCTGGTGGGGGAAA
>JAUMHM010000016.1:5501358-5512407 GCA_032362435.1 Melikaiella ostensackeni
AGTCGCTCCCAGGGGGACCCTGCGGTGGTTGTTTGACCAATTTTTCAATTATATATATATATATATATATATATATATATGAAAGGAGAGCGTGAAAGTGACGTGAGAAAAGACAGCGAATGGTTTACATTTAAGTCGTCCCAATTTAGATTATAAGTATTAGTTTCCGTGGCACAGCACAGTAGGAAAAAAACTACCTTTTTTCGGAAAAAATCCCCCCTTAGTACAATTCTGAACGGATTTTGATGTAATTTTTTGGAAATGACCGTACGTCTTCCAAGTATAATGAGTGACTGCGGATATTTCACTATGAATAAATCAAATTTTTTCATTAAACAACAAAGTTTGAACTTTTTTTTTGGCTAACGAAAGTCAATCTTTCGTAATTCGCAATGATCAGCTATTTTAAATCCATAGCGTTTTGTATGTAACATGATAAAATCAACTATCAATGTCTTAGCAATGATTCCATGCTGTCATATTTTTCGTAGTGACAAAAACTGTTAATTATTTGAAACATTTTCACAAGCAAATGCACATTTCCACCATCTTGTCATGCATAGGCTTGCATTTTTTTGCGGAATCAACTCGAAATGGCAGCCGTGTCACTACCAATGCATCCTCATCACTGTAGATAGTCTATCAGTCTCGTCTCAATCCACAATAAATCAAAGATATTGTAATTCAAATCTAAAATATTAAACATAGAAGGTCAGCTGAGGTGCTCACATTGTACAGATCAAATGACGATTATGTGGTTTGTCTTCTTATGGCAGTAATTATAAAATGACAATATGAGGATAATAATACTATCTGTATTCAACGCCGAATTAAACGATTTATTACTTTTGATCCCCATGCATGAACGAATCAATTTCCTTCAGATTTTCTGTCGCAGAGGGACTCTAATCAGGTGGAGAACCCCGAAGGACGACGGTTTAAAATTGGTTGCCGATATGGGCGTGTTGCGAGCGAATTCGGGACTTATACTGCTTTTCCGGATTGTGAGCACCTGCATAGGCCGAGAGTGTACGTCCGGATCATTATCGGGCAGAAATGAAAACACGCTCGAATACTTTGATTGGCAGTCCTGAAAATTCGGTGAGTCAGCGACGCGACAGGTTCCGGAATGCTGGTGCAAGGTGAGCCTTTTAGGCGATAGCCAGTGTATGGCTGAAGCTATAAAGAAACAAACTCGTTGAGAGGGAGCTATACTGGCCCAATTTTGGGCGGCAGCGTTCGCCTCTTCAATTAATTGTTCCGCTAAAGCGGTGCTAATTGAGCAAAATACTCACACAAAACGATAACTAGATGGATGTTAGTTTCTCCCCATAAATCAACGCGCAGGGTCATTCCGGAGTGGAAGCACAAAATAATAAGAAAAAAATAAAGTACTCACTTGTAAAATAAAAAGCAAAATGGGCCTCAGGAGAGCAGAAAACGAGAAGCAATTTCCAAAGCAACAATGGCTTACCTAGCAGACCTGGATTATGCCGAGTGTTCAATGCTCGCAATAGTGGTGTTAGGATACACTGCACTCCCACCGAAGAAAGGCGATTTGTCCAACCCAAAAAACTACAGGCCAACAACATGTGGTAAAAGTGTGATGCGAAAAATGAGAGGAATCATGGTGTCGCCGTGAAAGCCGCCCATCTGGGAGGTGACGCTCTTAGTTGTCACATAATTTTTTCCAGATGAGACAGTAAATCTGGCTTTCCAAAGGGGCATCCATGTCTCTATACATCCTACTATGTGCGGATGAACATTCGAGCTTTCCGACAGACAGATGATAAGTCTATGGGAGGTTGAATCGAAAGTTTTCTGGTAATCGATGTAGTCAATCACACACTGAATGACGGACAAGTTTTGTCCAGCCCAGCCAATTTTCTTGTTCAGTTTATGAAAGCGCCTTTTGGTCTTTTGATCCATCGTCGATTTCACTCTTCGATTTGAATCAGCGAAAGCTCTCGCCGCATGATAAACTGAACAAGTGATGGTTCAGAGGTCGGACTCCTCCGATGGATCTCCACGGAAGGCGGCATCCATTTCAGCCAGATCTTGGGGCTTAGGAGGAACCTGGATGTTAATGTTTCTCCATATCCTGAAATCGCTATCATGTCTCGGAAGATGCCTGTCTTCCGCGTTTGGTCTTAATGTCACTTCCACATTTCGTCTGCGACTTGTTCTTGCAACGGTTATGGGACCGTTTCGCATATACCCTGTTTGCAAGAGGTTGTCCGCGCGGTTTTGCAACCTCTGTTGCGAAACCTGCGGAAGCTCTGGGTGTTTCTGGCACCACAGAGTGTGCAGGCGCATCATGTAATCCCTGCAAGCAGGCACGATGCTGGCATTCTAGCAATCTAATAAGTCATCTCTGAGTCGATCCATCCACTCAAGACGTCGACAGTCTCGTCGATCCCTCATCGTATTTCCCCTTGTGCTATCCAGCCTCCGGAACGGTTAATCACGCCATAGCTTGGGGGTTTTTCCTTCGGGAACATCCCTGGACAATTGTCCACGACTGCTTATTAAATTTTGTAACCGTATTCAGCAGAAACCCTCGGCACTTCATATTCATGGTAAAGTCTAAAAACTCAGGTTCGTTTCTGTCTGTCTTTTGTAGTCATATTGATACGTGTAACCATGCACTTGAAGCAAATTATTTCTGGTGATCAGGTTAACAATAATAAAAATTTTGAACAAGATCACAGAAATAAATAACATGTTTGTCAGGAATTTAATAAACTTTTAGTTCCCTTTAGTTCCCTCATACTGAAATAAACTATTTTGTTGAATCAACAAAAATTGTTTCTTTTTTCTCTGTGTACTACCAAATTTTGTTAGAACAACAAAAACTCGATTTCTGTTGCAAGAATAAAGTCATTCCCATGATGAAAATGTAGAAATTCTAGTTTTACGGCCAAAAAGGCGCGTATTAGCTGTCAAGGTAAATTCTTAATTTTGTAATTTTATTTGTCATTGGGAAATACATAAATATTGGTGGTAGATTGTTGGCTAAGAAATCTGACCTGTTTCAAAGGAAATTCCAATTAGAACATTTTTTCGAAACTTATTCTGCCATCAGTCAGGCTTAAGTCAGAGAGACATAAATTTTAGAAGAACCATTATTTCTGACTCAGGGGGTCTGATGTCTCAAAAAATTGATGAAAACTGCATATTTCCGAATTCACATAAATCTAGTACCTCCTATCATAAATGATGATGATGTTAAAAAGTTAAACAGTGGAATTGGGAAAACGACTATCACTTAATTGTATAACATTTAATAATAGCCCCTTAACAACAAACAGATTCTGTTCTTCTAGAAAATTATGATTCTGCGGTATTCTCAGATGAGCGCAGAAGTACTTATTGTTTACAATAGAGTTAAAAATATATACAGAGTGATGTATACGAACCTGTTTATGACTTTCTTCTAAGTGTTTCATTAATACCGCTACCACTACGTTAACAAGAACAAATTGAGCCATTAAAACAAATATTACGAAAAAAATAGGAGCAATAATGGAGCTAACGCAGCAATTTCGAACACAGTCTTCAGAATCATCGCAATTATCTCTCAAAGTATCTTTCATAATACCATTCCAGTTGTCACCAGTTGCCACTCTGAACAAAGTCAGGAAAGCCATACCAAAATTACTGAAATGCGCATGTTCTCCTAAGCCTTGACACGGTATTTCATCACTGCATTCTGCAAAAGGAAGTTATTCTATATCGAATGGAAAACTTATTTTTAACTAGACATCATGATTAGTATAACAACAGCACATTAATGATTCTGGATATCACAACTCTACACATGAAGCTAGGTCGTCGAAGGATGAATGCTCGTTGAATAGATCGATCAGTGCGCGTACGGAAATTTCCGTTCATGGGACATGATAGAAATTTGTAAAGACACATGAATATTTAGAATAATAATAACTTATTGAATATTATCCAGAAAAAGAGTGCTGGAAATGTTTTTTGACCGGATGCGTGACTTTAGGATAGGCCTAAGAGTACTTGAGAAATTGCCCTCGTGAAAATAAAGACCAAAAAAAGAATACAGTAAGCAGGTATAGACGTTAGTTTCAAAGCCGTCTCAAACAGTCATATTCTGGTCCCCAGAAGACCACGTTTTATTTGTCTCTCGTCCTACCCAGAGAGTCTGTAGATACAGAGCTATGTATCAGGCAGAGAGAGTAGTATCTATTTCAATACCATAGAAGTAAGCCAGGTACAGGCTGAGAGGTGCATACCAGAAAAAGTTCTAACCCTGTCTGCAAGCGGTTTGGGAGCGGCCTTTTTTCGGTCTGTATTTTCACGAGGGTGAAAATACCATCATTGGAAAATTATGCAAATAATGATTGAAGAAATATAAGGCTTCTTAAGACCTGCCGAGCAGAGACAAAGAATCACCTCTGGACTACATCAACAAAAAATCTACAGGCTGAATCTGTAACCCGTTTAACACTCAAACATTAAAGTCTTCAAGCCAGTAAGAAAGGGTTTTTGGACTGTCAAGGAAGACATTAATGCTAATAAAAATAAATAATTCCTTTTGTAACTGGAATTCTAGTGATTTGCTCCTATGTCACGAAATAATTTGAATGAAGTATTTAGAAATACACTTGAACCCCCATAAAAGCCCGTTCGGTTTACGCCTTCCTAGAACTGCTGGCCGACTGCTGGTTCCCGCAGTTTCTCAGCGGTCGGGGCGAGAGACGGTGTTCAGCCAAGTGTGAAATGCCAGCAGCGTGTACATAAAGGCGCAGTGCGCGTGTACTCAGGTTCAAACTCACGTTCGGAGATGGAGTAATATTAGAAAATGGTTCACTCGTCCCTGACTGTTTACGTTTCGAGGTATCCGGTTTGGACCCAAGGCCAGTGGGAAGCAACTCCCGAAACTGTGCTTATATCGGGGTTTGAGTGTATGAACAATTTTTTCATAATCATGTCATGACTTTCTACAATTTTTCTGGTTGTCGGTGTTTTTACGGTTTTCGATCTACTAGAACAAATAGCTTCTTCTTGAAGAAAAACTCCATTTACATGAAAATTTCGAGCTTTTGCCCGGCGACGCCAGGCCTCATCAAGATACATAGTCAATAAAGGAAGGAGCGTTCATCGCTAGAAATAGAAAGGATTCGTTGTTCAAAAAATTATAATAGAAAAAAGTGTTGTTAGAAGTTACCATGAAGAGCAGAACCTAAAGTTACTTGAGTTTGTGTTACAGTGTTCTTAATGAAAAACGATGTACAGAGGTTAAAAAACCATTATTGCTGAGAAACTTGTATCACATGTTGTTATTATTGTTGAATGCGTGTGAAAGCATTTCCTAATTGGTAATTTTGAATAATATTAGTCAGCATTCCTCTCTTGCTAAGCTGCATGTCTAGAAGGGAGGTTATGTCAATATAACCCTGGCGTGTATAAATGGAATTTTATTGAACGTGTGAAAATTTTGAAAAATATTTTTTCTGCAAATGACATTATTAGTTTTTGTTCGTTTAAATACTGCGACTACGGTATATGTCACTTAATGAATGTGTATCAGAACTTTTGTTTATGGTATTGTTATGTTTAACAGTTTGGAAAATGTCCTTGAAAATGCATTTCATATAATATCTCCCTTTGCTTATGATCTCAGCTTTAGTCGAGTCCAAATTGAGGTCGATTGGTGTGAATTTACTACTAACGCGTTACCTCTAGAGTTGTTCTTACATACCTTCTTCTGTCCTCTTAACCTGTCTTTAAAGTATCGCTCGGTTTGGCCTATATATATGCAACCACGCTCGCCTGGAATCTTATGAACTATATGAGCTTTAAGTTCTAAGGGAATCTCATCTTTAAAATTAGTAAAGCAATGAAAGGGATCTTTTTCATATTTGAAAGTGACAAGTAAATCAAACTCTTTGCATAATTTTCTGTAAAATCCCGCTACTCCATTGACGTAAGGTAGAACAATGATTTTATTAAATTCAGAAATAAAAGTGTTGCTGACTGCAAGAGGAACTTGGTTTGTATTTTTATTCTTGTAACTAATAAAATTCAATCCTTTGTTGACATGTTTTGTGTATAGACGTGTTGAATAGTTGTCACATGACAACGTTCCTCTAATAGAAACTAGCAATGCTTGCAAAAATGCCCTACCTGACCTATGCATCCGAACCCTCGAGTCGGTTGAACTCAAGATTCTCACAGCAGTTCTTCATTCTCCTTCGCCCCGACAAAAAATTTGAAGGAAAAGCACCTCGCTGCTTTTTCCTTGCCCGTCCGTGGTTTGGCCTCGTGTTTCGAGTGTTTCTTCTCTTTGCGCCGAAGTTCTTTTTTTTAACGTAACGGTGACAGGACAGAACTATATACGAGACGGACGTATACATTAAAAGAGAATCTTTGCCGATAAGTAACCGACAATTTATTTCTCTAATAAAACTAAAATCCAGTAGTCAAACCTTTCCCCGAGGCTGGTAAGCTAAATGCAACCATAGCATCTTCACTCAGAAGAGGGCGAAGCAACGATCTCACAGGATAAAGAAAAAAACAATTCTTCGATGCATCATAAGAATTGGCATTTTGAACTTCCGGGCTACACAGAAGAAAATAAGAACAAATTCATTTAACCATTACTTCCTCTTAGCGGGTCGTAACTATTGCTTGCTATTGCTTGCGCTTCGCTACCAATTTTGAGTTTTGGTTTCCAAAAATTTAACATTTGACTCGAAAAAAAATGTGTAAATGATTTATATAGAAATGATTTTTTTCTTATCATACAATGTTTGTTTGGAAGGCATTAATCCTAGCTTGAGTAAAAAAATTCTAAATTGAAGACTTTACCTATTTTTCTTTCCAATAAAGGGGTGTTACTGTAGACACACTTCGAATTGTTACCATTGATTATTAAAAATGACTAATTTGGGTATTTTCTAGTTTTTTTCAAAAGAGGCAAATACCATAGGGTACTCATGTCTTAGTTACACGAGACCTTTGAGGTTCCATTGAAACAAACGACCACTCATCGTGCGAGAAAATGAGTCCGGTGACAATCTGAGAAGTCAGTCGACGCCGGTAATATTATAATTGACGGACAATGAGTTACCTTCTTCAACCTGAACCGTTAGATCCGGAGTTGAACTTCGTTGAATTAAAATACGACGCGGAATTTTGAGCGCTATTTGACTCTCTGATTTGTGCAGCAGAAAGCACTCTGTAACTAAAGGAAATCGCGAACCGTGCAAATTAAAAAAAATTGACTTCGAGAATGACAAGGAAAAAATTTGAACATTCAAATTTCGATTCATAACTTTCCAATCAGAAAAACTGATAAATACTCAATTCAACTTAATTATACATTCTTAGTGAAAAATAGAACATTTTGTGGCCATTTATTTCATTACTAAAGAAAATAACTTTTCTATCCACGATCAAGTCCAGTGCAGGCCTTTTCGACGATACAAAATTTTTACTACCAATACTAAGGCCTTCACTGGCCTAGTTGAAGTATAGTGATGAAACTAAAAAATAAAAAAATAAAATAAAATAAAAACCGAAGAGGTCAATTATCAATCAAGGTTCTATTTAATTAAAATTAAATTCAAAAATAAATTTCATAGCCTAACAGCGAGCTCGAATTTTGAACATAAAAAATAGTTTGATAGACATGAAAATCGCAGGAGCAAGTAGTCAAATTTAAAATGCCTCCCTTTCGCCGTGAGTCTACGCCGTATCAGGAACCAACCGGAATAACCTTATATTCACAATCTTTAACGTGAATAATGAGATTATTACGTGCGAGATCATCTCTGCCTCGACTCCCATCGAACACCCAGTTGTAGAAGGAGTTTTGGGAACGATGGCCATTGAGCGTCTGGTCATCTAAATTTTGTCTAGTACTAACGCAAGACTTCCAGTTGTTACTTTCTTTTTTTTGGATTTACTCTTTGTTTAATCGAACAAAAGATGGTTTGGAATTGAAGAAATCTCAAGCCTGGTAAACAACCTGTACGTTGACCTCAAATCGACCTTTCTGCTCAATAAGGGTTAAAGATGTTTAATAACGCTAAATCAGGTACAGTGGTGTACAAAAGAAAACACCGAGCAAGTAAGAAGGTACGCAAACGGTATGAAAAAGCCGTGGCCCTTGATTTAAATGTTCAAAATAATCTTAAGAAACCTCTACCCCGGAAACCAAACGAAACATTCGAGGGGATAATTCTTTCCCTCGAAAGATGTATCAATTCAGAATCATGAATGATTTTATTGTAAACAAAAAAGGACTAACGATTGTAGAGCAACTGTTCTTTTTGAAAGTTTTGTCATGCCCGTGTGGCCGAACTAAATGTCTTGTGTAAGAACGAGTGATTTTACTCTCTCTCTCTAAGCAATTTATCGGGACAATCCGAATTTCTAGGAGCTGATTCGCCGTAAAATTCAGAATGACGGACCCAGACGGTATTAATAACGAGTCCCAATATCACGCAACGAGTTCAGTTATTGGGATGAACCCTAATATCCCAGTAATCATCACTAAGCAAGTGGTCGCGTCCTTGGCCATGGCTTCCATGATGCAATGCATGACCTTGCAACAAAGCACGAGTCACTCAAGATCTTTTGACGGCAAGAGTCCTCCCTTAAAAGATTTCTTGCAAGATATCGTGAATGGCGCGGTCTGTATCACGAGGGATACCGAAGCTGCCTATATCGAAGCAGTTTCAAGCAAGCTGTTAGGTGTGGCCCGGGAAGGCATCAGAAACAAAACATTTAATACAGTCTAAGAATTCATCGCTCATCTAAAAAAACGTTTCGCCGCTAAAAAAATACCAATACTACATCCGAGATATTGTGAACTTGCATATGAAATAACTGGAAAACGTCAGCGATTATTACGATAGATTATACGGATTATTAGGCGGAGTTAAACAAGCGCTAGAGGAGAAATATTGCACTCAGGGTCCCGATGCGATTGTAGACGCTACTAAAAGCGGACACATGATGGAACCTATATTAGGTTGCGCATTAGATTTCTCCTCACGCAGATTGCCTAGCGAAATGTCTACGTTTGTAGATACGCGAAATCCTAAAGACTTATCGGAGGCATTAGAGCATGCCTTACATATTGAAGAAAAACTCAAAGCGTCACAGAAGGAGTAGGCTTCGATTTATCATGTGACGACAGAAGGCGCTACAGATAAATCTTCTAACACCAATCCTCCTCTGCCTACGTGTGTGGCTAGTCCTTTTCACAGAAGGGCGAAATCGATAAACACTTTCTGGGTGGTGAACACCCCTTCACTGACCGGTAATCCTCATCTGCCTTATATCAACCAGAATTTTCAACCTTACGCAAATCAATATGCGGGTTATAATCCCCAATTTTCTCAAAATTTCTCTATGCCAAACTACCGTATAATCCACTTCACCCTCCGTTGATGGAGCCATATAACTCCCCAGGGCAAATGCCACCTATGCGGCAAAACCCTCAAAATCTCAACTTATCGAATCAAAACCTTTGGCAAGGTCATTCTAACCCAATTATGAAAAATCAATTCCGATGGCCCAATCAACAGAATCCAAATTCTTTGAATCCACCTCAGTGGCCTCCTCGGTAAGGTAATTCCAGGTCAAGCTCACCGGGCATACCTTCTAAGTCAGTTTCAGATTTTTGAACCCCATTCTGACTCGTCGCGACGATCGATTAAGGAGTCCAAGGCCTTAGAAACGCTCGACAATGAAAATTCTGAAAGGATAACGGAGGACCTATTATACCAAAACCCACTCAGAGGAATCTCCTGTCATTAGAAGATCTGCACCACAATTTCGCAGCCCAGATACCACTCTTCTCGTGGATCCTGGCTCTGGAGTAAATCTCCTCAAGCTCAAGGCTATATGTGGCGAGTTTGAAGTAGAGCCTCGCAATTCCATCACCATTTACGGAATAATGGAACATTCTGTAGATACTTTCGGAACTATCAGTGTTACCCTGGGAAAGGTTCAGGTCAAGTTTCACGTCGTAAATAATTGTTTCCCAATTACTTCGGACGGTATACTAGGTAGGCCTTATTTGCGAAAAGAGCATGCTCAACTCTCTTTTCGGCATAAACTCTTGTTTCTGCTTCAGAACATATTTCTCCTAATTACTTTATAGATGCGGAAACCCAAGAAGCAAACAGGTCCTTGCAATCACAAATCAAACCCTTTTCACGAATTATGCTGATCAGGGCCAGAACCAGGCAACCGACAGAGATAGAGATACTCAATTCCGATATCTCAGAGGGTCATTCACCTAGAGATAAAAGCCGCGGAGGATTATATATCGGAGAGGCAGCTGTTAGGAATCGAAACAGAAAATGCCGAGTATTATTCAGCTCAACAAAGAAAAATTTGTCAGCCCCAGAAACCAGAATAAGCTCACCCTACGTTTTTGAGGTCGCTGAATCCGGATCCGGAGCCGGTTTGGTTCCATCCATTTTGTCTCTTACTTCAAAAAACATGGAAAATCACTGATTTCAGGTGAAATATGATTCCTGTCTATGAAAAGTGGTCATATTCTATGTTTTCGAGTTCGCTGAGTACAAATCCGGAGTCGTTGTAGTTCTATGATGTCACACTTTGTCCGTGGCCTCAAAAAAACGTGGCAAATTGGTAATGTTATGTAAAACATGCATTTTTCCAATGCAAAGTGGTCATATCGTATGTTTTCGAGGTGGCTGAGTACAAAACCGAAGTCGTTGTGGTTTCATGACGTCACACTTCGTCTCCAACGTCAAAAAAACGTAGCGAATTGTAATTTTTTGTAAAACATGCATTTCTTCAATGCAAAGTAGTCATATCTTATGTTTTCGAGGTCGCTGAGTACAAATCCTGAGCAGGTTCGATACCACGGTTCCAGCATTTAATCTTTGATACGTAACTTCGGAAAAACTTTGCATCCAACAGACCAGATTTCACTCGTCCGATTTCTTGCTTAGCAGAAATTGAAAGCTAGTCGAAAATCAGTTGATGCCGTCGACAGCATTATGCAGATAACAACCGTGCGAACCAGCATTT
>JAUMHM010000016.1:5518759-5532620 GCA_032362435.1 Melikaiella ostensackeni
GCATATTATCAGATTCTACAGATTTTTGTTGTTTATTCGAAGTTCTGGGCTTCGCAGTGACCTTCTTTTTAGGTAGAGATTTTTTTGACCCAATAGTAACTCTTCTCTGTACTCAGGAGATGTAATCAATGCAGATGTACCTCGTTTTCTCTTTCTAGCAGCAACAACCTTAAAGCCGGAACAAGAACGGGCCGCACAGTAACGCGAGATGAGTACATAAAAAGTCAAGAGATTACAGTTTAACTGGAAAACCATAAGACCTTAACACGGGTTGTACATTTACTTCTGAATTTTTGCAGGTAACAACACAGCAACTTTTCGAACTCTTTTATTTACTTTTACCATTATATTCTACACTTTCGTTCTGAGTAATTTCTTAAAAATAAAAATTGAGGTTACATACGTTAAACTTGCACACAATTATAATTTTTATTCTAACTATTTGAAAAGAAATTGCTGCGTTACAGACAATAAAAGTTGATAATAACTCTTTATTTTCTAAATCCTCGTAATCTTTAGTTAAGTAAAATTTAAATTAAATTTACTTTTTAGTCATTTCTTTATATGTTGCCATAAAAATTTTAGTTGCACAATTTCTGACATCACCACCTCGTGCGCTGAGTGATAGCAATCTGAATAGCTGCACCTTTGTTTGTACTTTTATAATGCGGAATGGCAAACTTGTACAGAATATTCGGGGAAGAATACTTTATTATTGTTAAATGATGAATTCATTTATTTAGATGAATGAATATACATAATTTTTAATCAATTTTTAATGAATAAATCTACATTTCCAGAAATCTACTAAATTATAGAATTGGGATAATTTGAGGATAGCCTTTTCATGTAAAATTGGAACATTACCGGATTACTCTCAAGATATCTTGATGTATCCTAGGAATATCCTGTGGATAGGGAGATTTCTGCCCTGTAGAATACCCTAAGAGATAAATGGGACATCCTGTCGATATATCACTTGCTATTAACGAATGTTTCCAAATTCTAACTTTTCAGTACAGACATTTCGGGTTTCTGACACTGTTATATAAATGCGACCATGGGACAGAAAATCGGTATGTGAAGTATTGACATTGCAAACTTCGAAAGATTTTCTTTCTTTATGTATATCATCTTTCATTGTCATGTTTGTTTATCGGTGTTAGCTTTGTACCTGAAATAAAACGGCGGCCATATTTCGTTCGTAAATGAATTGAGTAGAACCGAAATCGAGGAGCTACTTTCTGATATCTCGATCAGCTGGGTTGCTCATCGACTTGCAGGAGAATATTTCCAAAAGTAGAGCCATCCGCCATGCCATATCCATCTCAACGTTATGTGGAGCAGTATTTAAAAATCCACCTGCACCTAATTTTGTAGGAAAAAAATGGACATTTATGAAGTTTTTGTGCACTAGTAACTTAAATATTTAATAGATTTGATCAATTACTGGTTAATAAAGAATGATGTTCTATGTATTCCTAAAATGAAAAATGTGCCTTCCGAAGTAAAGTTCTTCAATCCACTTTTAAACTCTGAAAATCAAACAGTCAACTCATTTTTGCGATCACTCAAACGATTCTTGACATAATATCGCCCAGTACTTTGAGCTCTGTAATGAATTCAAGTGAATTCAAGCGAATTCAAAAGGGTCTGAGAGAACTCAAATAAAGTCAAGCGAATTCAGAAGAATTCAGGAAAATTCAAGAAAATTTTTGAAAATTCAGGGGGATTTAACGGAATTTAAGAGGAATCTAGTGAATTCTAGGGAATGCAAGTAGATCTCCAAAAATTTAAGACAATTTAAGTAAATTTTATAGTATATTTCAAAAAATTCCAGGCAATCGGAGTGAATTTCAGTGAATATTTGACTGTATGTAACGTTACTATGTTAACATCGTGTTGAGTCAGTGAGATTATGCTCGATGTCTGTAAACGATAGGCAATCTCAGGTTTCGCATATTTTGTAAAGAAATAGTATATTTCGATACAAGAGGCCAATCAAGCAGTGAGCGTATCCCCGTGAGACCTCGCGTATCGAACAATACTTTTTTTCACAAATTACAATGTAAAACCTGAGATTGACCACCGTTTACAGACATCGAATGTAACCTCGCTCAACAAGATGTCAACATAGTAACCGTTTATGAAGCCAGATTGCGTTAGTAGTAAAACCGGTGAGCAAAACATTTTGTTAACCGAAAACCGGCTAGCAAAACATTTTGGCCAATTCTTACCAATGCGGTGCGGAATCGGCCATTTTCGATAACTGTAAACGTTGGGTAAACGAAGGTTTTGCATGCATGTGTAAAGAAAACTTAATTTTCAAACTATCTTTATAGTGTAGCAATTCAGTTTTCTCATACAAAGAAAGTTTTTTATAAAGCGTCCATTTCGCATATCTTCATAAAGTCAATTTTCCACATTCGTTCTCAAGGAAAACTTTTTGATTTTACGATGCCTTCATATCGAATCGGTGTTCTTGATTCGAACAAAAAATTTTGCAAGACAGTAAACTTTTTTCCCTGTGTGTGGGTAGAATATGAAATAATAACTCCGAAGCCTCTCAAAAAAAGAAGACCAAAGGGGAAATAATTTTGATTGAAAAAAATATCCTCAGAGAATTTGTAGAGTTGATGGAGCAAAAACCTCTCCCAAAGTAAAAGGTTCAAAGCCGCATTAAAGAGACAAAAAATACCTTCTTTTGCTTCTGGAGCCAGAAAAATGTTCTAAAGGAACCTTTTTACAAAATTTGTTTAGAATATACAGAGACTACTTTCGCACATGTTTAACACTTTTTTCGAATCATTTTGACTCGTTAAGCCTACCCAGATTAGTCTTATACTTTTATAATAATGTACTTTAAGTGAAAAATAATTTAGACACATAGTAGTGTTAAAAAAGAGTAGTTTAGGTCGAACAGCTTTCCTACTTCATAAAATACATCCTAGCACATACGTCTATTAAAACTGATCACAATTATTATATTATTTAAAACTTTATTTCACTCAAATTACAGAAACCAAAATTGAAATCTATTTGAAAATCGTCCAAATATAAATAACAAATTTTTACAATAAATAGCTGGCTGCTACCCTTTAACTTTAAAGTTTCACTGTGAGTTATTAGTATTATTCTAGTCTACCCCAGGATGGAATTTGTCAAGAATTTCCTTATTCTCTTTCATCGGTAGTCGAAGTGCATATGTACGATTGCATAAATAATAAACGAACGCATTTATACATTTATACGAAGCGACTTCCGATTCCATGTGACTATAGTAATTAACTTAATTTTCTAGAAACGAAATATATAGACCGCAGAAAACTAGTCTATAATAATAATATACTAAGTATATGTTCAGGCCAAAGAGCGATCAATAATAATTGCTGTCTAGATGTCTTCTAGAAAATTGCTTCAATGAATATTTAAACCGAAGAGGACACATGTATACGTCATTCAGTCGCTTCGCAATTGCAACCCTTCTTATTCTCTTTCAATACTTTTTTTTTTTTATTATTCCCTCGGGCAATGACGATCCTTTAACAGCGCATGCTTTATCTTCTGGAACAATATCAGTTTCAAATTATGTACTGACTGGAGAACTATCATTGCATATCCGTTAACGATTCAAATCTTCAGTTTCTTGCTAATTATTAAAAGTACTTATCACATTCTTTTCTAAGGTTTATGACATATAATGAATTACTTTTTCAAGAAAATAAATTGGAGAACTGAGGCGGAGAATGCTAAACGGTGCTAAGTCCAGTCAATCAAGTTTTACAGGAGAGACAAAAAAACTTTCTATAGGAACAATATACAACCGATTGAGTAAATTATTTTTTTCGTGTAGGTGAATGAATCAGTTTAATAACCATTGAGTGAAAAATAGATGGCGCTACATATGCATATAATAATCTAATGGAAATGGAGATGGACTTGGAACCGTTTAGCTTTCCCTGGTATTATAAATGAAAATAGTACATAAATCGTTAAGAAAATCATATGAAATACATATTTTCATTCATTTCATAAACAAATAACACTATTTAAGATAAAAAGAAACGTTTATAGTGTTAGTACAATTTTTTAAAATTTTGATTATAATATCTTCAGTTATTAAATATTTGTTAAAATCCTATGATAATCGTCGAGTGGTTTAAAAAATTGATGAGTTTAGTATACTTCATTCATTCAGTTTTAATTTTTTGAAATTTGAAAATATTTAAATACATTGAAATACCAAATTTTAGAATAGAAAATTGCAAAATCTAAATTTTTTCACTGGAATAGGTGTAAAAAATCGAGAAAGTATGATGTTTGAAGAAAACTCAATTTCATCAAAAAGTGGACTTTTAGCACCGTTTAGCTTTTCCTGTACATGTGCTATGTACTTAAGGTGCTTAAGGTGCTTCGCCGTCCATGCTTTCGCGTTATATTTTCTTAAACTAGAAGCACATACATACATACATACGTTGACAATACACTAGAGCTCCCATTTAAGAAAAGTTTCGAGAGTTGCTTCGCTCTGGCCTTGATCCTAAACCGGGTCCCTCAAAACGTAAACAGTCAAGGACGTGTGAACCATTTCTTAATATTTCACAATCTCCGAACGTGAGTACGAACGTGAGTGCCCACGCATTGCGCCTTTCTCTATACGCTGCTGGTGTTTCACGCTTGGTTGAACACCGTCTCTCGCCCCGCGAGCTGAGAAACTGCGTGGGCCAGCAGTTGGCCAGCCGTTCTAGGAAGGCGTAAACTGGATGGGTTTATATGAGAGTTCGAGTGCATTTGTTTTCAAATGGAAAACTCGCTTTTTCGAATGTTTTGTGATTAACATTAGGATAAGAATTTAGAAAAGCGAGTTTTCCATTGAAAACTAGTGTTAATGATTTTTATATTTACACAATGTTATACAATTTTACCAGAAAATTGAATAAATAAATATTTCAATGAATATAAGCAAAAAAAAAATAGAAGCTCTTTATACCGATCCTCCTTCTTTTTGAATGTGATATTAGTACCAGCCGAAGCCGAGAATTCAATAACGAACTTAGTTGTCTATTCTGTATAGGCACAATTGACAACAAAACTTGTAATACGTTATCAATCATATACTCTTCAAAATTACGCCAATATGTGACAAATTACTACCTCAAAATGGGCGGAAATTGCAAACACCCATTTTGCCAATTAACCCATGCAATAAAAGCAGATACACAAAAATTGATAAGCCCAATATCTTAAAATTTATAACTCCGAAACTTCGTGACCGTTTAAGTTGATTTAAGAACAATAAAAAACTAGACTCTTTCTGCGAAAACGTTTTGCTTTATCAGTCGTTAAAGATTTTGACCATTCGCTACCTAATACCGCCTTACGCACTTTGAAAGAAAAATCTATACCTCTCGATAAGTGAAAATAATTTCCTTAAGGGAAAACATTTATCGAAATCTTGGTAATTATGAAATAGACTGCTAGATATGTAGCGGAAATCTCCATGTCACATTAACCTAAATCCATGAAAAGACTTCAAGTATTTTCACTTCCTGAGTAAGTCTTTTTGTCGAGGTTGCCTGCAATTGTCGCATTACGCGGTGTTGAGGATATTTTCTATGGAATGGAGATATATCGAATCTTAATCCTGGAGCATATGTACGAAGCTTATGGGAAACATGCCTCTCCTTTCTGGTTCTCGTTCCAGAGCACCCTCCATCCAATTATCATCGTCAGTCTGCTCGTTCGTGACTATGATCACTTCGCCCTCGCGAAATGATAGTTCGTCCTCATTATCCGCTTCGCAGTCATATAAGGCTCGACAACGTCTTAAGCCAGCCAAAACTGACACCGTCGATGGCTGAAATTAAAAAAAAGCGAAATCAAGTAGTCATTTTTTCAATGAATCATTTAAGTATTGGTAAGAACAGATAATCACTCATGGCTTAAGGTTATCTCAAGGCACCGCATGATAACTGGCGGCTTAGTCGACCTTTTCCATTGTCCTGCGCTGCGTGTACCCTAAACTCGAGTTCGATGTGAGCCGAGAGGAAGTGGTGCTCAACCGGAGGCTACTGTATTACGTAGTATGTACCTTCAAATTGAATTCATGATGAACTCTGTTCTACAGCACCGCTCAGTGGTCCAGAAATGGATTATGGCGAACAAATTAAGTCATAGGTCAAATAAACTGTTGAAGCGACAATTTTTTTGCTATAAACATATTTTATAGACAAATAGATATATATCGAACTTTTCTGGAATTAAATTTTTCTCTTCATACAAAATAATTTTCACATACTTTGCAATGTTATTTGAAATAAAAAAGTAGCTATACATAAATATTCATAATTTTTATGATCAAATTATATTATTGATTGCGTATTATTCGTATAATCTCAAAGATAAAATTATTTGTTCACAAAAACATCCTACGCATAACTTTATGATTTTTCTTTGCTGGAATTATATATTTGCAGTAAAAAATTCTACTTTTTATCAACAAATTATAACTATATATAAAATTAATTAATATTCGTATTTTTGGAAACAAAATATTAACAGGTTAATTAGCGTGATGATTCCCAATATATTTTTCATATTTTTTATATATCTAATATGTGTCAAAGTAACTTCTCAATCTTACTAAGCTACAGAATATTGTCAACACTCAAAATTTAGCTTTGTTATAAATAATTTCAATTGAAAAATAGACCAACCATATCCTTTTTTCGTGGAGAAAATTCTTTGCCATCTACTATATATCGAAGTAGCTTTTCAGATATAATAAATTTCAGAAAATTCTTAAACAATAAAATTTAGGTTTCTATACTTAAATAGTCGAGTCGAAGAGCAATAGTGGGAATGGGGAAGGTTCCGCAAGATCACAATTTAATATTTGACGTGATTCATTTTGCCATTAGTATAATTCTAAACTTTAGAGGAGAAAATGTATTACGTTTAAGTATTAATTGGGGATCGCCACGTAAAAAAACGCGCCCTCCAACTCGACGTCCATGGTGGTGTGGAACAGACTTCATTATGAATTCAATTTGAAGATACATACTACGTAATACAGTAGCTTCCGGTTGAGCAATGCTTCGTCTCGACCCGCCTCGAGCTCGAGTTTAGGGTACACGCTGCGCAAGACAATAGAAAAGGTCGACTAAGCCGCCAGGTATCATGTCGTACCCTGAGAAGGTAGAAGCACTATGAAATTCCATACGTTCCGAAAGAAATGTCTTGGGAATAAATACATAAGAAAAACTTTGAGAAGTCCAATATTTAAAATCCTCCAAAGTTCGAGGAGTTCCACAATCTGAGTCATAAAAGTCTGAAAACTGAAAGACTTTCAAAGTAATAAGAGCACAAAAAATGAATACTCTGCAGATATTTATAATGGAATTTTGAGTAATGAAAAATAGTGTTCACTTCGTTTTTTAAGCACTATTTCGCTTATATTCATTTCGAACTTTTGAAAGCTTAAATGTAAAGTCAAAGGTAATTGCAATTAATGAAAAGTTTAAAAATACAACAACCTTTAATTCATTATGATTTCAATTATAGAAAACTGTACTTCCCGATAAGAAGGCTTGTACAAAGATGAATAAGAATTCAGATTTTACTTAAATTTCATTATTTTTCAATGTAAATTAATCCATGATTCTGTCTCTGATGGCTTCATGCACAAACATAAAACGAAATAGCTATTCTAGAATTTAATAACTACATTACGTCAAGCCAAATATAATGTATATGTGACCTGCCGCGAGGAAAGGTACCTAAGCATGAATTTCAGAATATTACAGGAGACCCAAGTAGACTGTAGCGAGAACTACCAAACGTCGGTTTCAAAGCCAACTTTACAACTCTTTTTAATTATCAAAGAAACGTCAGAAAATTTTCTCGTTAACACCATTAAAAAGAGGAGAACATGAAGTTTCCAGAACTGCAAAAAACAAAAAATTGATTTTTTCCCGCTTAGGTACCTTTTCTCGCAGCAGGTCACATTTTGAATAGTCATAATTCCATTAGTCCATTCAGAAAATGTATTTTTTTAAAGACAATTACTTTTGTTAAAAATATATCCCTCTTAGTGGCATATAAAATTCACTGAAGAGTGTCAGTGCCTCTATGCACGTGCTATTTTAAATTACTGCAATGAAACTTCCGAGAAAGAACCATGGAACTAAACGAAACACGAAATGACTTATTTTTCGTTTCTCAAGAAATGGAATGAAAATTTTCTGGTACCCGGTTTCCATAAGCTAGATATTCAAAATCGAAAGTAAAATAAAAATACCAGTATAAACGACTTCCAATTCTAGATAATTACAGAATTATAAATTGAGAATTATGCTCAATTCTTAATCCACGAATTATCTAAGATCCACTGTCATTTTGATTTTTTTAAAACAATTTCAAATGTTTTGTCATAATTTTCCAACAACACCAGTTTTCATTTACCTCGCGCTACACGCTCGGATACTTTCGGTACTCGCACTTCGCGCTCGATTATCTATATGTATTTATATATTTCTCTAATAAATTATATAATCACAAAAATTTGAATTTTCGAATTTTCAATAGCATTTTCGATGTTTAATAGAAAAAGGATGAGTTCTATCAAAAAATGGTTGAATGAGATTTTGTAGATCTTTTTGAAAGCAACAATTTTCTTTTCAAACTTTTTTTTATCTCGCGTTGTTTGGCTGATAATTTGAATTTCGACTTTTCAATAGCATTTTCGATGTTGAAAAGAAAAACCGTGAGTTTTATCAGAAAAGGTTCAAACACAGTTTTGTAGGTCTACTTGAAAGCAACAATTCGTTTTTCGGACTTATTTTCGTATGTCGCATAGTTTGGCTGGAAAATATTATTTTTTATTCTTTTTAAAAGCGTTATCACGATCGAAACAAAAACTACACGTCTTATAAAAAAAATGGTCTGAAGAAAACTTGTAGACCTTTTCAAGAAGAATAATTCTTCTTGTTAAGGTTTTTTTCGTACCTCGCATAGTTTTGATAAAAAATTGAATTATTTATTTTTGATAACATTTTTCACGATTAGAACTAAAACTACATGCGTCTTATCAAAAAATGGTCTGGACAAAATTTGTAGATCATTTCAAGATGAACAATTTTTCTTCTGACTATTTTTTTATATCTTGCATAGTTTGGCTAGAAAATGGAATTTTTTATTTTTAGTAAGATTTTTTACGATTAAAACAAAAACCATGCGTCTTACCAATGAATAGTTTCATGTAAATTTGTAGGTCTTTTTGAGGGGAATAATTTTGGTTCCCAGCATTCTTTTCGCATCACATGTCGTTTGTCTCAAATTTTCAATTTCCGGTTGTTCATTAAAAATCTTGACGGGTAAAACCACAACCGCTGGTCAAAGAAGGCTGATTAACGAACTTCATCTTTCTTTTTTGACCCTGAAAAAGTATGGCAAAGCACAATCCAATCGCGTAATTCTTTCGAAAGTTATCGTGCATACAGACTCCTACAGACAACAGACTAGAAACAGACAGACGCCCTCGCGAAAACCCTTTTTTCTCACTTAGGTGGTCTCAAGATGTGGAGATTTGCTAAAAACTGGCAATGTCAAATTCTACATAAAATGAATACCTTCTCATTAGGATGAGAATGTAATAGAGAACGACAATAAATGAGTAAAATTGAATTACTTATAGAAAGGACCGACTATCGGTGCTCATTTCTGTAACAAAAAGTGGTACTTAAAAAAGCAAGATTATGGAGTATTTAAGTGAACCGTTTCTTGGATTTGCTAAAGACAATACAACAGTAGAAGAAATTTCTCAAAGTTTAGATGACATCTATGGAAGACGCAGTTTGGCAGCTCAACTGGCTTTGCATAAGCAACTCCTCAGTTTAAAATTGCAAGACGAAGTTGCCCTGCTAAAATATTTTACTAAATTTAATGCCAGAATTGCCAATTTAATACCAGCAGGTGCTTTACTGGACGAGATGGACAAAATTTCTCACCCATTACTAACCTTACTCAATATGTACGATGGCATCGCAACTGCATTAGAAACATTGGGTGATAATAAGATGACCCCGGCCTTCGTAAAAACGCGACTTTTGGACCATGATGTCAAACTGCGAATGGAAAAACGATCCACCACCACCCTCAAGGCTTTAAATGCCATTAGTGTTTTTAAAACGCCAGAACCAAGGGGGAGTAAGACAGCACCAAAACGTGGTAAATCGAAACCACGTAAATACTTCAAAAAGCAGCAACAAAAATTAAAATTCATATCACAAAAAAAAGATGGTTGTAATGAATTGTGAGCAATGCGGACGTCCTTATCATAAAAAACCAGACTGCCATTATTATAAACAGATGAATCAGCAAGAGAATCGTACACGAAATTTTAAAACCGTGCAAATAAATGTTGCAAATGCTGATGGGTTTGCATTCATGATGGGATTTCTACATGCAACCAATTCGACCAATGCTGATGAGATACTATTTTTGCAGAATTCGGCAGCAACAGCTCATGCCATTAACCGAGAAGATTTGTTTATAAGCTGTGGCTCGTTATCATCGCCGAAAATGATCTCTGTAGCAAAGAGAGAGAGAGAGCAATCTATCACTGCAATCAAACGTAGAAATATTCACGCGAAGACAAACTTTAGAAGACTAGGAATATTCGAAAACATACTGTACGCGCCGAATCTTACACTCAATTCACTATCAGTTCGACGCATGTAAGAAAAGGGCTTCGGGATATTTTTCGACACTGATGAGGTCACTGCAGAAAATGATATAAATGAAACAATTCAAACAATTAAGCCATTCGAAGATTCATTCGGTGTCGTATTTACAATAAACAAAAACATAGTGAATGGACGTCACATAAATATTAGTAAAACTAATAATTTCAAGTTATGGCATGAACGTCTTGGTCATATCAGTAATTCTAAATTTCACCAAATAAAACATAAACAATTTTTTGAAGATGTTCTCGACCTTGAAAATGTCAGGCCTACATATGAAATAAGTGAACCTTGCGTATTTAGTAAGCAACTTGCGACTTCAATTTAATAAAGTTGAAAATAAAGACTACGTTACAAGACCCTTGTTATTGTCCATATAGATATTTGTGAGCCGATTACACCACCCACTATAGACAATAAAAATTACTTTATAGCTTTTATTTATAGTTTTACTTAGTGAGTCACATATTTGTTTTATTTTAAATTAGAAGTCTTAAGTGCATTCAAAGACTTCATAACAAAGAGTGAAAGGCATTTTAATTTAAAAATTGTCAATATGTATTGCGACAACGAACGAGGATATACATAAAATAGCTTCAAAGAGTTTTGCTCGGAAAAGGAAATAATGTTCCATTTTACAGTACCTTATACACTTCAGCAAATCGAGGTAGCAGAACGCAAGAATCGAACAATTGCTGAAAAAGCTTGTGCCATAATGAATGCAGCAGATTTAGATTAACGGTTTTGGGGTGAGGCTGTCTTAAATGAACTGTGGCATAATAAAAAGATCAGATTAAATAATTTAAAGGTATTCGGATTAACTGTATATATATATCATAGCCACTTAGTGTAATTAGACGTTTCATGGAATGTCATGAAGGGCTAGCGAATTGTGTGATAATCAACAGTGACAATATCTGCCTAAAATTTTTAGCTGTTTCATGAAGTGCGGAAGCAACTGTAAACAGATAGTGTAGTGATCAGAGTTCCACTATCTGTCTAACTATCATAGCCATTTCATGAAATGACTAACGTTCCACCGAGCATATGTTGTAATAAAGTTCAATGAATATAATCTGAAGTAATCATTACTCAAGCCTAGTTTTTGATTGTTTTTAACGGTATTATAATAGGAGGAACTTATAGGTTTATGTGACTAGTAGGAAATTATATTAGGAGGAACCTAGAAGTTCATGTTTCTCCGTGTCCAAAAATTGCCGCGTTCTTCTGTTGGATGCTATGTACTGCGATTGGTCCTAGTGTTTCTGCTCTGTGCTCGCAGACCGCTTGTTCTGGCTGCAGTTTATCAGAAGTTCCGCGAATATAACCCGTTCACATGAAGTATTCAGCATGGTTTCGCAACAGTTTTTGTAGCTTAGTGTATTTCTCGAACCACACAGCATGCAATCGTGCCATATAATCTCTACGCTCGGGTAAAATACTGGCGTCGTAGCATTCCAGCAAATCATCCTTCACTCAATTCGTCCACTCAGAAAGTCCATGCTCTCGCCGATCCGTCCCTTTATTTCCATCTGGATCAGCTCCCCCAACTCTAGGTTGGTCGAAATTATCGTTTTACCTACTGTCGGAAGCTTTGCGCATTCGCTGCTTCTGAATCGCACTATCAACATTAGATGCCATTTAGCCATCAACATGGTCGCTCAAACCTTGGCTTAGAGACTGACTGTTTGAGCCTCTCAAGAAGAGACTCTCGGACGGTGGGATCACCATATCCCTATGCATACTCGTATATATATATCGGTTCGGTTCCTTTGGAGTCGAACCGAAGGGCCTATGACAAAGCCACCGAACGCGTCCTCAGGTTGCGGATCGAGAGTTCCTGTGCCGAAGGTTTCTGCTGAATACGGTATGTATGTATGCAGCCTTATCCTAATAAGCGGGGCTCTACAAGGTTGGACGAACCCTTTCCCTAGCTGCTCGTGGGAACAACATGATAACCCGAAACCACCAAAATGTTGTAGACCGTAGAGTTCGGAGTGCTGAAAGTAATATGGATGAAAATATGACGACGGACGGGCGAGGTGCTCACATTAAGTGGACGGATCGACTCAAGGATGACCTGCTGGAATGCTATGATGCCAGCAAAATCCCTATTGCCAAAGGCTTCATGGCACGTATGCACGCTCTGTGGTGCGAGAAACATCAACATCCAGATTCCTCCCAAGCCCCAAGAACTGGCGGAAATGGATGGCTTCCTTTGTGAGGATATGTCAGAGGAGTCTAACCTCTGGGCCATGAATCGTTCCGTTTATGGTGCGGCGAGAGCTTTGGCTGATTCAAATCGAAGGCTAAAACCGACGATGGATCAGAAGACCAAAAAGCGCTTACATCAACTGAACAAGAAGATTGGCTTGGCAAAACAGAATGCGTCCTGTGTTCAATGCGTGATTGACTACATAACATCTGGTAGGCCGTTTACGAAAAGGGTCCGAAAGTTTCGCTCACGAACTTAGGACCTACCATCACACACTGAACAAATCAAAGCTGCTGACAATCTAGCAGCACATTGTTGACAAAATACGGATGCTATCTGATGCACGGAGGAGAATACGGAAGAGGGAGGGGTGGATCAGCGAGAATCAACAGTTTCTCGCCGACCTATCACGCCTCTTCAGCGATCTCCCTGTTTCTGTCCAGAATCCACCGAAGCCCGACGAGGTGGAGACTTTCTGGTGAGACGTTTACAAGATCCCACCAAAAGAATTGGAGAAAGACACTGAGAATATCATCCGCTTCAAGGAGCTTTGCGACGAAATCATAACATTTGAGGAGGAATGCCCATTAATCACTGCCGAAGAGGTGAAGAAAGCACTTAGGGGCACGAAGAACTTCTCCGCTGTAGGACCAGATGGTATCAAGAACTTCTGATGGAAGAAGTTTACTTCTACACACCAACATCTAGCCCGCATCTTCACCTCATATTTAAAGTCGGAGACGCCAATTCCGCAGTGGTTGGTGTTAGGACGCACTATACTCCTACCGAAGAAAGGCGACTTGTCCAATCCAGCAAATTACAGGCCAATAACTTGTCTAAATACGCTGTATAAGATCTTTACAGCCATCCTGAACGATAGGATTGTTCGGAGAATTGCGCC
>JAUMHM010000016.1:5534373-5544961 GCA_032362435.1 Melikaiella ostensackeni
AAGAGATTTTCTTAGTGGATTGTTATAATTATTCCCGTTATTATAATGGCTTTGCGAAGCTCTTTACCTGGGTTGATGGCTAGAGAGATTGATCAAGCGACTAGTATCGGAGCGACGTTGTGAGATGGATCTAAAACCTATTCCTTCTCCTCATAAACATCCCGTACCCAAATTTACCATACAAATTCCTTAATTCCCAGTAGTAAAACGAGGCCAGAACCGAACGAGTTACGCTTACCCCGAAGGGGATTTGGCTTAATGGTATAATAATAATAAAAATAGATACGTTACATGAGAGTGACGCCACTCATTGATATTTATTATAATACATATATAGCAAACTTCTTTCTTTTTCGGGGTCGGCACAAGGGCGGTTCAAAAAAACAAAATTTTTGTAATTTTTGATATCTCGCTTCCTCATTTTCAGTTATTTGGAAAAAAAATTTCTAATTTTTTCGGATTAAAAAAAAATTATAGACGGCTCTCGAACTTTTGAGTACCTCCCATGTCTAGCCGAACTCATTTTAACTGAAATGAACTTCCACATTCCGGATTCTTTTTCATTTTGTTTTGAGATTTTCCTCCAAGTATTTAAAGTCTAACATGGAGAAAATATGCTGTGTCCAATTTTAAAAAAAGAAACAATTTTCAATATTTTAAAAATAATTTTTGAGTACTTAGATGTGTAATAATAATAAGTGTCATAATAATGAATTTTCCATACTGACATTTCAATTTTTATTATTCTTCTTCATGGAATATAATTAGCCTAATTCTAAATGTAGATACGTAACATAAGTGATACACATTGCGTTCTTTCACAGAACTCATATCGGCCCCCATCGGTATTTTATAAACAAAACTTGACTAAGCAGACAATGGAGAGAATGCGTTTTAAAAACTAAAATAATTTCACCAATGAATCAATACATTTGTAAGTATTCAAAATTATATCATTTTTAAACAATTCTAAGTTAGAAACACTACAATCTGACGATTTTAAATTGTTATTGAAATATCCAAATTGAAAAATGTCACTTAAAAATTGAAAATTTAAAAAAATGAAACAATGAAAAATTTAAACTTAAAATTCAGCACACTGAAATTTGAACGATTTGACGTTTTTTTCATATTAAACAATTCAATTTCCACTTGTTTATTTTCGAATATTTGATTTATAATTTCTTCTTTTAAATTTTTGGTGGATGTTTTGTCCAATATATTTTTTTTATTTTGTTAGGTACGATGTTGCATTTTGTATTTTTCGTTTTGTGTGTTCATCAATTTGAAGAGCGAATATTTCGTATGAAAACTTTTCTTCACAATTTCAAGAACAATAATAAAATGAGATTCCTTGAAGTTCAGATCATGGCAGAATGCAAGGAAAAATCAGTACAAAGATATCTTACATACCTTCAAACTTTCCTCTTGCCTTGTTTTAAATTTTACTTTAGAAGTAATAAATATTTCATTTTTGTATACATATAATGTTCTGACTTTTCATATCAAGGTATTTTCTTTTAAACTTATCATAAACCGTTTCTCTTGGTAAGATCATAACGATCATGATTAAAGAATATTAACTTTGTAAAATTTTCATGTATGTTTGAGTATTTTGTTAACTAATAATAAGGTGCGAAAATTAGATACACATATCACCAGAGGAAACCGGGAAAAGCATTCCGACGCGGGAAATTTTTAAGATTCGACGTTGAACGACAAAAAAATATTTTAAATTTTGATAAAAATTAAAAAAATTAACATTCTTCTAAAAGGCACACAAGGATGTATTGATGAGACCGTGGACCAAAATGATTCAGACCCTATCGATGACATTTAGTCACTTCCACTGACCACCACAAAACAATTAAAAAATATAAAGACTAAGGACTGCACTGTGCAAGTATTATTTACAATTACAGGTCACATCTCATATTGTTTTTACGAGATTATTAGGAAACCAACGGGGAAAAAGTACTCCTTACTCTAAACTGTCTTAAAAAAAATTCTGGGTGTAGTGCGGCTTTTACTTTCCGAGATGAAGGGCGTACCATATATGGTACGATGGGCGGATACCGTGTCATCGGTCGGTTATGGATAGTATAATTTTAGAAAAGGTCTGGTGTTGTGTAAAATGAAGAACACTTCCTGTATAGTTAAGAACAAGATTTATTTGGACTTAAAATGTAAGTATTACACTTCTTTGGTGTTACTTATTAAAATTATTAGCCGTACTCTCTGTCATATGTATGTTACAGGTCACTTCTAAACTACAGGATCAATTTTGGTCCACTATTTTTGGTACGTATTACAACATTTGGTTACGTTGTGGATAAGAAACAAGATAATAAAATAAGTCAGAGAATAAAATCTAAGCCTTTGGAATGTGGTAGTCCATAAAACAACCAATGCAGAAGCCTACATTGCATTTTATGCATTCAGTACGTGCTTTAGTGGCACAATAATCTCCCTGGCACCTACGCCTTTTGTCATCGGCAACGTTCACAATGAAATGGCGCATTTGATCGTAGCACAGATCCACACCTGCTTCAGGGCGATAGGATGCCTTCCTTCTACCGTATTTAGGCAGTTGCTTGTACTTAGAAATGTAAGTTTGCACAATGTTCCTTCTAAATTCCAGTAAGGAAATCTCCCTGCCACTTTCCCTGAAAAGGATCCAGGCATTATTCACCGTTACGTCGAGTAACCATGTGAATAAACTAGACTACCACTTTTTCCCCCTAAAACCAATCCTGTACAGAGAGACATTCTGATCCATTCTGTTAGTTCCGCCCATGTATTTGTTATATTCACCAACAAGAAATAGACGCTTTACTTTGATTTTCTTTTTATCAGTCCCGCTATAACGGTTTGCCGTTGAGGTAGGGTTTACCCCAAAGCATGTAGAGGCGACAGTTACAGCCGCATTATCCATCCATCGAGCTATGATAACGCCAGACTCAATCCCTTTTTTGTAATCAAAACTTCCGCGGACCTCTTTTTCTAGCACCTTCTTTGGTTTTAGGTCAAACCCCTTTTGTAGCCTGTTTTCGCGCAATGTTCCAGTTCCCCCATAGTTTCTCTTCTTTATTTCCTGCAGAAGATTCATTCCTGTGAATGAATTGTCAAAAAACAAACGGAGTGGAAGGGGTTTTAAGTCCTCCCGCTAATGGTCAAGCATTAGCACTAACGGGGCTGCACATTTCCCAAACCTCACTTCATAGTCTTCCTTGGCCTTCGGGTTCTTACCTTGATAAAAATCAAAGTCTGCCAAGTAACCTTTCTGAGTATTCAAAGACCACACCTTGAAGCCAAAACGGGTAGGTTTTTCTCTTAAAAATTGCTTACAGCCGTGGCGTCCATAGTATGCCACCAATGATTCACCAAAATCTAAATTTTGTTCTGGAACAAAAAATTTCTTGAAGCGCTCTTGAAGCATGTCCGCAAGAGGCCTTATCTTCCAAAACTTATCATTTAGATCAAGCTTTGTATTGTCAGCAGAATGGATAAACCTAGCTATTTCTAAAAATCTATTGCGACGCATCCCATCGGAAACAAGTTTGATGTGAACGTCGTCACAGTCTTCCCAATAGGACCTAATCGAGGGACCCTTCATATAGCCTGAGAGTAGAAGCACCCCAATAAATACCCTCATTTCTTCCCTCGTCACACCTGGTGGCGTGCAGTTGAGAAAAACAGCATATTTTTTTGTCTCAGCCACGAGAAAATCAATTATATCATTGTCCCACAGTTTTTCAAACACGCCGACATGAGTATCATCATGAAGAGTGGTGCGGTCAAGTAATGGGAAATGCCTTGGGAACAGTCACTCAAATCTTCTTTGTTCCAAATCTCACCGACTTGAGCAGCACGCACCGGAAGGGTCCCACCGCGAGCGGCACCGCCACGACGACCCCGGCCACGCGCACGTCCTCGGGCGGCTCCGCGCTAACCACCACGCTGGGGTGCCGCAGCACCACGACGACCTCCACCTCTACGCGCTTAACGACGAGCACCTTTGAAGCACCACGCTTGCCACACTTTGGAGGAGGGCTGTCGGTAACCTCGGATCCGGCTTCAGCTTCAGAGCCGACGCCCTCGGAGGAGTCACCTGAACTATTCCCATCTCCCGAATCACCAGGGTCATAGTTTGAATGGACATCGCTCTCATCATCAGATCCCTGATCTGCGTCTCTGTCCACCGAACGACGGCGGGCGGCACCCTTTGCAGCCGCGCGCAACTGACGCCCGTTGAGGTTGTCCACAAGTCCCCCACCGTCCTCGTCACCAGAGTCGTTGTCAGAAAGAACATTTGGTTCACGCGACTCAATAAATATTTTATCGGGGCCTAGGTCGTCATCCTCGAACATCGCCAGCGCATTGTGCAATGTAATACCCCTACATGAAAAAAAAAATAAACACATGACCACCATCCCGCCCGGCGTACCATATATGGTACGGCCGTCTTTCTAACGTCCTGGGAACAAAACTACGCACGAAAACCCCAAATGAAGACTACATCCGGAAACAGTAACATTTTGGGAACCAAAACGTACTACAAGACACACCAATCAAGCGAAATCATAACAGAAAATAAAATACTTACGTAAAACGAACGTCCATTGTCGCGCCTGGCGAGCCACGAGCGGAGGGGAATACCTCTCGCGGCAGCGGTGTTGCCAAATCAACTCAGCCGCGACTGGAGGGCCACTCGGCATGTTACCTCGATGATATAAGGCGGTGGCACGCGGGTTTTAAGCTCAAAGATCGGCAGCAAACGAGATTTTCGTTTTACGTGTGTAGCGTACCATATATGGTACTGTGGGCGGAGTCGGGTTAATTTGTATTTGTATTTCTTTTATTGCGACAACCCAACAGTTAGAACCAATTACAGGGTTGTATTTATATGATTCGTATAGTGTCTTACTTCTACTTATAAAGTTACATTAACTTGACTATAATAACTAGTATCTACGCTTCTGACGTCCAGAATCAGTGAGTAACAACTCTATGAATCTCGAAAGTGATGTATCGAAAATGTCCATTTCACCATTTGTCCTCCGATATAAAAAGTTTATATTCTTGCAAAGTCCAGAAATTGGCGAATTTACCATAATATTATTTCGATTAGGTGACAGATACAGAAGTACACCAGATCTCGAGTTATTTGTACGTGGCACTCTGAACAGAAAGTAACTTAACAATTCAGGGCATTCGATTATTCCACTTGATATTTTAAAACCGAACACTAAAGACAACATCAGATGTCTCCCTGTAAGGTGAATACATTGAATCTTTTGCAAAGATTTTCATAATCTTAGCCCTTAGGGGGATAGGCCCCATCCTCTTTGAAAGCGAGTACTATCAAGAAGGGATTTTGAATTTTTTCAATTTCAAAAATTGCATTTTTGTTTTGAGGGCTCCAGATTACTGACGCATATTCCAGTTTTGATCTTACAAACGTGTTAAATAGAATCTTTAGGGTACGATTATTTTTTAGATGTTTACATGATCTTAGTATGAAGCCTAATGCTCTATTTGCAGAGTTAACAATGTATTCCAAGTGGTTTCGAAAATTAAGTTGTGGATCCATTTTGACACCTACATCATTCGCTAGAAAAATTCTTTTTATTGGTACATCTTCTAGTTCATATCTAAGCATGATTGGATCCTGCTTTCTTGAATATGAAATTACTTGACATTTCTCTATATGAAGATTCAAACCTTTCCCCTTATACCATTTTAGGAACTCCAGTAATTCGATCTGTAATTTTACACAATCTCGAATAGAAATTATTTCCAAATATAATATTGTATCATCAGCAAAAATGATAAAATTAGCTATGGAGGAGTTTCCTACATCATTAAAAAAGACAGTGAACATAACCGGTTCTAGATTCGAACCCTGTATGACTCCTGATGTAGTACGATGTCATACGATACGATTTGCGTAAAAATGGTTAAGTTAGTAATCGTAGAGCGGCCCTTGACGAACTCATGTTGATATTCCACAATATGTGACCTTATCGAAGATGAGATAAATTCTGCTAGACAATGTTCAAGAACTTTCGCGAAATTATTTGTAATAGAAATAGGTTCGTAGTTTATTATCTAAGCTTTGTGGCCTGCTTTATGAATCGGGTAAACTCTAGACTCCTTCCATGTTTTTGGTTACGTACCATTTTCAAGAGCTGAATTGTATATATAACACAATGGATTCGCCAAAGTGTCCGCACATAGCTTTACTAGAAAACTTGGAATGAGATCAGTATCGATTTTAATTTATCTGGAAGGGTTTTCATCGCTTTTTTTTATCTCCGATGAGTCATATTTCAGTTTAATACCCATTGTAGTTTATTACCTAAATTGCAGAAATGATAGGTCCCTCGTGTGTAGGGTCAGGTGTTTCATAGACACTACTGAAATATAAAGCAAATTGGTTTACAATGTCTTGCTGGTTAACTATCATTAGACCATTACAGTTCATAGTGCCTGAAATTCTAGATTCCTTTCGGAGGTTACCTACGATTGACCAAAATTTATTTGGCTCTTTTATTAGAGCTTCCTCCGTCCGTACCGTGTAAGCATCATAATCTCTATGTATAAAGTCTTTTATTTCCGAACGAAGTGTGTAGAAAGCTCGTAAGTGCGATCGTAAGCTGCTATTTTTAATATTTCCTCTTAAGTTCTCTTTGTTTTTAATTTTACAAACTAATTCATGTGAATACCAATTCGGAAATTTTTTAGATTTACCATCAGAAGTAAATCTAGGCACTACATGGTCGATTACTCTGTTTAGGTTATTATACAAATGATCGCATGCATCCTCAACGTTTGTACTCAAGTACACATCATTCCAATCAATATTACCAATTTCTATACATAATTGTGCCCTATTTGCTTTGAATACAAGTAGCTAACGCTGGATGGTAAGGGTCTTCTGGAACCAAAGGATGAGTTCGACTTACAGCACACATATTTAAATTGGTGAACACAAGGTCTAAGCAAAAGCCATCTTTATTAGAGATCAAATTAACCTGATTCAAGTCCGAGTTCTTTATTATTGAATTAAATAAATTTGATTTACGATCATAGAGTAGGCCTTTAGAAGATAAGGTAAAATTTCTCGTATTGAAATCTCCCATTATTAGAATCGGTGAATCATATGGGACTAAAAAATCTTCTAGAGTGTGAAGGAAATATTCCAAATCAATAATTTTTTATATCTGGAAGAGCATATACGTTCACCAATATACAGGAAGCAGTTTGAGTATGTACTTTTACCGCGATCAAATTTATTTTTACAGAATCGACTCTTAATTGATCTAAATTTATTTCGTAAGATTTAAGGATATTATCAACTGACTTCGATGTTATATGTGGTTGCCCATGAGTCCACGCAATGTGTAGATCTGCCTCTCCCTTGAGTGTTCGCTCCTTGATTTTGTCCATCACCTCCTTGAATTCCGCTTGTTGAAGCTTCGTAAGGTCCGCTCTTATCTGAATGCCTATTAATTGAGTTGGTAGTGTGTTTGTGCGACTTTGAATTGCAAGCTTTTGATAAGCGTCATTTCTGCTTCTTCAGATGAGAACGTCACTTTGATGGGTCTCGGTCTGACTGTCACCTGCTGAATTTTACCCACTCTATAAAATTTCATAATTTCGGAAGTGTCATCAAGAAAATTGCAAGCAATCTAAGTGACGTCAGCTTTGAGATTAAATTCCCGCTCTTCTTTAGTTTTCTCTATTACTTCAGCATGCTCGGAAAATCCAAAAATCATTGGGTTCTTTTTTCTCGATTTTCTCTACCTTGTATCTTTTATGGCATTAGATATAATAGTGTTACCTTCTCTTTCGTTGAGGGATGGCCTTTCTTCTACTTGCCTTTCTTGTATTTCATTTATAGATGTCTCGACCACCTCTATCCTGGATCTTAGCTTTTAGACTGCTTGTGTATTTTTCTCTGCCTTCACTTCAACTGAGTGAATATCTTCCATCATTTTTTTTTTAACTTCACCAAGGCATT
This sequence comes from Melikaiella ostensackeni, assembly GCA_032362435.1. NCBI lineage: Eukaryota > Metazoa > Arthropoda > Insecta > Hymenoptera > Cynipidae > Melikaiella > Melikaiella ostensackeni. The sequence goes on from JAUMHM010000016.1 coordinate 5,542,400, forward strand.
CTTTTATCTGATCTTTAATTTCATATTCAGGGTCTTCTTTTAGAGACATGTGATGTTTTGCGATAAACCCTTCCAGATTCTCTCTGGAAAAGGGGATTGGAGATTTTGACCTAGAACCGCAGCATTTAGTGTAGACTGCTTGTGATAGGCTTCTGCCCTGGTTCACGCAGCCGGGATGGTAAAAAGTACCGCATCTTTTACATGCGATTATATCAGTTGCAATTGTACCATTACAACCTCGGCAGCATCTCTCATCTTCCTTGGGTGTTTCTTTAGTCGGCATGTCACTCACGTGTGACTATAGCGGTGTTTACATGAAACAGCTGACTCTGGGAGGTGGCACGGATCCTTTTTCCGCAGATACTCCTATCGCACACCTGCGCCTTAAAGTCCTGTTAAACTGAGCACGTGGTTCAGAGACACTCATATATTTAGATACAAATATTTATGCAAAAACCGATTACAGGTTTCAGATTCAAGTAACGATCACTGATCCAGGGCAACAAAAACAAGCACTATAAACAAGCTGTACAGCAAATATCGTGCAAAGTATCTGCTCCTTTCAATAATTTGTAGGTTATGTAACACACTTCACATAATCAACTCAGTACACGCAAAGAACATTACGAACGCTACATATTTCTATTTCAGTGAGAAGTAAAAGGGCTTGAAAGAGTTCCGTACGACCACACAGTTCTAAATTAAATAAACTCTTACATAATTAACACAAAAAGCCAGGACCTATAGATAAGACACCGTACCGACCGAACGCATGCGCAACAAAAATTAATAATATATTTGAAGGCCCATTATTTTAGTACGAAATAATTGATGAGCACAACTTTCATATTAATGAAAAAATTAAAAATTAAATATCAATTATATAAATTACAGAATTTTTGTCGGAAATGTCGAATAAGTAGAAGAGCCACGTACATTCGGTACTCTTGGAAATGAAAAAAGGGATAGAGATTTTTTATAAATAACAATGCAGGTCAAAAAGTACAAATAGTTTTTTGGAACGACGAAATTGAGAAACAGAGACCAATTGTATATGAAGATCACGTAAACTTATCAAATTCTAATATTATTAAAAAATAATGCTATACATTTCCACAGAGTATTTTCGAAAAATACTTGAAAATGAATAAAAATATAATTATTGAAATAACAATTTCTTTCTTTTTCTTTGAGACAAAAAAATTTTTTCTCATTATAATTTTTTTTACAAAAAATTTCAATTGAGGGAGCAACTGCAAGAATCCCAAGTGACCAAAAGTGGAATTTTGGAACAGTTGAATATGAATTAACAATCTCAAAAAATACTAAAGTTTTATGTATTTCAATGAAAGATGACAAAACTGCCATCAAACATGAAGCAAGTTTTGTGAAAATGGAAGACATCGGAAATTCAACTGGATATATCAGTAAGTGACCGATTCCATTTCAAATCATGCAGAGAGGTCCAGGATAGTGTTTCAGAATAAGTTGGCCTTTTAATATATCATTCTGCAATGAAAATAAAGGATTCGCGTATTTCATAGTTTCGCCGAAATAAATTTATCTTACGAATTACGAGTTACTGAAGTTAACCTTCCAATTATCAAAATCTGTTGAAAACTGACGGATTTTTTTTTTAAGCCGTATTTTTCTATTGATAACATACCTTTGAATATTTATTTTTGTAAATGATGGTGGAATCTCTGATCTATGGGATGATCTGAAGAAATTACAAAAATTTTAGAAAATGACAGTGACGGCTATTTTTCTAAAAATATTAGAACTGAATTTTCTCACAATGTCAACCATTTAAAATTATTATTTTTAAAGAGAATATTGCTGACAATGTGCTGAAAATTTTTTTTTTGTTAAGAAACTAGAGGTCTGCGCCGCCACACCACGCTGACGCCGCCACCGATTTTTCATTCCCGCTGGGACGCCGCCGATTTTTATTCGGCGCGGCGGCGTCTGTCGGCAGCGTGAGTATGTCAAGACCACTAAAGACTGAAGTTGGCTGCACACAAATGCTCGAACATGCGCAAACTAAATGTAACCATATGGTAATGTATAGTTGCGCACGTAATTTGCGCAATCATCGACTTTCTCAATCTATAAAGCTCTACTTATGGCCAACGTCAGATTTCTTCTTGGTGTCTACTGGTCTCTAGTTCGTAGACTTTCTCTGAAGTAGAAATTTTGAAGAATTTCCAGAAATTTTTTGCAGATAGTAAGGCTTGATTTTATTATCAAAATACTCCGTTTCCTGCGTATTCCGTTGCAAATCATTCATACAAGTTTTATGAATAATTTACTAATATTTACATTCTTATTCATGAGAGCGTAGTGTAATCGAAAATGAAAAGAAACATGCGAGAAAACTTTGATCACATGTTCCCCATTACGGACGTGCAAATTGCAGAAACGCTTTTAGATCCACGTTTCCAAAAAATCAAAAATACTTTTAAAAATTGAATCGAAGTTCCTATTGCATTCCTAAGCGATTTTATCGCTTAAGATTTCTTCTAAGTGTTCCTTTTATTAAGAGTTTTATATGAATAAATA
>JAUMHM010000016.1:5553983-5565018 GCA_032362435.1 Melikaiella ostensackeni
GTAAGTTTGCTGAAAATTTTACAGTTACACTGATTCGGCGTGAATATTGCATGCATGAAATCGGGGGGCGAATTGCTCATAAGAAACCGTTTTTCTTTACATTCACTTATGATATCATATTGTTTACAGTTTTACATTACTTAAAATCTGTATTTCATGAAATTATCCACCCCTATCCACCTCCACCCACCCAACCTTTTGGGAATTCACCCACGCACTTGGGTAGGGGCCCCTACTTTTCGCATACGGGATGTTCGTCCTTGAATCCAACTTTGTTGGTCATAGTGGGCGTTTCATTACCTACAAACTTGAGTCATAACGGATTTTGAATTTCCCTTTTCTCGCTAGGGTCGCCCAAAGAAAAGTCCGAGCACGAAAACTGCCTTACCTCCTGCCTGCTTCGCTAAATAGTAGAACACTTTAATACGACGATCTCATCGAAGCGCATTTTTTTCTTTTAATTCTGACATGAAAAATCATTTTTTTTACGAGAAAATCGTTCCTTTTTTAGTTTTTCAACCAATTTCTAGAAACCAATTTTTTCTTAAGTCAATTTTTAATTCAATTTTTGTCTTCAACTCATGAACAGATTAACAACTTTTTGAATTTCTTTATAAAGTTCAGAGGCAACATTCTTCATAGTATTCTTGTTACGACAGTAACTTTAATTGACATAAAATATATCAAATTTCAATTCCTCTAGCGAATGAGTATATTCAGCATTTATGTAAATATTTAACGAGATCATTGTAATCACAGGCATAAATCATAGTGCTGATTATAAAATACTTTCACAGGGCTTATTCCACATTCAATTTACATTATACTGTGATCCGCTTTTAGGAATGTTGAGTTCACATTATGCCTCATCAGACAACACAGAATCAACCACTTCTGAAATTGTTGTTATCGGCGCAACGTAATCCGTGAAAATTTTTTGACCTTCTTGAGAAAGATTTTTAAGTGAGCTTTTCACGTTATTCACTTTAGCTTATGTGAGACCGACTTTTGGAGGGGCAATCTTTTCCATGTCTCTGAGCTTAATGCTTGGTTTGATAGTATAAATAAAAGGATTTTCGCCATATCAATTATCAAAAAGCTGAACATCGCCGGTCGGTAACTATTTAATAATTAAATAATTGATTATTATAATGTCGAAAATCCTTCTCTGTTTTCTATTAAACCAAGCATTAAACTCGGAGACATGGAAAAGATTGCCCCTCCAAAAGTCGGTCTCACAAAAGCTAAAATGAATGACGTGAAAAGCTTACTCAAAGAACTTTCTTCTGAAGGTCAACAAATTTTCACGGATTATATTGCGTTGGTAACAACAATTTCAGAAGTGCATGATTCTGTGTTATCTGATGAGAAATAATTGGAACTTAACATTCCTTAAAGTGGAATACAGTATAATGTAAGTTAAATGTGGAAAAAGGCCTGTAAAAGTATTTTGTAATCAGCACTGCGATTACAATGATCTCGTTGAATGTTTATATAAATTATGAAAATAAGTATTCTCTAAATGAATTGAAAATTAATATATTTTATGTCAATGGAGGTGTTATTTATTTTTAAGTATGACTTCCGTATTACCGATTGGTCCCGACTTGGCAGAATACACGCTTGGAAGATCAGTCGCGCGCTTGAAGTTCAGCGTTCACAGTCTTTTACCTATTAATTCATTTCAAAAAAGCCTCTCCAGAAAACTTCTCTGTACTTCTTCGAATAACTTTTCCACAGGAAGTTTTTGTTTGCTCGAACATTCCTCGATAAACTGGACGCTCAAACATTTCGTGGAACGAATTATGCAATAGCTTAGAAAATAATTTTTTATATTATAAATGAAGATCAAAAAATTATCTCTGACTGTCGTAACAGGAATACTATAAGAATTATTGCCTTTGAATTTTTCTAAAATAAATTCCAACAGCTGTGGATCTGAGCACGAGTTGAAGAAAAAAATTGAATTGAAAATTGACTTAAAAAAAACTGGTTTCTTGCAATTTGTCAAAAAACTAAAGGAGAGAAGATTTTGTTGTGGGAAAAAGATACGGAATGTAATGCTCTACGATTATATATGTTTTGAAATTAAAAATTTCCAATTTGGATTTTTTGTCGCCAGGGGCGAACTTCACCGTGCTGGAATGAATCTACGTCTTGTTCTTGCATGGGGCGACTCAATTTTACGGCCGAACGGCAGATAAGATAAAACCCGGTTACAAAAACTAAAATGATGAAAACATGGCCTAATTAAATTTTTATTAGCTGAACTAATTTATTTCTATAATTGCTGGTATCGAATTCGGCGTCAGAAATAAAACATTCAGAATGGCGGATCCAGTATGGCGTCAAAAAGTTCCAAATTATTACATATTGATATAAAACTTGGTATAAGCGGGTTTTTGAGGTCACTAATTTCGAATTTGACGTTCCTGATCAGGAAAATTTATCATTCGATATTATTTGTTCATTATATAAACGAATTATATAAACAAATGCTTAGTGTCAGCATTTATAAGGAAAAAGAAATTATTTTTTCTTTCCATTTCATTTAATCTATGTTACTAGTGATGTCTAGTAATGAAAAGTTGTCGTTCGATATCATAGGCCCACAAAGGAAGTGCCTTGAACGAGTGGTCAAAGTATGGTATCTGTATGTATTTTGGGGCGCTGAATACGAACCTAACATTAGTTTTCCCCCAGCACCTCAGGGTTTCACCCTAGACGCGGAAGATGTCCTAGAAAACCAGCGTTTTCAGGTATGAAATTACTCTCGGTATTGAAATCGTCCGGAAACAGGTCAGGCATGATATCTTTATGTATTTTGGTGCGCTAAATACGAATTTGATATTAGTTTTCCCCCAGCACCTCATGGTTCTTCCCTAGGCGCGGAAAATTGTCCGGAAAATCAGCTTTGTCGGGGATGAAATAATCCTTTGTATTGTAATCGTCCGGAAATAAGTCAGAGCATGATGTCATTATGTATCCTGAATAAATTTTGGTGCGCTAAATAGCAATATGACATTAATTTCTCCCCAGTACGCCAGGAATTTCCCCTAGACGTGAAAATTTCCTGAGAAAATCAGCTATTTTGGGTATAAAATTACCCTTGGTATTAGAATCATCTCGAAAAAGGTCGGAGCATGATATATTTATATTTTTTGGAGTTCTGAATACGAATCTGACATTAGTTTCATGCTATGATGTCAAGGTTTATCCCTAGATGCGGAATATTCCCTAAAAAAGCAGGTTGTTCGTATATGACATTACCCTGGGTATTCAAATCATCTGAAAAATGGTCCGAATACAATATCCTGGTGTATTTTGGGATGCTGAATACGAATCTGAGCTTTGTTTTCCCCCAGCAGGTCCGATTTTTCCACTAGATGCGGAAAATTTCCTAGAAAAGCGGGATTCCTTGTACCGAATTACCGTTGCGTATGAAATTGTCTGGAACAGATTTTCTGACCATGTGATAAGAATACCTGACTCTTCTTGAACTTCGATGAGAAAAACTTGTTTTTTGTAAATTTCACATGGTACAGTTGGAGCTGAAAAAGCACAACTGTTATTTGAATCTGCTGCCTTTGAGGATGCTGGGGACGATGATCACTGCCCCGGAAGGGGATGAGTAGAATGATTTGTTGTCTGGCCCATTAAGGTAACAGCCTCCAGCGTTGTTAGACGCACTGCCCTGCAGGGGGGCGTTGGGGTGCAAGGATGAAGCCGTAGTATGTTCAACAACGAGTTGACAATGTCCTCGTCAAAGGCGAAAAGTCCTCATACTCAGACCTAGGGAGGTATGAGGGTTATTACCCCTAGGACGGTAGACTCACCTGCGATCGGCACAGGATCTTCAACGAGCAAGCTTTTTCATACTATCATGGCTCCAACAAAACAAATTTTACAATCTTCATTGAACAGTGAAGCGCTCCCGAATTACTTCCCACAAATGTGATAGCAAGCGTCAATCGTTTTGCTACGTTTGTGGCGAGTATAACATGGAGAATAATCGGAGAAGATTTCACACAAGATGAGAAGTATTTACGGAAATTGCTTCGGTCTTGAGGTCACTCATTAAGAAATAAAATGGGTCCCGCATTTCACATGTAGAACTTGTAATAGTTCGTTGAGCCGATGAAAAGAAAAAGAGGGTCGATTAAAACTAAAATTCAAGAGCTCCTGTAGATGGAAACAACTAGAATGTGAGGGAGATTGCTATTTTTGTGTGACGAATGTCCCAGGATTCAATAGCCGCAATATTTCTCAAATAGCTTACGCGAATTTTTCCAGTATAACAAAGCCGACACTTCTGCCTGATAATGCTGAAAACATGGAAGAAAGTGAGTTTGAAATCATTACATCTCTCAATGAAGTGGGAATCGAAGACTATTCAGAACAAGAGTACGAGAGATGTAAGAAGCGGATGACGTAACAAGTTCTATAGACGATGAGGATTACACTCAATCTAATCAAAACCATTTTGTACCCCAGACCTTCTCACAAGAAGAACTTGATGATTTGATTAGGGATTAAGGGTGATCGAATGATAGAGCCGAGCTACTAGCTTCAAGATTGAAAAATAAGAACTTATTATCTAGTGAGACGAAAGTCACTTTCTACCAAGATAGAAATAAGGAGTTCAGAAAGTATTTCTCGCGGGATGCAGATCTAGTTTATTGTATCGATGTGAGAGGCATGGTAAATGAACTAAAGAGAAATTCGTACAGAGCTGAAGAATGGAGGCTGTTTACAGATTCATCAAAACGTAGTCTGAAGGTAGTGTTGTTCCATGATACGAATAAATATGCACCGATACCGCTAGCACACTTAACAGTAGTGAAAGAAGAATAGGGTGATATTGAAGCAGTTCTAAAGAAAATTAAGTATGAAGAGCATTAGTGGCAGATTTGTGCGGACCTCAAGATTCTGTCTATGGTTCTTGGGCGACAATAGGGTTTTACTAAATTCCCATGCTATTTATGTCTTTGGGATAGTGGAGATACGAAAAATCATAATAAGCCGATTGTTTGGATGCGAAGATCGGAGTTGCTTCTTGGCTCACACAATGTGATACACGAACCACTTGTTGGTCCTGCTAAAATCTTTCTGCCGCCCTGCATGTAAAGCTTGGATTGATGAAACAATTCGTAAAAGCACTAGACAAAGACGGTGATGTTGGAGAGGCGGCATGAGTCAGTTTCAAGAAAGTTGCACAAAAATTTTTGGGTATTTACAGAAGTGGAAATCACAGGGAGATAGTGTCTACTGTGGTGGAAAACTTCAGGAAACTAGGTTGTTTGATGAATCTCGAATTGTATTTTCTTCATGCACATTTGGATTGCTTCTCAAGTAACTGCGGAGATTTTAGTGAAAAGCAGAGAGAGCAATTCCTACATAATATCAAGACAGAGGATCGTTGGTATCAGGGGCGATGGGATGAGCATATGATGGCAGATTTCTGCTGGATGTTGAAATAGATTGTGAGTGAAAAGGAACAACGAGAAGAAAACCACTCCATACATCATACAATGATGAACGTGTGCGCAAGAGTAGACGAACAATATAATAAAATTTCAATCCGAGTATGGAAACCTAGATAATGTAGAAAAACTTAGGTTAGATGTGCTTTCAGTGTAAAGATCAACAAGAAAAACTTTTGTAGTAGGTCTAGTCCCCTCCTTTCAACAATTCTGGTGGAGCGGCTTGAGCTGATGGAAGATAACTCAGATTGGATTGACTCCTAGTGAGACCTGGCTACATTATAAGCATAATATTCAATGTAATAAGGATGTCGTTATACCCGCAAGAATTACGTTCACAGAAAGTTTATCGTATCTGGGGGAAAACCATAGTCAAATTCGTATTAGCACCCCAAGATACATCAGGATATCATATTTGGGCCGCTTTCCGGATAAATTCAGTATCAAGGATAATTCCATGTATAAAAAAGCTGATTTTCTACGGAATTTTCCGCGTCCAGAGGCAAACCCTGACGAGATGGGGGAAAACTAATGTCAGATTCGTATTCAGCGCACCAAAATACATATGGGTACCATACTCTGACCTTTCGCTTAAGACACATTTTTTTGTGGGCCTGTGTATTCTTTCTTAATTTGATAAACAAATTATATAAACAAATGTACAGTATCGGCATTTATATGGAGAAAGAAATCGGTTTTCATTCAATTCTCTTCACATTATGTTCCCAGTGATGTTTTCGAATAAAAATTTTTTATTCGATATTTTCTGGTAATTTTCTGAACAAATTGTATTCAAAAATGCACAGTTCCGCTATTTATGGGCAGAAGATGATTGTATTTTTTCTCACTGTCTCAAAATTGTATTGCTAGTGCTGTTTAGCGATCATTTTCTTCTTTTACTTTTCTCTTTTACTGGTCACAGAATCCTGCACGCGCCGAAAAAAGAAAGCCCAGCCCGACCCGTGGGCTTTGAACGTTGGGTTCAGAGTGATCCGAAGCGAAACAAAAAACTGTTATCAACACCCAGCCCGGCCCGAATCGTTTCTAATTTTAATAAGATCAGAAAGATATGTTTCACAAACAATTTAACTTTTTTAGCAACATAACCACCTTTATTGAAAATAATTATGATTTTAAACTGATTAATTTTACTTACTCTGCTTATTCTACTTATTCTTATTCTACACTCACCGAATTTCAGTGAACCGAGACACGGCCATTACAATAATTAAATACTTATTTCTACCAATTAATAAAACCCAGCAAATGAACTTTCTACTTTGCTGAGAATAGTCGCTGTTTATCATATTTGAATAAAATGAATTCAATTTTCGATAATAAGTGTTTAGCTTGAAACTTATTCAAAATTTACTTTCATGAATTCAATTTTTGCTTTCAATTTCAACTGGGTATTAAATTATTAAACATTTAATTTAAATATGCATTGTCGAAAACTTGAAAATATTAAAACTATTTTTTCATGTTTTTCCTCATAAAAATGAAGAATCAAATTCATCATATTTAATTTGAAAGTATAAATACAAATATTACTGATGTAAATTAAAAGTATTTGAATAATATTTGCTGATACTGAATTACTTTTAATTTACCGGGAGTAAATTGATCAGGGTAAAATCATAATTTCTTTTAATAAATGTTCCTATGTTGCTAAAAAAGTAAAATTATTTATGGAGCATGTCTTTTTGATCTCATATGAGTGTTGATAACAGCTTTTTATTTCGCTTCGGATCACATTGAAACCAGCGTTCGAAGCCCACGGACCGGGCTGGGCTTTTTTTTCGGCCCGTGCAGGACTCTGACTTGCCGTGAAACAATATTTATGGGGATATTTACGGACGAAGATTTGTTTAACAATACTGAGCGTGTTTTTTTAGTATCATACTTGTATGTGAAATATTGTTACTTTCATCATATTTTCAATATTTCACGGAATAGTTTGTTTATAAAATGAACAAATAATATCGGATGATAAATTTTCATGATCAATTATCACCTTGTCGGTAAAAGCAAGTAATTTTAATAATGAAATGAACTTCACAAGCAAGAATCTATAATATTTTGTACTTTTCAATACATTTTGTTATTAAAAATTAAGTTCACAAGTCAGTAAATTTCCTATCTTCCAAACACCCACGTGCATCAAATGCAAGCCATGCGTGGCATAGAAAAATTTTTTTAAGAAATCTAAGCAAGAAAATTTTAAAAAATCGACATTTTTTCGCAATTTGCAATTACATAAGAGTTTAGGCAAACAAAAATGAAAAATTCGGCGCACACAGATCCGCTTTGAAATTTAATGCTGAATTCAAAAATAAATCTAAAATCGGTCAAGAATTGCGATGTGAAAATTTTGAACCTCGTTTTTTGATGCATAGATAGTGCTCAACAAAATACCACCTTAAATTTCTGCTTGAGGCGGGGTACGTTGTGGTACGTTTAGTCGGCGGCGAGTTCAGTTTCAATCATTTAGAAAATCTATTCAAAAAATATAGTTTTTCATAAAAAAAAAACTTTCAGGGGTTATTTTTCTTACATTATTTCAAAAAATTGTTGAGTTTATTTGAAAAAGACAACAATTTTCGTAATACCTCAAAATATTTGTTGCAATAAAAGATATTTAACAAATTCATTTGTAAGAAAATCGCATGCCACTTTCAAAATTAAATGCTGGTTCTCCGGTCAGTGTTCGATATTTTCAAGTGAAACCTGGTTTTCAACTACTTTCATGTGTCTACTTGAAAATAAAATACTTCAATTGCTTGTATTAAAAAACGGACTTTAGGCCAGTTCTTTGAGCTCCTACCTCACTGTAGCACCCCAGAAAAAACACAAAATGGTTGGGAAACACGGAATGTACTCGACTTAGAAACTATACTTGCTTCTGTAGATTTGTAGAGGGCCCCTATTTGTTACCAGAAACTCTGTCTTCATGAATTAATTTAGGCCGATTCGAAACATCCAGACAGTCCGTACGTTTATGTACTTTTATAAGACGTTCGAGTTTAAACATAACGACCTGGCAAGGAGAAGGGGGACCTGGAAAGGGTAAGGGGACATGAGTTGCGTCCGGAAGTATAGACACCACCATTAATATCATTATTTGTAAAATAATTTCAAATTAAATTTTTTGTTTCAATCAATCAAAGTTTGGTTGAATCAAACGAATAAATACACTATTAATACAGTTATCCCAAGTTTGGGTTCGTTCAACGAATAAACAAATTTTTTTTACATTGCGTTATTTGGTAGATCTAGTCAAACAAATTATTTAAATTAATCAAGCGTTGTTTACATTAACGAAAATATATCTGAGTTACCAAATTTTTTAATATGTCTAAGATATAATTTTATACTGCACTGCCCGATGGAGGTTTGGGTACATTGATATTTTCGAAGATTTTCTGTCGGTGTTATATCTTTAATAAAATATATGCAAATCTGTAAAAAATGACCTCCAGAATAAGAGTTTTCTATCATTATTCACTCTTCTGAAAAATATTACTAATATTATATTATTTTATTTATTTATATTATATTAATCATTATTATTATTATTATAAAAAATTATATCTCAGGCTTAAGATGGTTACAGCCCAGTATGTCGAAGGCACTGTTTAAGTTAGATATTTGTACCAAACTGAATATATTGCACGAGGCTATCCCGGTTTATATCATCAGTGACGGCGGCATTTTGGTAATGCAGTCAAGTGATCTGATGAGAGTGATATGCATAATTTGACATATTGGGTAGTCTGGTATAGTTTTTACCCCACCATCCACGGGCTGGGTTGCAGCCAAGTGCATAATGGGGGGACCTACAGCTTAAGGTGGAATCCGAACCACCAGAACCTCGGTAAAAGTACATGGAAAAATTTTCAGAGGTACCGGCCCAGGGATCGAACCCCAGACCTCTAGTAGGAAGTCCGAATTATTATCATTATCATAATAATAATAATTATTATTATCATTATTATGCTATTAAGCCAAAACCCTTCTCGGGTAAGCGTAACTCGTTTGATGCTAGCCTTGTTTTACTATCAGGGTTCAAGGAATTTATATGGCAAGGGTAAATAAGGGATGTATAGGAGAAGGGAAAAGTTTTAGATCAATCGAGAATTCGCGTGTTGCTCACTTAAACGAGACACACTTTCCACAACACCGCTCCGACACGGATAGCTAATCAGTCTCTCTAGTGATCACCCCAGGTAAAGAGCTTCACAGAGCCATCATACATCACGATTCACACATAAACACTCAAACTGACAGATAAACCCATTGAAAGATCCATACTCTTTGTCCCAACCACATCCATAAAGAAAATGTCTCCACGCGGGCCCGTTAGTATACAAAATCTTTCGCTTCAGGCATCACTCTTCTCCTTCTAAACTAGTGATGGGCGATACCACTTCGATACTTTTAGTATCGAGGACTTTAGTACTCGATGTTCCGATACTCGATACCGAAACTCGGAGAGGTATCGATACACTGTATCGATCCTTTTTTACCGATATCGAGTGTTCGATACCAAAATTTTCTTGGGTCCCACCAATCAAACTGTAAGTGTTTGAAAAATAGAACAAAGCGGTTCTATAATGACCCGTCATTGGATAATATTAAAAACGGGTAAACTAAAAGTGCTAATGAAAAATCAGAAAATTAAAATACCTGTACGTGTTTGCCCGCCTGTGTGTGCGTGCGTTGCAACATGCTAGACCGACCGTCGCCTGTCTTCAATACAGCGTGCAGGCGCAGCATTAAATCGTAAGTAGGATCAATAAAGAATTAGTACCAATTTCTTACATAAGACCTTTGATTATAAAGCTGGAGCACATAAAAACATGAGTTGTATCTGCTCCATTCAAAATTTTACCGAGCCTTAAACTAAGTATTATTTAATAATTCCAATAATCTGCAAGTTATTTATTATTGTCCAAAGTGCAGACTTTTTAACAACGCTGCGACGGTCTCATCTTCAGAAAGTCTCTTCTTTATGTTCGAAATACTCAATATGATATTAATTCAAATTTGCAATAGATAGTGTAGAAATATTTATTATAAACGTATATAAATAACTGTTGAACATATCTACAGCTGTAAGAATTGCCGCCGTGAACTTACTTTTGCAAAAGGATGATAGGGTCGAAATAAGTAAAACAAGCCACCTAAAAATTCTTCCTCTTGTATTACTGAAAGAGCTACGTCATTTAATGGAGGTCCAAGTACTTTTTTACCCTCCAAAATTTTTTTTTTTGCAAAATTCCACTTATTTTGCAAATAATCGCCAATTAAATATTGACGTATTCAATTTTTTATTTATTTATATTCCGTGAACGAATAGAGATAACTGAACCATTTTTTTTAATGAAGCTAAGAACGTTATATTTTTTAGTTAAATTATGAAAGTTGTTGTGAAAATTTAATTTCTTGAAGTTATAAAAAAATTGCTTAAACAATTGCAAATAAAACCGTGTTCTCGGTTTCACGCAACAATGAAATTGAATTCTCTTTATGATTAAGTCGTCACCGAGTAT
>JAUMHM010000016.1:5578096-5594958 GCA_032362435.1 Melikaiella ostensackeni
TATTACTCATCAAACATAACAACTTAGTCACCCTTATAAAACTTTCAAGAACTCGCCGCGCGTGCCGATTCACTCAATTTTACCGAACGTGACTTTTGCATAAACCCGCTATCCCTATCCTTAACATGGAGAACCCATCTTATATAAGCTCCAGATTTACCCCTGGTAGCTGTCTCACATTCCAAGCAGTCATGCTGTAAACTCAGTCTCCGAAGTCGCGATTTCTGCATCATTGCAAAATATTCCTTGACGAAGAACCGCTCTGAATAAGTCGTGCACTTTCACCTCACCGTGAAATAGTGTTTGAAGTATTGAGTTCTGAATGAAGTCCCTTCGGCTGAGACTTTCGGTCGTCGTATGAGTCTAGTCCGGGTAAAGTCGGCTGTGTTAACATTCGTGAAAAAGAACTCAAGAGTGGATTCGTTAGCTGTTTGTGACCGTGTATCGCTCTACTAATGAACCGTGATCGTGTATCATTTCACTAACCTAATTGAGTCACTTTAGAGAAAACTCATACAAACATCCGGTAGAGTTCCGTCGCTGCTCTACAACATCATAGGATCTATTATAGGACGAGTGATTGGACTCCTGACTGAGGAAGACGGAGAAGAATATACAAATACAATCAACGAACTATACAATAAACAGAACAATTTAAGCCAAATAATTAGAGAACAAGCTCATATAGTAAAAGCAGAAAATCCGTAGATATTCCTCTCTTTGAAAGGAATTTCTATCAAATGTATAAAGTACATCCGTACCCTACATATCAAAACTTAATTGAAAACATAACTGGAGCAGCATATATACTACCTAAACAACCTTACATCGCTTTCTCATCCGATGACCAGAAATTTTTTTTAACAAATCAGGATTATCAAAATTCCTGTATAACAACTGTATACAACAACATTTGTGAAGCAAATCAGCTCATATATACAACATCAACCAGTACTTTTTGTGAAATTATAATGTTGATTAAGCCATCTATAACAGATTTTCAGAAATGTGACGTAAGGGTTACTCTACGAAAGGAACCATTTGGATACAAATACCTTTTCTCCAAGCATGGTTGTATTCAACATATAAACAACAACTTGTCAGCATATATTGTCCCAAGGCGAAGGCAAAAAGAGAATACATCTCAAATTATGGAATACTCCAATTAGGAAATGGATGCATCGCAAGGACAAAAGATACAACATTAAAAGGAATGACAACAAAAGGAAATAAAGAAAAATATATCTACAACCAAGAATTTTCTTCAAATTTAAGCAACAAATTTTCCATAATTTTTAAATTTCCAAACCACATACCCATAAATCAAAAGAATTTACAAATACAACCAACCAAAAATTGGAAAGAATTTCAAAATGGAGTCACTAGAAAAAATTAGAAATCAACTGTTGAAATTCGAACAACAACAACAACATTACAACAAAAAGAGAAGCCACATCATGATTGGAACATTCTTTAAAATACTTTTACTATCATCACTAATGGCAGTATACTGTGGAAAAAATTTATTAACTAAAAACTGCAAAAATTTCAAACAACACCAAAACCACAGCATAACAGTCATAACGATGAAGAGAGGGAAACTCTGTTGAACGACAACAACGCTCAAAGCACATCAACACGCACACCAAGCGCGCATCCCAGTAATCAACATCCGAATAGCATAGAAAAATAACCTCCACGTTTCATCGAGGACGATGAAATATTTTAAGAAGGGAGGAGATACAAGGCTGCCTGCTTTTTTTTCTCTTCCAAATTTTGATAGTTAAAACTATCATAAATCCTACAGCGTCAAACAACAAGTGTGCATCCAGCTATCAAACAAAAGCAAAAACATAAATACAAGTTCATTTCGCTTAAGTTCGGCAGACAAAATGCGCACATCCTTTCACTGAAAGACTCGTCGCCGTACCAGTAGAGTAAACACTGAGCGTCAGGCATGACGTTACCATTCCATTATGGCATAATGTAATACAATCCAAGCACAGTGAGACTCCACCTGTATAACTGACGGAACGCCCACTGCGAGATAAAAGCATTCAAACAAAATGGCAAGTGAGAAGCAGATAAGACGAACGGAATCACAACTGCATACGATGACGTAACCAGTCCATGATGGCCGTCGCACGAGCACATAACCAGACCGTGATAAGGAACAGAAGACTGCCCATGCAGATAAGAAGCTGAGCACCGAAAACATGGCAGGTGGAACAAGGAACATTCACATCAACGTAATTACGGAACGACACAACCGCAACCACCCGAAGAAACCGACAGTAATGATAAATAATCTAGTACCAGTGTATTTTGAACGAGTATTATCCTTAAATTTAGCTATATTTAATTTTTTTTAAAATAGAAAATTGGATTAAAATGCATTCGAAATGTTAAAGAGAAATTAAGACAGTGCATTCATTTAAAGAAAATCGATTATAAACAAATTAGTATAATAATAAGAAAAACAGTTAAGGCATCGAATCTGAGACATTCGTTTAAACAACTTATTAATATAATGATATTTAGAACAAATTAAAGAACGAATATCACGAATTAAAAAAAAAATTATATGATACAAATCATTTATTAGAGTGTCAAAAGTATTGCATAAAAATATGCTATAATACTGATAAAAGTGTGTGGGAGTTCATAATATTTCTACATTACAAGAATAAGATAAAATTACAATAATGATGTTGTAAGTAAAATCACACTAAATGCAAAAAGAAAACGATATCTACAACACAAAGGCTCTAGGAAATATTATATAAATCCAATACATTTAAAGTAGATTTTAAAAGAACATTCTTACAGTGCAAGTGGAACCTAAGCATGAATACTCTTTATGAAGACTATGTTTGAAGCACAGAAAACCACTTTCACACACACAAACACACATACATACGATACATTCTCACACACACAATCATTATACTACCTCATTCCTATCCTAAAAAATGACGCTATCAATGCGACGATCCAGCCGGATAATCTTCGACGTCACTGAGGTCACCGTATTCGAGGTCCGACGCCCACACTTCCTCGATCTTTGGAACTGAAAACCCAGAGAAGAAAATTGTGAAGAAACAAGTACCAGATAATCAAGAAGGGAGATATATATATATATCAAAACATTAATTACCTGTAGAATCTCGAAACACGTGTCCACATCTGCAAGTAACTTCAGCCGATAAAAAGTGAATGAAGCGCCCACATGAACAAAATCGTAAGCTAGTATCTTCTCGTCGGAAAACAAAAAGAAAAAACCACTGTAGACTCACATTGTTGACAGAAAAGAAAGAAGCAACCACTAAGAAGTAAAATAGCAACATATGCTCACCCAAGACACACTGAGGCGTAGGAATGCACATGTGTGCAAGGTCGAGAAGCCGGATCAGGTGGCGGAGACAGGTGCATACCGATGAAGTCATACATCTCGTCCGCTCTCCGCAATAAACAATTTCGAGCTTCCTCTAATGCAAGGAGCGCAGACTGCCTGTCGCTTTCGTTAGATTTTTTGCCCTTTCGTGGCCGTCCTCGCCCTCGCTTGGCAACTTTGCCCTTGGCGACCGAGGACGAAGAAAAAGAAGATGAAGTGGTAGCGCATGACATGTACTCAAGCTGAAGAGCTTGAGTGAACGCGGAGGAAAAGGTCAACCCATTTGCCATATTCAGCACTTTCACCAGGAAAGAAAATAAGGGCGATCGTTTTAGACAATCGTCAACGTTGGAATCTGAAAAATAAAAGAAAAGGATAACAACACGATAATCATATAAAGGTGCAAACAAATTAGAACAAAAAAAGGGAGGATAGTTCTGAGAACTATTAGTTGCCTAGGCATAATCAACCAAAAACCCTTTAATCCTAAATAGATCAGAGTGACCTAAAATCTTTTTCTTTAATTCCAAAGAAGAAACGCGTAATAAAACGCCTTTTCGCGAAGGTCGAAGCCGTCGAATTACAGTAAAATCACAAATGTTCACTGATAATTTTAACAGCTCTCTACATAATTTAACCATTGTTTCAACGGCCCTTTCCACTGACACTTTGCCAAAGGCGATCTAATAAATGCCCATTACATTCTCCAGTTCTGAGACTCTTTATTTCAGGCTATTTTCTTCTAAGTTACTATAACAATCGTCTGTCACTTCCGAACTCGAATCCAACAAAGACAGATCAAAATTAATGATAGTGGAAGCACTGTAATCATTAATTATTTCGGAACTAACAATAGTTTGAGGAGACGCGGAACTATTATCACTAGCACTGACGGATGGCGAATCGAAAATATCCCGCAACAGTTCATCAAACGCGTCGGAAGAACAAGATGAAGAAGTCGTCTTTACGACTCGCTAAACGTGAATGATAAAAAGAACACACCCGGACGAAATTGATCAAAACAAAAGAGAGGAGAGAGACAAGGAATGTAACATGACACCCAAAACAGCTGAACCAACATCCCGCTTGCTCACGTCTATGACTACACTTTGGTCGTGGTAATAAATTTCCCAGAGCACCGTAAAAAAAGACGCATTGTCACTCTCCATGACAAACGAAGACTGAGGAGCTGGAACAAAAAAATAGGTCCAGATGCCATGCTGACATCATGTAAAGATTTTGATGACATCTGCAAAACTCAAGAAAACGACCTATAGACTTTATAGTGGAATATAGAAATTAAAAGGACTAAAACATACTTACCTCTGCTCATACAGAAGCATGAGTACGTATATACCTATCTCCATATTATCACCACGTCCACAGAACCTCTCACCATTACACCAGTATCAAGCACGTATACATCTCCAAGCACGTATAGCCTTATATACACTAAAAGACACGTACACAACAAGAACTACCTGTGTTCTATAAATTCAAACACTTTCATGATCAAGACCGAAAAGTTACTATTAAAACTCTGTATTTTAGGACCGCTTAAAATTATAACCTGGCATGAAAGTGGATGAATGTCGTTTGTTTTTCTCAACCATATTGTCATCAAGGACGATGATGATTTTTAGAAGGAAGGACTGTTACATCCGCAATTTTTTAAATTTTGACATAACGCCTAACCAGACGCAACCAATTGTACTTGAGAAAACCAAGCGATAGAGTTTACACAGAAACAGACGTAACAAAGATAATTATGCGGTCTTATATCTAACTAATGTAATTGCACTACCGACGGTAAGGCAGAAACCGCTGGGTAATTAAAAGTGTTGTACCATGGGAGAATAATGGACTTGGTTGATATCGGTAAGCTAATAAGAGAGATCATGCATAGGCTCTACCGATCTCAGGTAACTATAAGCATACCTACTACCATATGAATGTGCTTATAAACCTCATACTTTAAACAATATCAATTTCAAAACTGAAACTAATTATATGGAATATCAGTACATCCATGTGTTTGAATCAATGTAATAATTTAATGATGCATTCTATAGATATTATATGAATATGATTATCGTATGACAATCACCTAATAATACACGCATGTAATAATCAAGTGAATGAGCCTGTATGTAGTCAGACTAAAATGTATACAGGAAAGTGTGACTAGGTATCTGAATGCAAGTACCCACTTACGAGTTTGGTCAGACGCATTGTAATAGAAGGCGTCTTACCAAATACGAATATCTTACGTAAGTTCAGCATTTGTGTAAATTCGTATTCCTGATAGGTCAAGAGTGGAATATGTTTGAACTGATACGTTATTAATATTACTCATCAAACATAACAACTTAGTGACCCTTATAAAACTTTCAAGAGCTCGCCGCGCGTGCCGATTCACTCAAACTCACCGCATGTGACTTTTGCATAAACCCACTATCCCTATCCTTAACATGGAGAACCCATCTTATATAAGCTCCAGATTTACCCCTGGTAGCTGTCTTGCGTTCCAAGCAGTCACGCTGTCAACTTAACCCCCGGAATCGCGATTTCTACATCATTGCAAAATATTCCTTAACGAAGAACCGCTCTGAATAAGTCGTGCACTCTTACCTCACCGTGAAACAGTGATTGAAGTGTTGAGTTTTGAACTGAATCCCTTCGGCTGAGACTGTTGGTCGTCGTGTGAGTCTAGTCAGGGTAAAGTCTGATGTGTGTTAACATCCGTGAAAAAGAACTCAAGAGTGGATTCGGTAGCTGTTTAGGACCGTGTATCGCTCTACTAGTGAACCGTGATCGTGTCTTATTCCACTAACCTAATTGATCACTTAAAAGAAAACTCATACAAACATCTGGTAGTGTTCCGTCGCTGCTCTACAACGTGTCGGAAATAAAATCGTCAAGTCAACCTCTCTTGCCCTTTCAGGAGTAGAAAGGTAATTTTAAGTTTTTAATTTATGTAAATTTTTATCTTTTCTTTATCTTCTTAATAAATCATCTGTTATCTCAACCTCATCTCATTTATTTCGAACACTGTATTGACGCAATCCCCATAGGGTTGTTAGTGACTACGACCCCACAAACAAATAATTGGTCAGGCCTTACCAACCTGACATAATCAGCAAAACTACACTATTTTTATGGTAACAATTGTTTCTAACGTCCTCTTAATTTTGATTAAAATTTAATAAATTGAATTATTATTTAGTAATGGAAAATAAATAACAAAATTATTAAAAAATAATAGTTTATCAAAGGTACAGTCGTTATAATAATTAAACCTGGTAGTCCAGGTGTTGGAAATACATCTTTCGCGGGGAAGTTGAGTTAAGTATTGAAATTTAAGGTACTTTGGTGGGTTTTCGAAGGTTTCGTCGCTCTGAAAAGTAATTCTGGTAGTCTAGGTGTTGAAAATACATCTTTCTCGGGGAAGTTGTGTTGAGGACTGAAATTTAAGATACCCGGATGGTTTTTTTAAAGGTCTTGTTGTTCCAATAATTGAACTTGACAGTCCAGGTGTTGGAAATACATCTTCCTCGGGGAATTTGGGTTGTGAAAGACTATATGGAGAGCAGTTTTTTTTTTATAGAATGTGCATTCTCTTTCGCACTGAATAGCCGATGTAGAAATTTTGTGCCCCTTGGAGACATTCAGTGCGTTTTGCTACGAGAATGATGTGCCGGAAATGCGAAAATGCATTAGAGAACTGGGTTTCAAACCTCCACAAATATACAAGAGATTGGCTGAAAAGGACGATTACGCTTTAACACCCTTGGACAGCAATATTCGTATTTGTCTATCACAAAGACATGCACAGGGAGTCGCTTCCAGATGATATTCCTGCACATCTTTGCCAACAAATTAAGAAATTAGAAAGTGGCAAATCTGTATTTGCAATTGCGTTGCCTGACAATTGCTGCTTTTTAAAGATTCAAGAATATGTTTTAGAAAAAACATTATTAAAACAGGAGAACAAGTCAGCTTGATTGTTCAACACTAGTAGATAATGGGTACTATGGCGGATTTGGAGTGGGGGGTGGTCTGCTGTGGCCTGTACTATGGCGAATTTGGAGTGGGTGGGGGCTGCTGTGGCCTGTACTATGGTAATGTGTCTCCTTTCGCTGAATGCACCACCATAGCTTCTGCTTGTATAAGAAACGAAATTTCCTGTGGGGTCACCCGAAAATTTATGTCGGCGATGAGGAGTGTAGAGGTCGTGGTGGTCCCAATTATATGAATTTGAATCAAATTGATGGATTAATCAAATGCTGTGTGCTTCCTCCACGACATTTATTCCATCCCGTGCTACCCGTGCGAATGCATGGAAAACTCATGTTCCAACTTTGCCATGCGTGTTGTGCGTCTATGAGTCAAACTGATTGTACTCATGACGATGCAGAGCGTGAGTTGGAGGGAACATACGTTTCAGATGAGTTGAAAAAAGCCATCGAGCTAAATTATAGAGCAACACATATTTCCGAGATATGGGAATATGAGGTTACTCAATACGATACAAAAACGCGTAAAGGTGGATTATTCGTGGATTATATAAACACCTTTTTAAAAATTAAACAGGAGGCTAGCGGGTAGACCAGTAAGTGTCTTATTAGTCTAGAGTTCGAGCTCCATGATATTATCCCGGTAAATAACGATGTTTTATACGCAACTTGGTCATATCGAGACGTAGCTAGCATAGCGTCACCCTACACAAACGTAGTGATAGCAGCTTATACAACTGCTCAAGCTAGGCTAAAGCTTTATGACTATCTGTATCAGTTAGATCGACGCGTTTTGTACTACGATACAGATTCGTGTATTTATATATGTCATGAAAATGTACCAGAGTACAATCCGCCCATGGGTCGATTACTGGGACAGATGACGGATGAGTTGGAGGTTTACGGTAAGGGTAGCTATATCGATACTTTTGTATCTGGTGGCCCTGAATTCTATGTCTTCAACGTACTCTCTCCAGACGGCAAACTTACCAGGTTTGTCAAATTAAGGGGATAACTTTGAATTATAAAAATTCACAGGTTTTGAATTTTGATACCATCTGTGAAATGGTTATTAATAATGCTTCTCCTATTTCAATCTTATCCAGAGAAATTCGACGAAAGAAATGAATATTATTCTTTTGTAAATTGTTATGATTTTTTTAAATTTCCACTTATTTAAAATTTTCTTTTTTCAAACCTTAAGATTTTAACAATTCAGTTCAAGTTTTGTTTAAATCAAAAAAGAATACAATAAACTGATGAATAGTTACAAGAATATGAAAATTAATAATCATTCGAAATAAAAGTATTAGTTGCAGTATTAGTCGTAGTAGTATTCGGCTTGAAGTTTTTCAGGTAACAACAACAGTGACCAAACTCAAAGTAAGTATATCTTTGAATTTGATTCCGTGAGAAAAGACTCTTTCAAGGTGCGCGCGGGTGGGCGGCGGGCGCGCGGACCTGGTCGCTGCAGCCAGGCCCATGAGCTTATTCGCCTGGTTGCCACACGCGCGGGAGATATAAGCTCATTCGTCCCGCACCACGCGTACTAAGAAAAAAATACAGCATAGTGGGTTTGATTTTTTTTTTCGAAAAAATAATTCTTTTTGAATTAAAATTTAACCATCACACTTTGAAGAATAAATTTAATTTAAGAAAAAACATATAAGAGGAACTTACTTTATTTGAATTCTTTATTCTCCAAGATGGATCCAAGGTGGAAACATACATTTACTTCTATAATTTCTGGTCCAACGGGTTGTGGTAAAATGGTTTTTGAAAAAAAGTTTCTTAAAAATATTAATTCAATGTGCGATGTTGTATTTTCACGTGCAATTTTATATTATTCGGAATAGCAACCAGCCTATAAAGAGTTTGGTGAGGGAATTGAACTTCATGAGGGTTTACTACAAGCATCAGACTATACCAATGATCCTCAAGCCAAACTTTTAATTATAGACGACCGTATGCATGAATCGTCAAGTAATACTGTAGTCGAACTTTTTACCAAGGGAAGTCGTCATAAAAATTTGAGTGTGATTTTTATATCGCAAAATCTTTTTCATCAGCGACATGGTCAATGAGATATTTCTTCAAATTCTAATTATATCGTAGTATTTAAGAACCCAAGGGACCGTGCGCAAATTCAACATTTTGCTAGACAGGTATACCCCGAAAATCAACGTTTTTGCAGGAAGCTTATTATGACGCAACATCTACCCCACACGATTACCTCCTCCTTGACTTAAAACAATCCACCCCTGACAACTGTAGATTTAGAACTTGTATATTTCCATCAGATTCATATCAATACATTTACGTACCAGCAAAGGGTATAAAAGCAGGTACACCGCGCACACTAGTACCAGTTGTACGTTTGCCATGATGACGTGCGCACGAAAATCCATTGGAAAGAAAAGTATTCAAACGTTACACGCTCTCTATCACCTGGATGCAAATCAACGGCGTACTGTTTTGAAAAAAAGCCAACCGGCAACTCGTTAAAAGTATCTGTAAATATGCATTGAACATTTTACATGGAAACATTCGTCTAAAAATGAATGAGAAACGGAAATTGAAAAAACATAATCATGCATTGAGAAAACTAGTGACACCATGTGGTACGTGGAACAGTAAAAAAGTTTTATTGTACAAAAAGAAAAAGGATTTTTACCACTTTTACTAGTACCAATCCTTGGCACACTCTTTTCCAACATTTTTTCGTTATACTTGGCCAACTACCAAGAAGGGTTATTATTTGTTTTGTCGAAAATGAGTCATTCGACGGTCATCGAGGTAAAAACCACTACAATTTCAAGCACTTGAATATCAATCACTTCTCTCTTTATGTGAATGGCATGCAAATCCCATTAAAGCCTTTGCAACCAGATTTCTCAAGAGGAAAGCTATATATTGATGCTTTCCATGCTTTGTTCTCCAGAACTGGAATTCATTTTCTGAACGAGAGAAATAATATTGATCATTTTGATTATGCAAACGGATACTGTCTTTTTGCATTTGATCTGACTCCTGATCTTTCTGCACATTGTCAATCTCACTGGAATCTCGTTAAACATGACAGTCTGCGAATTGAACTTCGTGTAGAAGAAGCACTACAGCAAACTATTAATTGTATAGTCTACGCTGAATACGATGTTTTGGAGATTGACGCGTCCAGGCAGGTTATAGTAGATTATAGCGGTTAAAATCTGCACAAACCTGTTTATCAGAACCGGTTTTTACCATCAGTTGAAAGTGGAGGGAGGAAAGAGTGACAAATATGTACCAGGGTATAAAAGATGCTCTGCTCAGTTGCCTCCTGTCTCTTGTAAAGGTGACTTCATCCTCGCCTTTACTGTTGGCTGAAAAAATAGACTATATGATCGACATACAGGGCTTTCGAGATATAGATGATCAGTTTATACCAAAGGAGGTGGCTGTCGTTGCTGTTGATCATAAATACACAGCCCATTGAATTGTTGGACCACCGTATCTCTTCTCTGAACTTTCGGCAAGTTCAAAATCACAAATCAACTGGCTAACTTGTTTCTACCATGGAATTGAATAGTTCAACGGAGATATCCCTCTGAAGTTTTTATATTCAAACCTTTGAGAAGTTGCCAAAACTGCATCACAGATTTACACACGTGGTCGGGAGAAAGCCTCGCTGTTGCAAAGAATCACTAGCAGGCGAATCATCAATTTCGAAAAACTAACCTGTTCAGCTTCTAAAAAAAATCGATGATAGAAAGGACTTCTGTTTTCACCATGGAGTCAGAAAGAAGAAAGTGTTCAAGTGTGCTCTCAACAATGCCATGAAACTTCGCCACTGGCTTCGAAAACAACGGCAAGAAGAAATTCTCAGCCAATTGTCAAACAAAAAGACAACGTGCGGAAAATCGATAATAGCCAGGAATTCAGTCCAAGACAGTGTGGAAGTCAAAACTGAATCATCAAGTACTGCCTCTAAGCCCTGCGCTTACGAAATAGTAAAAATTGAAAATAAACAGTCTGGAGATATTGCAGGCACTTCGGGCTTTAAAATTGCCCACGATTGGTGTGTACCCAGCAGATCAAATTCCTAAAACATGGACAAAACCGGCTGCAATAGTCGTTAACACTGATAACCACACTCAGCCTGGTTCCCACTGGATCAGAATCCATATCGGCGGCAACGGTAGAGAGAGCTACTGTGACAGTTACGGGATACCGCCTCTTATTTCTGAACTTCTTCATCGTCTTCGCAGAAACTCTACCCTCCACAGATGGAACATAAAACAACTGCAGAGCACGTGTTCAAATGTATGTGGTCAGTTTTGTATCATGTTTCTTCATCATATGTGTAATGCGGGTTCTTTACGTAATTTTATTGATATTTTTATGGACAATCTATTAGATAACGACCGCATTGTTGTGAACTTCCATAAAAGACTTTTAGACAAGCATAAAGGGTTAGAGCTCCAGACTCTAAACATGGCGGCAGATGTGTTTGCTCACTGAGAAATAAAATCGATTAGATTCGTGTGTACAATCAAACACGTCGAAACTCGCTACGTTGTACCTTTTGTAAATATATATATATAATGTATATGTGATAAATTTCATTCTCTCCTCTCATGTGGAATAATTATTTGCGAATCGTTTAGTTTAGCACTTCCTCTTTGCTTGGTCACCCTTGTATTTTGAATGATTCGTCTTGCTACTTTACACGTGTATTCTCATTCATATAATTAAGAATTAAGATGTAATTATTCTTGACAAAAATAAATAAAAAAGATTTGTAACCAACAAAAATACGTTTTCATTAGTTCACATTTCCCTTAACTTCAATTACCTGTGATAAGGAATAAATTCACTTTGAAATAATAATAAGTTTCTCATAATTAAAATTTCTTACTTATAAAAAATTTGATTAGAATTACGTAAGTAGACTATGTTTATTTTCTGAGTCTCACTTCTTCAATCACGCGGTGCCACCTATCTCCAAATTTTCTAGCCTCCGCCCCATATTCGCCATAGTACAGGCCACAGCGGGCGGCCCCCCCCCCCCACTCCAGATAGGCCAGAGTACCTGAACCTCCACTTCAAATACGCCAGAGTACCTGAACCCCCACTCAAAATTTGCCAGAGTACAGGCCACAGCAGCCCCCCACTCCAAATTCGCCATAGTACAGGCCACAGCACCCCACCACTCCGAATTCGCCAGAGTATAGCCCACAGCGGACCACCCCCCACTCCAAATTCGCCATAGTACCCGTTATCTACTAACACTCTCGAACCACTATTGAAATCTATGATGTTGGAGTAACGTCAGACACCGTACACGTGTATAATTTTCGAAATCTAGACCGTACACTCAAAGCAGTTCCGTTGACCGATGTGAAAAGCAAAATGTACATGATGCAGAAATGGAGTAATGTGGAAGGAAACGAAGAACGTGTGGTGGAAAACGAGTGGATATGTGTCTCTTTATTGGAACCTTTAAAGTTGCCTCAAAATGTAAATATAACCTAAATCATATGATTTGGCATTACTGAAAGTTGCTCCTCGTACACATGATAAAAAATAGACACGTAAGTACTAAAAAGAAAATATCGATATCATGTTTTCTCAAGTGGTTTCATAACTATACGCACTGTATTCTGATTCTACCCGAACTGATCTATGTCCTTCGTTTCAAATTTCAAAGAGACAGAAACTGAACATTGGGACAATTTGAGGCTAAACTTATGATATTGTATGATTTCACGTAACTACAGTAGAAATCACTTAACAATGTATATATTTCTGACTTGTGATGCGGGTGAAAATTCAATATTTGTACATTTCTGTATTCATAGCTGTAGATGTCGTATTTAGCAATAAAATTTGCTCAAATAATCTGATTTTATGAATACCATGATTTTTAGGAGTTCTTTTCTAATGATTCTCGTGTAACTTGTCTGGAGATCACTTCATAATTAACAAATAAGTGGTGATACAAATAATTTTTTTCATTGTATTTCAGAAACATGGAGCAAAATAAAGAAGATCCACCAAAATCAAAGAAACAACGCCCGAAGAAGTTTTCTAGTAATGGCAGAGAGATCAGGCGTTCACAGAATATAGTGACGACGTCTTCTCATGAAGCTCCTCTCAAGAAAAAGTCGAAAGTATCAATTGAGGTTGATACCGAATTGAAGTTTTCAAAAGATAAACTGAGCAAGTTTCGAAGCGCGAAGCTTCATTTCGTCGATCATTTGGCCTTGGAAGCCAACGAAACTTCGCCGATTCGGCAACCTTCATCTATGGCACCCAAAGCCATTCCACACAAAAAAAAATGAATTTGTTTCTGAAGGCAGCATTCTGTTCGACGATTTATACGCAAAAATGTATATAAATTTACCGGCTTATACTGAAAGAGTTGAACCAAAAACACGTGGCTGAAGCAAGTAAGCTCTTCGAATGTTTAATGGAACCTCTCACCGGCTTTTCTATAAATGCATTTGAACAATTCGATGAGCTAAATTCTAAGGAGAATCTTGAAATGCGTAAAAAAGTTGTAAGTATATTTTTTGCCATTCTCCAGGGTGCACAGTATTTTCCCTATTCCCCTGCGTTCACCCTTTTTCAAATTCCCCCTTTCCCATTTTCTCTTTGAATATACGATATTTAAAAATGGAAGAATTTCTAGAGAATATTAAGATCTAACTTGAGAACTTTAAGGAATAAATAAAACTTTATTTCAAGGGATTCCTACGGATTTCAAGAGGTTAAAGGGATATGAAACATTTCGACAAATTTCAAAGGAATTTAATGATTTCAAGATATTTTAAAAGATTCCAAAGAATCTCAGGAGATTTAGTTTTCAAAAAATGAAGAACTCCTAATATTTGAACATTTGTCATTATGCATTGTTAAATAGTTCATTTTCAATATAGCAAAATAAAAATCTAGGGGCGGGAACATACGATTCGTGGATGTGCATTTAGTGCTAGTTCAAAATATTTTAGGCGCTCAAACTTGAATTCGTTTTAGTTTTAATTTTCCCCTCCTCGCCCCTTTTTAGTGAAAAAATTACCCTCTTTCCCTTTTTTTAGCTCTTTTTGCGCTGTGGTACCTGATTGTCGCAATACGTATCCTTGCATACTTACTTGATTTCAATATAGGACCTTTTTCTTATTTCAAATCACATGTTAGCGAGACTTTATTTAAAATATATTTTAAAATCATTTTGTTTCAGTGCAAGCATTTGGCTGGGATGGGTGGTTCGACGCTTCGTGAGTTCCTGAACTGCAGCTTAAAGGAAATAATGACTGACGAATTTGTTTGCAAATTTTCGTGGCCTGTGGGAGAGAATCATTCCCAATTCGGCAACACAAGGGTGTCAAATATTTTGCACCGTAGGGAATATCTATTACCAAATAAATTAGTTGAATTCATTGAAAGTCAATAAATAAAATGTTAATAAATTTTTCATTTCTCTTTCAGAGGCGGTTCAACAGTGTACAAGTTTTAAAGGACCAGATGACAAGGTGCACTCTAAATCAGAGATGCTGGAGGTTGTAAGAACCACGGAACAAAGGTACAGAAATAGTCTGAAAAAGAAATTAGCAACAATCCCAAACGTCTTGGAAGCAGACAAGGAAAGTTTGAAGAAACGAATTGTAAATTTAGAAGCACTGGTTGGAGACGATCATATCGAAGGAAACTGTCAGTCTCAGCGTGAGGATTCTTTCGAAGGTGATAATGAGGGTAACTGATACTAAACTAACGTGATGAGTTTGAAACACTGTGTTCCTAATGAACGAAAAGACTGATCGCGCTTTGCGCACTATAATTATATACAAAGTATCAAAATAAGTGTAAAATAATATTTGAACATATTATTCACATCTTCGTTTTTATAAAAAGCAATGAATAAATTAAATTATAGCAAACTTATTAGGATGGCTCGAAAACAGCTTCCTCTCGAGTTGGGTTTCTTATTATTGGAATCAGAAATTTGAAACCAAATTTAAAAAAATCTATATCTGACGGTCTCTTCTTGACTTTTAAAGGAAATGTTATTTTTATGTAATTTATAGTACAAAATTTTATCAAGGTTATTGTAAATTAAAAATAATAAAAAAGTGAGACTCCATTTCATTGTTATAAATCATGAAAGAACAGAACAGAAAAATTAAAATATAGACTACATTGGCTTCAATCGATTGAAATATCGAGCTCATTATTAATTCGCCGTTTTAATAGAACTCGATATTTTAATTACTTTAAGCTAATTTAGTGTATTTAAATGATTGTATTCTGCGTTTTATGCTTTTTAATCGTAAATTAATCTTATTTAGATACTTGTTTTGAATATACAACAATTTAAGCAAGCATTTATATCATGATATAGATAAAAATAACACAAGTCCTTTCAAAGCACGGAGGAGACCCTGCAATTTTACGAATTCTTCAAAAGTGTCACTGGAACTTCTGATTTCATTGACCCATCAGAAGCCCATCAAAAACCCATCAAAGTACCTTCAATTTCAACACTTAACTTAACTTTTCCGAGGAGAATGTTCTTTCAACACCCGGACTATCAGGATCACTTTGAGAATGACAAAACATTCGAAAACCCATTAAAGTGAATTAATATTCAATACTTAACTCAACTTCCCATAGAAAGATGTATTTTCAACACCTGGACTACCAGGATAACTTTTAAGAACGACGAAACCTTCGAAAACCCATCAAAGTACCTTAAATTTAAATACTTAACTTCCCCGAAGAAGATGTATTTTCAACACTTGTACTAACGAGATTACACTTAAGAACGACGAAATCTTCGAAAACCCATCAAAGTTCCTTACAGTTCCAACACTTAAGTTAACTTCCCCGAGAAAGATGTATTTTCAGCACCTGAACTACCAGGATTATTTTCAAAACGACGAAACATTCGAAAACCCATCAAAGTACCTTCAATTTCAATACTTAATTTAACTCTCCCGAAGAAGATGTATTTTTAACACCTGGAGTGCGAGGATTACTTTTAAGAATGACGAAAAATTCGAAAACCCATCGATTGCCCTTAAATTTCAATAATTACCTTAACTTAGGCGAGGATGGTGTATTTTGAAAACCTGGACTACCAGGATTAGTTTCAAGAACGACGAAACCTTCAAAAACTCATCAAATGCCCTTAAATTTCAAACTTAACTCAACTTCCCCTAGGAAGATGTATTTTCGACACCTGGTCTACCAGGATTTCCTTTAAAAGCGATGAAACTATCGAAAACTCATCAAAGTACCTGAAATTTCAATACTTAACTTCTCCGAGGAAGACATATTTCCAACATCTGGACTACCAGGACTAATTTTAAGAACGACCAAGATTCGTAAAATACTTCTGAGTACCTCAAATTTCAATACTTAAATTAACTTTCCCGAGAAAGATGTGTTTTCAACACCTGCGCTACCACGAT
>JAUMHM010000016.1:5610751-5628261 GCA_032362435.1 Melikaiella ostensackeni
AAATAAGATCATCTCTTATTATAGTAGGAATCTTCATAACAGTACCTCGATTATCCCTAAATTCTTACATTTTATTTCAATTATAGATAGAGAATGGATCAAATATTGATATCAAAAGTCTCTCCGTGAACAAAAAATAACGACCAAAATGAAATTCTGAAATAACACAGCCCAACAAAAAAAAAGTGGTAGTTCCGATGGACTAGACTAATCAATTCCTATGGATTTTGAGCCTTTGAATCCGAGTCCGTGGTCGGAATTCCACCATCAGGTCTTGTTTTTTTCTAACATCAAAAAACATTTTTTTTCGACATTTTTCATAATTAAAAACATGTTACAAAAAAACGCGAGTTAGTTTTGCAATTATGGCCGTGAATTCGGATTCAGCGGCAAAAAATACATAGAAATTGTCTAGTTTGGTCCACTGGGCCAATCACTTTGCGGGGCGGGTGGGGGCTGTACAGCGCGCTGACAGGCCTCTCATCTCCCGTCGCGCTGTGTGTAGTATGCAAGCGAGCGCCATAATGGGGATGCCAAAGGGAAGAACGGCGGTCACTTACACAGAGTTGGACTCCCGCTCACGCACGCACGACTGCTTATACCGCGCTTCTGATTGGTCTAGCTTAATTATTTTATAACCCAAAAACTACAACTTCAACCAATTTTTGAAAAAGGAATTTTTGATTGATTTATTTTCTATACAGCTATATAAGTCCCGACAAGTTGACCTGGGACATCCTGTATTAACCATGCATTTGTTAATGTGTTCATTCTTCTTCTCAGCGTTCTCATCCCATTTCCCTCCTCTGTAGACCATATCATCATACCTGGCGCCCAACCCCACAACTCACAATTACTCCCTTTTTGAAATCCAAAAAACAACCTGCTGAGGAAAGGAACACAAATTTTTGGAGTGAACTTTACCATTACTCTTACTCTCATAAAATATACATTTGCATGCTAGTGATCCACTTGTCATATATTTGCCATTACTGGATATCTATATATTTACTTGCCATGCCATTGATATACTGACTTATATACGTATTATATTTCTGTGCCCACGATATTTATGTGCCAACATTGATTTTTTGATAATATACCTGTTGATTTTTTTCGATATGATATTCGTGTGTAACATAATGATTGATTTTAATGTGATAATGAGGGTATAGAATCAACGACCACGATATCCTAGAAAATTTGGACGCGTTGTTAATTGAAGGCACTATAGATTGGTGTTCAATAAATAAAACCTCTTGGAGAACATTATCAGATTTTTTCCAAGACTTTAAAAACGCTTATATAGATGAAAGATTCTCAGAAGAAATCAGACAAGAAATTAAAGCCTGTAACCAAAAACAGACTCAAAAAATTCATTCATGCCTAACAGCAATTATGAATCTTTTTACTAAATCACAACCTAGAAAAGTTGCGAATGGGTATCACATAGAGCCCACGAAAATCTTAGAACCGAATATAAAACGTACATAAAGCGAGATGATTCTGAAACCTTTGAACTTAGATTCCCAAACAATAGACCAAGATACCCATTAATGCGTACTACGCATTAGGAAAGAAAATATTAAAACCTGTTACCTAATTGCCGGAAATATTAAATTCGGATAAAGACGAAGTAACAGAAACACGTTGTCACCTGATAACAAAATTCGAAAACAGTTTATTTAGAATCCTAGTAGATACAGGAACCACACATTCTTATATGGGCAAGGAATTATTGGAAAAGATAAAAAATTCCAATTATTCAATTTTTAAATTCGTCTCGTGAAAATTAATGGTCGCGAACTGAAAGACCGTTGATATAAATGGACACGTAGTAATCCCAATTATTATCGGCAAGAAAACGAAATACTTATTGTTCAGGTTAGTTCCGAAATTAAAATCCGTCAGTATTTTGGGCACAGACATGCTAAGAAGTTTATGGATGATCCTAGACTATGACTCAGAAACTGGGTGGTTACCAGGTAATCCCCCCACCCGCTATCCTATGAGAGCACACCCTTACTCTTTACCCCTCCCAATACCTGATCATACGAGTACACTTGAAGAAAATAGGGAAGGAGAAAATCTAAATATTAGGGATGAACTTTTAACTAAAAAAAAGATGAGAATAAAAATAAGCAACCGAAAATCAGAGGTCAATTAATTTGAAAAGTGCAAGAGAGCTTAGAAAAAGCATTCCAAATGTAAAAGATAGAGAAATCGCCCTAGTAACTATCAATCCTAACCAATCCCAAAAATCCAAAATCACCCAAACTCCTGTAACAAATCCTAGAAAAGATATTCCTAGCTTAATAAGCATCTCCACAAGCAACAAATTTCAACCCTTGGAGAGCATCCCCTCCCAAAGCACTATCGACGAGACAAGCACACAAGACTTATTTAGATTAGGAAAACCTAGATTTAGGAAAAACATCGAGGAATATAGTTCAGGGTAAATTTATTATAACAGGAAATACGAAGATTCGTACAGAAATTGCGATAGTAATTTTTGAAAAAATAAAAAAGGTACTAATTCAGATAATAATAAATTTTGAAAGGCAAACGAAATAATCGAAATAAAGAATAGGTACGGATGGATTAATTACAAAAATAAAGCGATTTTATCAGATAATACTTCGGACAATTTAGGAAAAATTAACGAACAAAATAATTGTTTCTCAGAGATTTGCGAATGTATTGTCGAACTTACCGAAAGTCAACAATCTCAATCAGAAAAACTTTTAGAAAATAAACTTGAATTTTCCAAGAGCAAAGAGCGACTTACTTCACAAAACACAAAATAGATGTTCAGGGTCATGACCCTCTTAAGCAGTGATACTACCACGTGAGTCCTATTATTAAAGAAATAATTTATCAAACCGTAGATAAATTATTAGAACAAGAAATTATAGAACCTTCTTGTTCAGACTGGTCAAACCATATAGTTAAGATAAAAAAGGCCAGGCAAAGATTACAGAATCTGCCTAGATTTTAGAAAGGTTAATAATATCACGATAAGAACCTTTACCCAATCCCACTTGTGACAGAACTTATTGACACTTTAAGATCGGCAAAATTTATCTCAAAAATCGATTTACGATTAGCTTATTTACAAATACCATTAGAAAAAAACTTAAAACCAATCACAGCTTTCACAGTTCCTGGAAAGGGCATGTACCACATCAAAAGAATGCCATTTGGTCTAGCCAATGTTCCAGTCACTTTCCAGAGACTGATGGCCAAAATTATCACTGCAGACTCAAAGCTTAACGTGTTTTGCTATTTAGACGACATAGTTATAGTTACTAAAAATTTTGAGGACCATTTAAAATATTCATACATTGTATTAGACAAAATAAATTATGCAAATCTAACGATCAACCCAAACGAATGCGAATTTGGCAGCTCGGGAATTAAATATCTCGGTTTTAAAGTTAACGAAAAAGGACTCCAAGTGGACAAGGAAAAAATACAACCAATCCTAGAATTCCTTCAACCAAAAAAACATAAAACAATTACAAGGAATTATAGGGATGGCAAGTTGGTGCAGAAAATTTATTCCACACTCCGCCGAAATAAGAGAACCGTTAAATATACTGTGGAAAAATGATAAGACATGGCATTGGGAACTAAAACAAGACAAGGCCTTCAAAAAAATCAAAGACCTTTTCACATCAGCACCAATTTTGACCCGCCCAGACTTTACACAAGCCTTCCACCTTGAAACTGACGCGAGTAACACGGGGTTAGGAGCCGTACTTACTCAACCATAGACGGGGTGAACTATGTAATCGCGTACGTAAGCAAAGGCTTGAACGGTGCCGAATCTGGGTACTCAACCTCAAAAAAGAAAAAGTGCCTAGCCGTGGTTTGGGCCAACTGAAAATTCAGACCGTATCTAGTTTTGAAGTAATAACGAACCACTTAGCATTAAAGTGACTCCATAACCTAAAAAACCCCACTGACCGATTTGCCAGATGGCCGTTAGAACTACTTGAATATGAGTACGAAGTCATATACCGTTAAGGAAGTTCAAATTTTTTCCTGACGCTCTTTCGAGATCAGGAGAATCAGCAAAAGCAATCGCGCTTGCGTTTGCGTGTAGTATAAAAAACACAAAAGCGGACGTAGACGATATAACAAATGACTGGTACTCAACAAAAATGAGGAAAGTTAAAAAGACCGGAAGAACACGAAAAATGACGATTCAGAGATTCGCAACTCTATTTTTGCAGAACCAACCCACTAAAGTCTACTCTATTACCAGACTATAACCCATGGAAACTCCTCGTATCCAAAAAATTACGAATACAGGTCCTAAATGAAAGTCACGATGACATACAAGCAGAAAATTTAGGTTCCAAAAAAACGCACGGGAGAACTGATGGAAGGATGTAAGGAATCGTAGAAGCACAAGAGCGTGAACGAAACGATGTATGGATGTGACAGAAGCAAAAGATGTATGCAAGGTCAGGGATATATGGAGGGCAATTGTTTATAAGAAAAAGAGTGATGCTTGAAACGAAAGATTTTGGATACTGATGGGCCCGCGTAAAGAGATTTTCTTAGTGGATTAGTATAATGGCTTTGCCAAGCTCTTCACCTAGGGTGATTGCTAGAGAGATTGATCAGCGACGCGTGTCGGATCGGTGTTGTGGGACGAGTGTGTCGTTTGAATGTACAACACGCGACTTCTAGATTGATCTAAAGCCTACCCCTTCTCCTACAAATCCCTTACTTACCCTTACCATATGAATTCCTTGATCCCCGCTAGTACAATGAGGCTAGAACCAAGAGATTTACGCTTACTCCGAAAGGTATTTGGCTTAAGTCTGAGATATAATTTTTTGATAATAATCAAGAGTCTCGGTGGCTCAGGTGGTTAAGCGCTCGGACTTCCTACTAGAGGTTCAAGGTTCGATCCCTGAGCCGGTACCTCTGGAAATTTTTCCATGTACTTTTACCGAGGTTCTGGTGGTTCGGACTCCACCTTAAACTGTAGGTCCCCCGATCATGCACTTGGCTGCCACTCAGCCCGTGGATTATGGGGTAAAATTATACTAGACTGCCCGAAACGTCAAATTATGCATATCACTCTTATCAGACCACTTGATTGCATTACAAGAATGCGTCCGTATCTGATGATATAAGACCGGGATAGCCCTGTATAGAATATTCAGTTTGGTACGAATATCCAACTCAAAAAGTACCTTTACTAAATAAAACATCGGCAACTTAACTCAAACAAAACAGACTCAAAGGATCATTGGCCCTGAAAACAATAAATTTCAAGGATAATTGACTCTACGGACGAGGTTTCTGTTTTCTTTTTGGACACAGGCCCTTAGAAATTTCATAATAAATCCTCATACAGCGGGAGACAATTAAAGTGAGAGCACTACTAAAAGACGTCACAGAAATTAAAATTTACGAGTAGCTAGATCATTGGCTACGTGTATCGAAGATATGAAATTTGAACTTAATGGTGATTGCGTGCGCAACTGGACCTCGAAGGGGTCAGTGGGACCAGTGGATCCGAAAGCGAGGAAATCGAAGTCGAGGAAGCCGAAAAAGGTACTCATCATTTGGCGAACTCGTCGAGTAGACGTCTGGCGAACAAGCTCTGCGAAAGTTGTAATTCCTCCCTTCTGGAAGAACTTTGGGCATCGTTAGGTGGAATTAGCTATGGACTAGAGATATTCTGGCTTTTTAGAAATATCAGTAAGTGTGTAGAATAAAAAAGAATAAATTCGTGAGTGAATATGAAATTTTAAGTGACAAAAAGAAAAATGATAATTAATTAAAACCACTACGATTGAACAAATTGGCTTGATTTTGGGCTGGTGAAATTCCATGGAATCTTTCTGAGTTTTAGAGGACATAAAGAGAAAGTTTCTTTTCAACCCATTAACCATTTGGGAGCACAGAAACCTATCTCTTATCTGAGAAAATTCAGGATACGTTCTATGAAAACCATCCAAAATCGTCAACACCATCTAACTTAATAGATTTTCGAAGTCAAACTCTTCAAACTATTAACCATTTGGAAGCTCAGAAACCTATCTTTTATCTGAGAAAATTCAGGATACGTTCTATGAAAAGAAATATCCTAGACAGTTGAACGTCCCCTGAGTTGATTAATTTTGAAAAATAGAGAAGTATTAAGTTAGAAGAAAATTACTGGGTTCAATAAATCAAGATGATTTGTTTATGGAGCATGAAACGAACTCCCAGCATGACAATTTATCTTGATTAACTTTGAGCCGACCAAACGATTCAATAGGTAAAGTAAAAAGAAAATAGTATATTTTACTACCAAACCCGAGATGTTTGAAGTCAGGTAAAAAAAAATTGTTTGTGGTTGAGAAAAATTAATTGATTTCACAGTCAGCAAATAGTTCACCGAGTTTGCCCTGAAAATTAGTTAATTTTAATACATGGTTCATGAGAAAATAAAGGATATAGAAAAGCCAGGATCGAAGAAAAATAAATTGAATAAGATGTTAGGTTTCAGATAAGCTACGAATTAATCGACCTAGAGAATAGTATGCTAACGTGGTTAAATAGGGTGTTCGCAACTTCAAATTCGCTCCAAGGAAACCCAAAAATCTAAATTATGACTAATATGTTATGAATTAGTAGAGAAACATGAGAACAGTAGCATTGGACTCGATCTTTGATTTTGTTGCAAGGGATAGTTTTGTTTCAGAAAATTTTATTGTCAAAAATTGGTTCAAAATTAAGGGTTTGAAAATTGAAAAGAGTGAAGTAGTTTATGGGATGAATAATGAGATAGAAATTTTACCTAGAGTTTCATTTCTTGTAAAGCTTAATCATTCAGTTTTTCGTTTCAGGTTCAGAACTCTAAAAGGTACCGCACCAACGTGCATACGTGGTACCGACTTCTTTGCCAGAGTATGGTCAAATCATTGAGACTCGGCTTTGTGAATGTATCGCTCATTCACAAACGAAACTTAATGGGACAGAAAAATATCATAAATTGAGTGAACCTTATTTTTGTCAATATCAAATTGAGATAAGAAAAATGGGAAGAGCAAAAACGCAATCCTTGATCGACTCTAGTCCAATTGTTCAATTCTAAATGAAGATTATTCAATGGTTTCCTTATTTAGTATAGAAGTCATGTTTGAATATTCGTTTAAGAAAAAAAGAAACCATGAAGAAAGAACTGGGAGAAAAAAAATCAGTGAGCGCATCGCAACCTTCAAAATAAATTGAAGAATTCTGAAAGATTTCATTGTCATTTTTGCAAAAAAATAAAGATTATTTACGTAATACACGACTCCTTTTGTAACCGTGGACAAAACCGTGGACAGATTGAAAAAAAAAAAATTACAACTCCAGACCCCAACAAACAAATCTATTTACTGAAGGGCTGGTGACTAATAAACGGCGAAATTCAAGACCTATTGAAATTAGAAACTCATGAGCTAAACTTTAAAAGGAAAAAAGAAGACGATTAGGAAATTGATCTAAATATAGACGATAGGACTCTAGCAGACTTTGACAGAGAAATCAGGGAACTTTCAGGTATACAATAGAACCCCCGCGGGGGAGGGATTGTAACAAAATTGTTACCATCCGCCTTGGACTCAGTAAGGCCCTGCAGGGGTTGTAAGGGTTTCCGTGCCGTAGCCAAGATGAGTCGAAACCCCCCGAGGGGCCCGAGGTCACGAGCAACAGGACATCCCGTCGCCAGTTCTTGTCTCGTTCGTCCGACCGTCATGGCTAATTGTGGTGTATGCTTCGCTTCGCCTTTTCTCTCGTCAACGTGGTTCCATCGTTCTCTCACCAGAATCCAGCCTGGTTCTCTGCTTCCTGGAGGAAGTTCCCAGGATCTCGGACACCGTCCTTTTTCAAGACCACCACTTCTATCCACCCTGTGGGCGCACCTTGCGATCTGCAGTCTCTCGCCACGTGCTGGAGAATCGACGTCATATGTAAGTGGCAATACATAGCCTATTATATTAACCATGCATTTGTCAATGTGTTCACCTTTCTTCTCAGCGTCCTCATCCCATTTCCCTCCTTGGTAGACAATCCCGTCATACCTGGCACCGAATCCAAAAACCCACAATTATTCCCTTTTTGAAATTCAAAAAAAAAACCTGCTGAGAAAAGGAACACAAATTTTTGGGTTGCACTTTACCATTACTCTTACTCTCATAAAATTTACATTTGCATGCTAGTGATCCATTTGTCATAGAGTTGCCATTACTTTATATCTAATATTTACTTTCCATGCCATTGATATACTGACTTATATACGTATTATATTTCTGTGCCTATGATATTTATGTGCCAACTTTGCTTTTTTGATGCTATACCTGTTGATCATTTTCGATATGATATTAGTGTGCAACAAAATTATTATTTTTAATGTGATAATGAGTTGGAGATTTATACGTGTAATGATTTATAGGTATCCTAACTCAATGAAGTAATATCTGTGAAAAAGGAACAAAATGGATATGGGCGAAAAAAGGTGAGTGGGGGGGGGGGGGAGTTGATAAGGATAAAAAAAGAGGTACATGAGGGAGCAAAGTGACTAGCTCGTTTTTGTTTGTGGCGAGACCATGTCTTCTGAAAGTGTACAATTGGAACAATACCGTGTACACACGGTGAACCTGAAACGGCTGGTAGTTTAAGGAACGAATGATTTTTGGTGGACATAATTTCAGAAAGAAAACGAACTGGATATTTATATAACGTGAAAAAAGTTTAAATAGACATTGAAGATATTGAAAAGATCTACAATTTGCTTGGTCGCTCGTTGAGATTGGTTAATTTGTTCGCTGAAAACGTTTGCAAAATTTGAGCACAAAATAATACGTTGTTTTGGAGAAAAGATTTTTATTCTTAAAAGATTTACCGTTTTCTAAAATGATTTTTCAGAATTAGGTTGGTAAAAATCCTTACAAAAGGATGGGTACATTCGTGTCTCGTGAACAAATTCAATAATTTCGCTAATTTTCATCTTACGAAGTCGATGTTAGAGTCAATCGAAAATTAAAATTTCCAAACGAATTAAGAAAAAGAAATTTTGTAATAAAATTATGAATGAAACGAGTTGTGAATTTACTGTTTATAATAGCGATTAATTTACGGACAACATCTGACGCAGTGTATGACGGCGGAGTGGGGGAAGTCTCCCCCGACTGGCAGGCGCTCGCGCCTGAATTCGTGCATTCAAAATCCAGCAGCTTGAAAAATCTCGTGAACAAATCAAACAATAACAAATTTCTCGTGACGATGTTGTAGCAGGCAGAAAATTAGGTGTACGGTGTAGTTTGGAGTTCGTCGTTTACTGCTGTTGTCCTTACGCAGCGGCCGACAACGTTGGAGGTAACATTAGTCACCTCTGGATGCTTTTTCAAAGCTACCATCTGTTACATTTCTACCTTTTTTCTCACGCATCACGATGTCGGATCGATTGGCTCGGATATAATGATCTGTCTGGATAGTAACATCCCAGTATGAGATGTAATCTTCGTTTTCTAGAACGGGCACTGGAATGTATCTATAGGAAGGTATCCATTCTGTTAAGAGTCCTAGGTTTAGGGCAAGTTGTTGAAGTATAATGCCCGCTACATTGTTATGTCTGTGCGAGTATACTCTCTGAGCTATCACGCGACAAGCATCAAGAATTTGCTCAATGGATTCGTTGATATCTCCACACAATCGGTAACGTTCAACCAGCCTTGATGTAACAAATGCTTGCGATAATTTCTGGTGCTGACAACCCTGTCCTGAATCGCTATCACGAATCCCTCCGTTTCTGGAAACAGGGCGCCCTTTTTTAGCCAAATATTGGATGCCTCTCTATCCACTTTATGTTGATCTATCGTTTTGAGGTGCTCGCCATGGATAGCTTTTTGCTTTCATTGCATTCCTAATTCCTCTATGGTTTCTGCCCAAATATTCAAGACTTCCTATGAGGGCAAGTTCAAGAGCGTGTAATCGAGATCTGCTTCACAAACGATGTTGTAAAACACAAGATTTTACTTGCTGTTAAAATAGTCTTGCAACTCTCTGACTTGTGATATACACAGCTGATTGACATCTACAACGCCTCTACCCCCTTCATGTCGTGGCAGATCTCCCCTTCAATCGCCAAATTACTGTGGTACATTCGGTGCTTGGTTATTTCAACGCGGATGGCTCTGTTTATCCTTCCAAGGTCGGTGTTCGACCATTTGATGAGCCCAAACGAGTACGTGTGGACAGGGACAGCATAGCTGTTAATAGCCCTGACTTTATTAGTCGAATTGAGAGAACAGTTCAGAACCAATCTGAGTCTTGTAGCGAAGGCAGTCAATAGGCTTCTCTCATCTATCGTATGCTGAATACCCTTAGACTCAAGAATACCCAGATATTTATATGACACACCCTCAGCCATTGCCTGGATGTAATACTCGTTCTCATCCACTAAATCTGCGGTCCTTAATTCTCCCTTGATTAAATGCACTGTTCTGCACTCATCTAGTCCAAAATTTATGGTGGATGCCATTGGAAAACTGCTTTGTGACATGGATCACTTGCTCCAGTTTCTGACTTGAACTAGCGTCTAGATTCAGGTCAACCATGTATAGAAGATGGGTCAGTTGATGACCCTCCTCGTTATCATGCACTCTGAACCCATGAGACATACTCTTTAGTGTTTTGCTCAATAGGTTTTTTTAGGTAACATATACGTGATACCTCTTAGCATAAAGCTTGGCATCAGATCTGCATGTTCGATGATCTTTTGGAAACACCTTGCCAACGCAGGATGCACACTCGTCAGGTATTTTTATCAGAAATCTTGCACCATGTCCGAACCTGAGGCTTTTCAGTTACTTGCCCTTTTCAAAACCGTTGAAGCGTCTGAAAATGTGATATAAGTAGGCTCCATTACAGGGTTATTATTT
This sequence comes from Melikaiella ostensackeni, assembly GCA_032362435.1. Taxonomy (NCBI): domain Eukaryota; kingdom Metazoa; phylum Arthropoda; class Insecta; order Hymenoptera; family Cynipidae; genus Melikaiella; species Melikaiella ostensackeni. The sequence continues at coordinate 5,621,686 of JAUMHM010000016.1, forward strand.
GCCCTTTGTTTCTCTAGTTGGAACCACGCAGAGCCTAAGTTGCTTTTGTTTGTTTTTACCCAAAACACCCGACCAGTAGTCAGCCATTTCTTTCAATTAAGGGCCTTCGGTGTCCTGCTGGATATTTTGCTCTTTACTTATTTCACGACAGAACCGCCGCGAAAGCCCTCAGCTAAGGTTATTAAAGTCTTTTAGCATGAGTATCTTGTGTCGACATATATATGAGAAGACTTCGACGGGTATGTGTCTGTGAAACTTTTTACTTTATTGAGGAGGGCTTAGAATCACCGCCAGTCTGCATGTAATAATTTTTTTATTTAATGTAAACTGTATTTCATTGTTTTGAAGTTTCTCAATTGATATTGGAAGAAATGGGGATTGAATGAAAAATTTATTGTCCATTCAACTCGTGTTATCACATTTTGTAGAAAAATTGAGAAAAGAAGGAAGGAAGACGTGTAAAGTAACTAAAAATTCTTCTTTTATAAGCACAGCGCATTTATATTTTATATAATTATACAGAAAACTTCAAAAAATCTAAAAATTATCAAAGTGAATTTCAACAAAACGTGACGACCTAAGTTTCTTCTCGTAACGTTTTGTTGAAATGTATGTAAGTAACTTTTCGATTTTTCAAAGTTTTATGCACAAATATATGACATATAACTGCGCTATGCTTGCATAAAAATACTTTTAGTTATTTTTTTCATACATTCCGTGCTTCATTTCTCCATTTTTCTACAAAACGTTCTAACACGAGTTAAATGAACAATACATTTTTCATTCCATCTACATTTCTTCCAACATTGATCAAGAAATATTTACATAGATGTTAAGTTGTTGACTTTAAGACAACTTTAAGACAATGAAATACAGTTTACATTAAGTGAAAAAATTACTTCAGTACTTGTGCGATTAGTGAAAATAAAAAAATACCCTGACATTCGAAGCATTAGAGGTACTATTTTGGAGTTTTTGATACAGAATCTGTAATCAGCTCGAAAAGTTAGCATAAATTTGAAATAAGACATCTCGATATGTTGATTTCTTCACGAGATTCTTCAAGTTGCTGCACTTTGAACGCCCGAATTCAGTTTCAGCGCAAGCGCCTGCCAGGCGGGGGAGGCTTCACCCAATCCGCTGTCATACTCTGCGTCAGATGTTGTTCGTAAATTAACCACAATTATAGACAGTAAATTCACAACTCATTTATTTCACAATTTTATTACAATTACTATAAGCCTTCATCTACACTTTCTACAAATGTGAGATCTCGACACTGAGAAGTACAACTGCAATAATAGATATAAAAAAATTCTCTCGCCTTCTAAGTATCGTAGAGCAGAATTTCCTTTTTTACATTAATTAGGAAAGGGTAATTTTCGATTGACTCTAACCTCGACTTCGTCAGATGAAAATTGGCGATCGTATTCATTGATTAGGTTTAGGCCAATAACTGTCCAAAATTATGGTTCCCCATTTTGCCCCACCTCAGGGCGCAGCACGGCTCTAAAGACGGGGATCACAGCTACTTGTTCCCCAGTCCTAAGGGTCCAGATAAAAAGAAATTTACTTTGAATCGCCCCTGCTGTCCCACCTTCTCTTACTTAAATCAAAATATCGCCAATTACATCATTCCTTATAGACGCTAACATTTATTTACATTATATGAAAAATAATTTCATATAAATATTAAATAAGGAAATGTGAATCCTGGCTCAGTTTGATTATCATTCAGGAACAAAAGTGCGTGCCTTGGAACGCTCAAGGTTTTTAGTATTTAAAAAAAATGATGTAATGATTCTACTGAAGAAAACAAAAACAAATAATTACCAGTTCTTTACATGTATGATGGCCCATTTCTTGCGCGATATCCAGAGATGTCTTTTCCATTTTGTTTCGAAGAGCAGGATCAGCACCCGCTCTGAGAAGTAATTTCATAGCTTCGGCTCTGTCGTATCGTGCGCATAAATGTAATGCAGTGTCTCCGTCGATGGTAACTTTGTCGATACCACCAGCCGACATATTTTGCACGAGAAAGTCCACGATATGGAGACTGTTACCCATTTCACGAAGGATTGCTAAGTGCAAGGCAGTCTCTCTCACGTCCTACAAAAAATAATATTGGAAAAACGAAGCACTAATTACTGCAAGAGGGAGAGGAATCTTTAGGAATAGTAAATTGATTTACTGATGTCGGCAATGACGCTGCTAGATCAACATTTTCGGCAAAAACTTGCAATAGTTGCTGTAAATCACGATTATTTACAGCATGTTCCAAATCTGAGAGAAGATCTCGTTCGTCTGCACATGTGTTCATCACGTACCTTTTGTCCACGTATTTTGCTCTTATGAACTCGTAACGTTCCTCCCTGAAAAATAAATGAAATATTGAACATTAAAAATTGTATGAAAACATTGATCTAACTCTTTATTATTCAGTGACAGTTCAGATTTATTATTTACCAAAGGGAATAATGATACCAATGCTCTTATCGCTTTTTGTACTTTTAGTTTAACATGTCTATTAAATGTCAGTCCTTGATCTATCATTAATTCTAAATACTTAAGGCTATCACACCACATAATAATGTAACTTTTTAACACCACATTTCTCATCTTACATATTTCATAACACTTACTGTTGAAATTAAATATTTGAATTTGTTTATGCTCTTCATTATACTACAGGTCCTGAATTTAGCGGTTATTTAATTTAAATTCTATTTCAAGTTTCTTCTGTCCTGTCACCTACACTTTTGATCTTATGTTTAAAATGACATCAATGTAAAAACTGTATAATTTAAGTCATTAATTTTTCAAAAGGTTATGAGCCCAAACAGAGACTTGATGATTATTTAATTTGAACGGTTTACGATTATTTAGATATTGTAATTATCTGAAACACCGACGTTAAAATGGTTGACAAGCTGTTGATTAATTTGTGAAATCTGACAAAGGATTTGCATGAAAGATGGAAATTCAAGACACGGGCAGTGTTGCAATCGAATCATATATTGAAAATCGTGAATGGATCTAAAATGAAACCTGTACCTACTGAAAATAATACTGTTCAAATCTCTAAGTGAAAAAAAGGTGACGCGAATATTGTTTTGAAACTTTGAAAATGTTTGATAATCCGACAGTAATTACCATAGACGATGGTTCCAAAATTGTTGCAAAAGGTCGTAGAACCGTTAGCGTTGAAATCTATAATGGCAACTCTTGGACTGACCGAAAATTGCTAAATGTTCTATGGGTGACTGATTCAAGCAAATCAGGTTTGATAAGCCTCAGAGTAATTATAAGAAGAGGTTTTAAAATTTTTTTGAAAAATGAGAATTTACGTAGATGAAAAGGAATCAATTCTAATTGACAAGAGAACTAGTAATAATTTGTATTCCTCAGCAATTAGAGCAAATACTTCAAAAGCTAACATTGCAGTTGAATCGTTAAGATTATGGAGTGATAGATTAGCTCATATTTCTTCTAAGACTTTGCAGAGAGTTGAGAAATTCAACATTGTAGAAGGTCTTAGCAAGTTGGATCAGGATGCTGATTTTTTCTGTGAAGGATGTGCGATGGGAAAAATATACAAGCAGCCGTGCTATTCAAAGAATAATAAATCTACAGTAGTAGGAGCGGAACTGAATATATCATTAAAGAAGTTAAAAAAAAAAATTTGGAAGAATAAATAAAACATCAAACTTCTACTACTACATTTCTCTTGGTTTTCCTGATGAAACTAGTCCTGAACATATTCAAAACGTAGCAGGTCCAGAATATGTTCTACAGGATGATGATGACGTTGCTGAAAATGTAGACAGACCTGTTGAAGCTGAATTGTAGATTCGAGAAAGACCTCTTGGTTCTAAAAACAAAGTGTACAATAGTAGCATTACAAACCATGGAAACACCTGAATCTGGAGAATGGAAGAAGGCAGCGCTTGTGGAGTATATCAGTTTACTTCAAAAGAAAAATTGGCAACTGGAGGATTGACTTGCAAACAGAGCAGCTATTTAGTCAAAAGGTTTAGAAAATAAAAGATCCGAATAGGAATCCTAACAAGCTTAAAGCCTGCTTAGTTGCTAAGGGTTTTCCCAGGGACTTGGAAAATGCTATAAGGAAATATTTTCACCTGCTATGAAAATGGGCTGCATAAGGATCATTTCATGTTTAGCAGCACAGTATAAACTCGAAACCGTCTGTTTTAATGTTGAAACTGCTTTCCTCAATAGAAAACTCGAAGAGGAACAGTTAATTAAATAACCAAAAAGATTCAAGGATGTCAGTAATCGAGGAGGTAGATTATTAAAAAGTATAAATGGCCTGAAGCAAGCATCGAGATCTTAAGATACAAAGTTACATAAACTCCTGGAAGAGCTTCTGTTCTAACCTGTAATAGTGTATACTAGTCCATAGACAACGCTTCTGTTTGTAATGTTTTAAAATTTTACTTTTAATAAATCTAGAAAATTATGTGAACAACTGAAAGAAGAAACATAAATGTATTTGTGGAAGCACGCGTCCGAGTAAGTCCGTAGAGCGGGCGTTCACGTTCAGACGCAGATGCGTCATCCATGGAGGATCATGTGGTTCGCTCGACGTGCATGTCGCATTCGCGCGGGCTCGGCGCGACTCCATGAGTGCGTACGAATTGAGGATTCACATTGTATTCATTTGTTCACTTAAACTTGCTTAGATTGTCATATTACTAGACATCGTTTAATAATGTGTAAATCTGATCTAGTATAAGTAAATTCAGTAGAAGCAGATCCGCAAAAAATTCCAAATAGTGTGCAGTATTATCAGCAGATTACCCTGCAAATCATACATATAAAATTTTTAGATTATGCCTGAATCTTTAACATTCGAATATTATTTAGAACAACCAAATTTTTTACATTTTCACACTTAAAACAGGTGAAACTCTTCAATGATATTTCAAAATTTACTTTTGTACTACATTTTCTTCAGAATGAGAAGAAATTGATGCTTAGAGGTTAGGATACGGTAGTACTCCACTATATAATTTCACTATTATTTTTTTAGCATTCAAATATTTCATGCATTCCGTTCTGCAAACTCGTGATATATTTTTACATTCGCGATATGCATCCACACTAAAAAATTTATTAAAAAATCAGACAAAAGTTGAAGATTTTTGAGAATGAGTGACCTCAGTAACCATGTAGCAGCAAACTATGTTCTATCTGCATCCTGACACCTGAAACCAGAAGTACAATTGGTATATCCTGAAAAGCTGAATAAATATTTAGGGCATCATAAGAAAGACTGGAAGACGGAATTAGCCAATTAAAACGTAGAGGGTGCATCTTCAAGAGTGCATCTGAAGTGTGCGATACTGCGGCTGTAGGAAGAAAGGCTGGAGATGCTTGGTGGAATGATGAAATCTGCGTGACTGTCAACGAGAAAAAGCAAGCGTACCCGAGAATATTGAATATTAAAGGTCTCAGCGATGAGGAAAGGACTAGATCAGAAATTGACTATAGGGATAAAAACAAAAAAGCCAAGATACTTGTCACAGGAAGCAAGGATAAAATCGAAGCGGAAGAAGATAAAAAAATGCAAAACAATGTTGAAGGAAATGAGAAATTATTTTGGAAATGGGTTAAGAAAATTAAGAAAGGAAGTACTAGCACTGAGGTGGTTGGAATTAAGAATGCTGATGGTGAAATGGTATGGAATTCGGACAAAGTGAAGGACTGTATGAGTGATTTTTCAAGAAATTGTATGGAGGTCAAGCTATGGAGCATAACAAGAATCGATATCAACATTATATACATGATTAAGAAACTGAAGAATGTTAAGGCTGCTGGTGTAAATGGTATCACCGCTGAAATGCTTAGAAGTGGAGCTGGATATTTGTTTGTGTGACTGAGCCAATTTATGAATGTGTGTGCTGTGAACGGGGAAGTTTCAAATGATTGAAGAAAGGCGATTATCGTCCCACTCTACAAGGGAGAGGGTGACGAAGGTGACTGCACTGATTATACGAGTAGAGCGATAAGCCTATTAAGTACCGTAGGCAAAATATTCATCAAAATTCTGATTGGGAAGGTCACGGGAATAACTAAGGATAGGATCTGGGAAGTCTAGGTGTGGGTTTATGCGAGTGAGATCATGTGCGGATCAGGTATCTAGCTTGAGACAGATAATAGACAAAAGTTTGAGAGTAAACAAAAGAGTTTTCTGTGCATTTGTTGATCTGGAAAAATCTTTCAATAAGGTGAATAGATCTGAACTTTGGGAAGTCCTGAAGGAGTATGGAGTGAAGGGTTGGCTTCTAAAAGCCATAAAAGCAATATATAATGGTACTAAAGCGAGTGTTAGAGTAAATGGACAACTGAGCGACTGGTTTCATATTAAGCAGGGCGTTAGGCAAGGCTGCGTTATGTCCTTCTGGATGCTTAATATATACATGGACAAATGTCTAAGAATGGCTCTCTTAGATGAAGAAGATGTTGATCTCGGGACAGTGAAAGTGCGTGGACTGGCGTTTGCAGATGATAAGATTGTCACGGCAGAATCAGTCGACGATTTGCAGAGAATGA
>JAUMHM010000016.1:5628361-5654080 GCA_032362435.1 Melikaiella ostensackeni
ATATAAATATATAATATATAATAATATATAATATTATAATAATCTATATATTATATTTTTTTAGTTCTATAAACTTTGAAAAACTTATTTTTTCCGTGTAAGAGAACTTCCAGTTCCATACTACGATATACCTATTTTTAATTTTAACAATAGTTCTTTTTTAATAATAATAACTATTATTATTATTATATTATATTAATAAAAATTAATACTTGTATGTTTTCAACACAGGGTTTATCTAATTTTCACTTTTGTAGCTAATCAGATATTTCATTTTTTAATGGAATATAAAAAATTTCTTTTGAAAGAAGCATCCTAATTGGATAACGATTCTCTTTTATATATAGCATGGAGGCACAACACAAGCTTTTTCACTAACATTAGTATACGCTACTAACGCACTTTTGCAAAGACCTCACAGACTAGGTTCGGTTGATCAGAATAGCCTTTTAAAAATTTAAATGGACACTCTGAGAAGATCTCAGGTATAGAAAATTTATGGCGCAGGTAGCGTGAAACGAACAGCACCGAAACGGCCCATGGCATTGCCATTTCAGTACTGTTTGAACAGCAGGGCGTATATTAAGTACCATGCAGGAGGAAAGGGCATCCCCTAGACCTGATGAATCGTTCTTCCCTGAATTCGTCTACGTCGATAAGGAAAAATTCTAAAGCTCTATCTACATGGGACTCGGTCAGCGGGCGCAAAACGCCGACGTCGTCTCTTTCTTTTGCAAGCAAAACGCCAGATAGTAAGAAACGGAATCGGCGTTTTACGCCGAGCGTGCGTCCATGTAGATACACACATTATATACATAGTCGCGTTTTTGGCTTGCATACGGCGTACACGAACACTGTGAGCCTATCAGTTGCCAGTATGCAACCTTTCTGATCAATCAGGTAGCTCGTGGTCCGCGCACGAAAGCCTGAAACGCGTTTATGTAGATACAGTGGCAACATAAAGACTCGAACGGAAGTAGATCCATGGGCGCGGATTCGTCACTTAGTAAATTAGCGGAGATTTTACTCGAATTAGTGGCGAATCTAGATAAAAGAACTCGGGCGAAAATAAACCAAAGCCTAACAACGACAACGCGAATAAGGGCAAGAAGACCAGCGGTAAAAGTCTTTAACAGCATAAGGGCTTCGATAAGCCGAATAAATCAGGCGAAACTCACAAACCTAAGGAGGTGGAACGGAACACCAGGACCAGGTTAGGAAAATCTATCACTCGGATTACTGCCAGAGAAATCAGTAAAGGAGATTAGACTTCGGGTCTATGCTGCTCTCTTCTTCCCTAAGCAGAACCAAGTAACTAATCGTTACTCGGAGTTGACTCAACCCGATCATAACAGAAAATCGAGCACAAAGAAGAATTACTAGATGACGCTAAGTTCGAACACTGTACTTCTTTATCGATTTACCCGGCTCACTATTGACGCTACGCGTGGCTAAGTAATGCTTTTGAGTGGCTCACTGATGACGTTTACACAAACTTTATTCTACTAACATGTTTTGTGCTTCTCGATGCAATTGTGGAAAGAAATGATAGGTGTCAAAAAGTATAAAATACGCAGAATATGAATCTACGTATCAACTTTTCCCGGTCTAAAAGTCTCTTTATATTGAGCGCTACATGTAGTCCTAACCTTAGATTGCTCAGTAATGATGTTGTTACCCTATATGAGGAAAACTTCTTTAATATTGGGAATATAACTCTAGTGTATTTGATATCGCTGTTCGCGTTTTCGAGATACTTCGAATGATCTATTGAGTAACATTTGATGAACTTTCATTATCTATCAATAGCTATTTATACCATTTAAAAATTGCTTACTTTTTTTATTTGAGGCCGTCCGCGAAGAAAGGGACCCAACGCGCAAGAAATCGATTTTTAGTTTTTTACACCAATCGATAGTATTTTATTTGCTCTTTCATGATGAAAAAAATTATTCTTTTATCTGCGAAATTCGAATTGTTATTAAACTGCAAAGTGAGACCCACTTACGGAGTTCCTGAGCTGGGCCGACTCTTCAACCGCTCCTGTAAAATGTAGCTCCCGCGCCTTACGTTCTTCTTCCTCGCGGACGGTCACATATAAGGGAAACTTATTTAATATTTGAAATATAACACTGCTGTAACTTAATAAGTTGTTCGTTGCAACAAGACACATTGGTTAATAACCTTTTGATGGTCTCTCTGATTTTCTGGAAATAAGATTTTCGGTATAAAATAGAAACATCAACTTGATGAATTAAGTGTCAGTTTTTTTGTTATTGAAAATTGACCCCCAAATACGCAAATTAATTTGATGTCTGAGAGGAAACAGAACGCTCATAAAGTGATCTCAAATAAATATATCCATAGTAGGACATATTAAAAAAATTCTCAATTCGTAGTTCTAATAGAGATGGAAACTTTCTGTTGGGAGTGAAAAACATTCCCCTAAAGTTTAATAAAAAAAAATGTCTTCTGTCTCCGCATCGTAGATATAGTCAAAAAGCGCTAAAGGCGACACACTTCTTATTTGAAGACAGAAAAATTTGTTTATGAGATCTGAATTACCGTAAAAAATAGTTCGGTGCAAGTGAATTCATACCTGTATATCAATGATGCCACTGAAATATTTTTTACCCTGCCTAAGTGACCTAGAACTTGAAAAGAAATCTTTAAAAATCTACTTTTTCGCTATTTTATTAGAATTATGTAAATTATTTCGACTATTTGACTATGAAATGTATGCTATATGTTATCGAAAATGTATTTTCAATATTTCGCGACAATATCAAATGAAGGCTGACATTTAGATTATTTTTATTGACTTTGAATTGCAAGAAAATATCTAAAAGTGAAATATATTTTTTTATTTCACGATAAAAGGAATTTTCGGTATCTGAATTGAATGGAAATATTTTCTTTTGTGCCAGAATTTGTGTCTGTATAGTGATAAATGCATTAATTTTTTTTTTGATCTTATATTTTAAGGACGCTTAGGTAAAAAAAAAAATGTTTTGAAATAAATTCATACTATACAGGCACAAATTCAAGTAAAATAAAAAACATTTTCACTTCATTTAGGCACTCAAATTCTATTTAATCGTGAAATAAACATAAAAGATGTCACTTTTAGATATTTTCTTGTAATTCAAAGACAATAAAAATTATCTTAATTTCAACCTTCTTCATGTATTATTGTTTTCATATATTTTGAAAAAAAAACACATTTTCGAAAAAATATATTATACACTGCATTGCCAAAGAGTCGAGAAAATAGCGAAAAAGTCCATTTTTTACAGGTTTCTAAAATTTCAAGGTTGTTTAGGCAAGATGAAAAATATGGTAATGTCATTATCGCTATACAGGTATAAATTCACTAGCTCCAAACTATTTTTTCTGATAACTTAGATCTTATAAAAAAATTTGTCGATCATCAAGTTAGATAAAGTGTGTCGCTCTTCGTGCTTTTTGACTATTTCTACGATGCTGAGATAGAAGAAATTTTTATTTTTGTAATGAAACTTTAGAGGAAGGTTTTTGACTCCAAACAAAAAAGTTTTCATCTTTATTAGAACCAAGAATAAAGAACTTTTCTTTTCAATACGCCCATAGTACTTCGCAGCTATATAGTTTAATTCAACTTTTTTTTTAATATTCAATTTCAATGTTTTTTCTCCAAACAAAAAAGTTTTCATCTCTATTAGAACTACAGGTAAGAATGAAGAACTTATTTTTTTCAATACGCCCATAGTGCTTGGCCGCGATATAGTTTAATTTGATTTTTTTAAATGTTTAATTTAATTTTTTTTTAATATTTAATTTCAATGTTCTTTCTATTATTAACAATAATAATATAATACATAATATATAATGTAATTAGTTTGTTTTGTAATTCGTTTAGAGCTCAAAGTCAAAATACATTCTATGTCGCTCATAACAATGCAGATCCATTCAAGTATACCAAAATTTAATTATGAAGTACAAAAATGCATATTTGGAATCTGTAATCCAACAAACTTTTAGAAAATGAGTTTCATATAAATTGGATAATTTTCGGACTTTTAGCCAGTTTTACCGTCTTCTGTCCCACTGTGGTTACGTATCATTTCTTCATTACGTAATTACTGTTATAGAATCTTAAGATTATAAGGAATAAGCTTTACTTCAAGATCTTTTTAAAGGTACTAGCACATTAGGTTGTTTGCAGATTCGGATTCAGCACGCAAAGGACTACGCAAAATTACTTTTTTTTTTTAAGCAGCAAAAAAAGTAGTAAATAAACAGACCTGCATTTTAAATAGAAAGGATTAAATTCCAAATCTGAATAAAGTAAAAAATACTATTCCATTATTTTCAAACGACTTTACTTTTCTTTTATATACGCAATCTGGATAAAAAGTGTAAGTTTCAAATTTTTTAAAGGCGAGAAAATGTAAAAAAGTTGTATTAGTCACATTTTACATAAAAAAAGTCGAAAAAAAGATGAAAATGGTGTACACTCCAAGACCTACATGTACATTAGGGGACTTTTGGAGTCATTTTTGCGTATCTTTTACGGCTTACGAGATATTAAAAGTTCATGTGGAATTTGACGTGTGTTGTTTAAAAATAGCCCCCGAATTTCACGTGCATTTTTATGAAAATTTTCACGTAGAAATGAACGTGAATATTTTCAGTTGAGACGTACTGTTAACCCTAAATCATACTCACATAGTAGATGTAGGGGTAGGTTTGAGATTATGATGCAATGTTGCTTCCATAACCTCATTGAAAACTTGGTTCGTCATATATCTCGCTAATAGTAACTGTGCCGTACCCACATTGTCCAGATTTAAAGATTGTATTCTAGATATGTGTACACCAAGATCCCTGTGGATTCCACTGCATTCTATGCACACTATGATACCAAAGTTGGTCGAAAGCCAGGTGGCATCTGTAGGGAGATTAATCACTATCGTTAAACGATTCTACGATTAAAAAATTCAAGTCTTTAAAATGGGTTTCTTCACGCACCATTTTGTGAAGAGCAGTCGCAACACTGATCGTTACCGGGTAACCGTATAACGCATCGAATTATGGCTTGTTGAAGATCGACTAAACTAGGATTGCCTTGTCCAGCTTCCGGTTTGCCGCTAGCGTCGAAGGCTCGCAGAAGAGCACGTTCTTTACAGTTGACTAAGACGGACATCCAGGCTCGCTGATCAGTCTCATCTTCAGCTTGGAAATGATAAGTTCTGTTATCTGGAAAATAAATGAAAATCAGGTTTTCCCTGTTTTGTAATGAAACCATTTTTTAAATCGATTTACAATTATTTTTGCAGTATATATGTCGTAGGCACTAGAAGAATCAGGCAATTGGCCGATTGCCTAAGCATTTAGCCGACTGCCGGCGTTGAAAAGAATTGAGGATGAACTCATTACGTGTCATTTAAGTGCCTCGTTTATTTGGGCGTTTCGACGTATTCTCAGTCATTTATCTGCACGCCTGACGCATTTTCGGCAATTAAAATATTGCAAGGATAGAGCATGAAGAAAACATTTAATGGCAATCTATCATTGTACACTTTTTTGTTATTCATACAATTCAGAAAAGTCTTAATTCAAGGTAATGCTTTTACAGATTTTTAATGTAAATATTTAATTTTTATAATGCAATTCGGACAATTATAAATGTATGTTTGATGAAAATTAATAAACTACTATATTGAAAAAAAACGAGCAGGAATTTGTGGAGCAAAGAACAATAAAGTAAACAGTTTGCCCGTATCATAGCCCGTGCTTTTCGCTCCGAGTGGAGCACAGCAGCTAGCACTTTCAACTTCGATTGGATATCACATGCTATGGTGCTGCAGTATAAGAGCATTTCCCGAAAACTCTACAGTTATGTCTTATTACTTTCTTTTAGTAAGAGTCAAAGTTTGAGGTACAAACTTTCATTTCTCAAAATTTCTCGACCCTCATTACTTTGAAGAACTTAAATATTTATTTGAAATATCATGATTTCCGTAAAACCTTAATTTTTTGCGTTTTCTTCTTTATTTTTGTGATTATCTCGATAACCGTTTGTCAACTATTTTTATTTTAATGAAAATAAACAATTTTGGTCACGTTCACGGATATGTATTTATGACATTAAAATCGTCGTTTTAATCCCTGAGAATCTCGAGGAGTAGAATGCGGTCGATTTCTTGAGGGAATATTCGCAACAGGATAAGATGCGGGACACACAATCACAGACTTCACTGCTAGTTGATCACGAGCTGGATACAGAACTTCTCGATGAGATTCTCGAGTGGAATAAGATTTTTTCTTCCACTTTGAAGATCTTTGAAGATTCTCAGGTTAGGGTTACCCGTAAATCGTTCTTTCTTGATGTACGTATAGTTTCTTCTCGTTTCGGCTTCAATTTTTCAAGGTCAGATGTCCGAGCAAGTTCAGCCGTTGCTCAAGGTTCGCTAGGTTCCCTAGGTGTAGCTGACCTCGGAGATGGTGTGGAAATTGCAGAGTGGAAGAAAATTAATCGAGGTCAAAGGATAAATCGTTGAGGCTCAAAGATTTAGGCAGTCCTCGTCAGAGGGTTAAGGATGATTCGAAGTCGAAAGTAGTTTAGGAGAAAGTTGTTCTCCAAAACTTGAAAACTCATCTGAAGGCATTTCCTGTAATGGGCTGCCATTATATCCCGTTCAGGCAAGGTGGTACTCAGGGACGTCAGTGCAATTCTCGAGGTTTAATTCTGAGTGATTGGGTTTCACACTCGATTCTTATTCTTGGAACATAACAACTGGCTGAACAATCTGAGAGGTTGAAGGTTCTACCAGAAGGGTTCGAGTAGCATTGATAGGTTACACCTGTCTACGCACGTTCTTAGCAGATATGGCTGTAGTACTCAAGTTCTTTAATGAAGCTAAAAACGCTCGATGAATTTTTGTCCCGGCGGTTTTGCGTTTCTTTACGTCCTGAAGGAATTCCAATGTGTGTGTGAGAGAGAGAGAGAGAGAGAGAAAGTAGATTAAGAAAGAATCAGGAAGTAATTAGAAGTCAGGGAAACCCTCCTCGAGAGCTTACGATCACTGAGTGTAGTCATACGTCACTGGAATTAATGTAACAGAAAGAAAAAAAAAACAATTTACATTGAACCGATTAAAAAAAACTCCGCGAATTATAATAAACTGAGGGTCGTTTTATTAGGTTTAATTGAAATTCGCGTATACAGTCAGGTTCGATATCGTAAAAGTTCTATCAAGAACTCTCTTTACTTTTTCCTCAATCTGACAGACTTAACTGGTATTCAACTTTACCACCTTTATTCGTTGATCCTCCTTCCCCAAGGTGAAAGCGTGTGTTGGTAGTAAAACTGGTACCATTTTTTGTAATACTAAAATGCTAACTTAAAACTTCTTTCATTTCCTAGTATGTGTCATATTGATTCGAGGGCGAAGCTGGTAATGATTGCGGAGAGTCACTAGAGACCTTTTCTGCCTTGGAAGGCTGGTTTCCTTGCGAGGTCTACCTGGTTTTCAACGCTGTGATTCTTGCACGTTAAGAGCCTCTGTAGTCATTTCTTGCCTAGGAAGGGTGGTATCCTTACGAGGTCTGCCTCGTTTATGACGTGGTTCTTCTTGTACATTCAACAAAATTCGCTTGCTTACGGATGGGACTGTAGACCTAACCCTGAGTGTGTTGGTAGCGACTGGGACAGCTGGTTGTGATAACCCGAACCTCCTATTCGAACCCGCGAATGAGGCGACTGATCTCTATTTCCCGTAAGATTTAGTTGGTGGTATTAACAGTTGAAAAGATGTTCTGGCCGTACGACGTTTTCATGAACGTTCGTCAGCCTGGTAACTCCGTCAATCTGATAGATCTCGTTATTGAGAATCTTCTTTACTGGGTAAGAAACTTCCCATTTTATGACTAGTTCCGCGTTGAATGTCTTCTCCTTATCCAAGAGGTTGTGGACTTTTGTTCTCACCAGGCCCCAACCTGGTAGCGAGGACCATCTTCAGACGGAATTGGATATCGCCGCAGATATCGTTCCTGCTTCATCCGGACGGCCTCTAAACGTGCATTCCGTTTCTGTGTGGAATCAAGGGGCTTTCCGAATACCCACTCTCCCGGTCTTTTAATCGAGGAACCGGCAAGTACTTGGAGTAGTCCAAGCTTCGCAATTCCAAGCCTCACAGGCTTTTCTCCAGTGGTTACTCATGAATTGAGGTCCGTCTTCGGATGATATTGCCCGCGATTAACCAAAACGTTGAAATACTTCCGCTTCGAGAATTCCGACTAGATTTGGGCTTTAGAAATTCTCAACGGGAAAGCTTCGACCCAACGCGAATAGAGGTCCGTGACCACAAAGAGAAATCTCTTCCCTCGAGAAGATCGTGGATAGGGTCCCATCAAGTCCACTGCCATCGTATCTCATTGGGCTCGTGGTTGACGCACCCTCTGAGAGGGGTAATGTGTGGTTCTAAATGGTTTACATGAGCCACAAAGGTGACAGGTCCTCACGCAATCTCGAACTTGAGTCCTCATTTCTTCCCAGTAGAAATGGTCTTGTATGGCCCTCAGCGTTTCCTCTGTTCCAGGATGACCGGCTAGTCCAACATCATGGTATTCATACAACACAATTTATATCTCTGGAAGAAAGACTGTTCAGATAACGTCTGACGTATTTTCTCTTTGACGCTTATCCATTTTGAAACTAAGTCAGTGATATGGGGAACTTCTTATTGAGAACGTTGGATTTCTTGATAAAATTTGTCGTTTCTCAACTGGGCCAAAAAATGTAATCCATCTGATTTAGTGTCTACTACTTCTAGGGGTAACATTGATTCGGCACCTTTTAAGTCAATTTTAGGTTCACCGGTTTGGTAACGTGAAACAGCTGTAGAAAGTTTAGTACCTCTGACTGTACGTGGTTGTAAACTGAAGCTAAACTTTTCTAGAAAGCCGGTCCATGTTCCAAACTTTGTTTTTGTATCTTTATACTTTTCGAGCCAGTTTAGGACACTACAGTTAATCTTAAAAGTGAAGGTATGTTTTTCCAGAAATGGCCGGAAATACTTGATGGCTCACACCAGCGCGGGGCATTCCTTTTCGATTAAAGTGTATCTGGACTCCGTACTACTGAATTTCGCGCTAGCGTAACTTGATACTTGATTTGTTTCTTCTGAACTAGGTTGATACAATACTGCTTTCATTCATGTGGAACTAAGCTCGGTTTGAAGTTACAAAAGTAAATTAGGGGCCGTTCTTGCTAGACGTAAGTCAACCTAGAAGAGATCTTCAACTTGCTTAAATGCAATATCCGCCCCTGGATACCAATGCAAACGAGTAGTTTGCCTCAACAGGTCAGTGAGTGGTGCTGATATTTCCGAAGAATTTGGAATGAATTCACGAATCTAATTACAGATACCCAGCAATTGTTGGAGTCCACAAAGTCCACGACGTCCTTGAGGTGAAGATGCTTAAAGAATCGCCAGTAAGTATTCTTCTTGTGGTTCACTATGATTAGCGGAAATCATATAACCAAGGTAACGTATTTCCGCCTGTCCAAAGTCTATCCAATTCTTCGAGTTAACAATGATATTACCTAAATAGACAATAATAATTTTTTTGAGGTAACCTCGAAGAACAGCTCAACTCATTAAACACTGGAAAATGATAGGCGTATTTTTCAGGTCAAGGGGCATCACTTTAAATTGGCATGTTCCTCTATGAGGCACGGCGAAAACGGTATACTTTTTGGAATATCGATGAAGTGGAACTTGCCAGAATCCTGAGCGTAAATCCAGCGTGGAGAAAACACTAGCATTCCCTATTTCCATTATGGAGTCCTGTATTCAGGGAAATGCGTGAGTTGCCTCCTCGTTGATAGAATTGAGCTTGCGGAAATCAATGTAAAATCTAATTTTTCCGTCCATTTTCTTGGCCAGCACGACTGGTGCGCTGTACTAAGTCTGACAAGGTTCAGCCACTTCTTCGGCAAACATTTCTTGGAATTGCTCTAAGATGATAGTTCTTTTCTTCTCGGAACATGGATACGGTCGTAAACGGAAAGGTTAATGTACGTATTTCATGTTGCGCAGATTGCTTTTGTGACAATTTACCTTGCCGATCCAGAATGGATTGAAGTCAATGAACGAAAGCCTTAAACTCATCCTTGACAATGAGGATCATTTGGTAGAAGATCCAAGGTAATCCAAGAATTAGAGGTTTTCGAATTTCGTTGCTGACCAGACACGACAGGGAAATCATACGATTTCCAAAACTGATGGATATGGTATCATACCTGGCGGAATCATGATTGCTTTCGTAGTGGCCAAATCAACTACCTGGATGTAAGACTGCATTGTTTGTTTCTGATCTTCAGTTAGAATGTCTGAATATAAAAAATTAGATGTGGCCACTGTATCCACTAATCCCAGAATGTCGTTCCCATTGAGGTTCCCTCGAACTCGGGGTAGTTGAAGATATTCCTGGGAAGTCTGGGACAGACTACTGAAAGCAGGGGGCGGTGAGAGTTGGATCCACTGCCCGCCTCCGGTTTTCCAAATTGGGCCCCCGTTTGGCATTCCGTTCTGAGAGTTTTTCCTTGCAGACGTCACAATTCTTATGGAGATGGCGTCCGGGGCAGTGTCAACATTTAGGAGTATCTTCTGATAGCTCTTTTTTCTGGGTTAGTTTACAATCTTCTTTTTTAGGAGCTGAACCTTCGATCTCCTTATCATCATGTTCTGCTTCAACAGCACGAGATAAGAGAACATCAAAGGATGTTGGGGCTGACGTTCTTATTGCTTGTCTGACCCCTGGGCGAATTAATTCCATTAGAGCGATGACCAAGCTACGTCCTTGAGCCTGGGGTTACAATCTCTTGAACAATAGACTTTTTTATGTAAAAATAAGCCCACAGATTCCTCATCATGTGCACCAGGTTGCGCATGCGGTAGTACTCCATACAAAGCAGCTGGTTGGTCACCTGGAATCGCGCCTGGAATTTTTTCATACTTGATTCATTCTTACTCCTGGATAGGCACCTGCATATGCACCTAGAAACGCTCCTGGATAGGCACCTAGAAATGACCCTGGATATGCACAAGGTTGTGCATGTGGTAGTACTCCTGGGAGTGTGACTGGTTGTACACCTGGGAGTGCAGCTGATTGAGCACCTGGAAATGCTCCTGGAAGTACAGCTGGTTGTGCGTCTGGGAGGGCAACTGGTTGGCCACCTGTAAAAGTTCCTGCGAGTACAACGGGGAGAGCTTCTACGAGCGCAGATGGTTGTGCACCTGGGAATGCTCCTGAAAGTACAGCTGGTTATGCGCCTGGGAGTGCAACTGGCTGGACACCTGGAAATACAGCTGAAAGAGAATCTAGTGTTGAAACGGACGCCACCAGGTTCTTTCGACCACTTCTAGAAATGGTCGGTTCCAAATCGATGATTCGGTACCGCAGGACTCTTTTAGCTGGAGTCCGTGAAATCATTTGAGGTGCTAGCTACTATAGTCGGTCGTGGTGATTCGTGATATTATCAAATTTCAGACTTTGTTGCAAAGTTGCCCACGTTGGGCACTAAAGTTTGTCGAACTTTTTGATGAGATTCTTGAGTGAACGAAAATTTTTTCTTCCCCTACTCTTGGCTATATTTAACAAAGGAGGGTTTATTCTTTGAAGATTCTTGGATTAGGGGTACCCGTAAATCGTTCTTTGATGAAGTACGCGCAGTTCCTTCTCGTTTCGGCTTCAATTTTTTTAGGTTAGATATCAGATCAAGTTCAGCCTTTTCTGAAGGTTTGTTAAGCTCCTTAGGTGCAGTTGACCTTGGAGGTGGTTTGGGAATTGCAGAGCAGAAGAAAACTTAACGAGGTGCGGAAGGATAGATCGAAGACGCTCAAAGATCTAGGGGGTTCTTGTCAGAGGGTTGAAGACGATCCTAAGTCAAATGTAGTTTAGGAGGAAGTTGTCCTTCAAAACTTGAAAAGTTATTTACAGGAAGTTCCTTCAGTGGACTGCCATTGTATCCCGGTTAAGCAGGGTCATACTCCAGGAAGTCAATGGAATTCTGGAGGTTTAATTCTGAGAGATTAGGTTTAACACTCAGTTCTTGTTCTTGGAACGTAACAACTGGTTGAACAATCTGTTGAAGGTTCTACTGGAAGGCTTCTAGTAGCGATGATAGGTTCGGCCTGTCTATGCACATTCTCAATGGACGTGGCTGTAGTACCCAAGTTCTTCCTTCGAGAGGAACGAGAGAGAGTAGGGAAAAGACAATAGAGAAAAGAATCTCCATTCCTACGAGAGGAACGAGAGAGAGTAGGGAAAAAGAACAGATAAAAGAAACTCCGTTCCTGCAAGAGGGCCGAGAGAAAGTGGATTAAAAAAAAATCAAGGAGTAATTATAAGTTAGGAAAATCCTCCTCTGGAGCTTACGATCACTGCGTGCAGTCGCACTTCACTGGTACTAATGTAGCCGAAAGAGAAAAACAATTCACTTTGAACCGATTGAAAAAAACTCCATAAATTGTAATGAACGAAAAGTGGTTTTATTTTGTTTAATCAAATTTCGCGTATACAGGATGGTTTGATGCCGTAAAAGTTCTGTCTAGAACTCTCATTATTTTTTCTCAATCTTACAGGCCACGGCTAGCCTCGATTGACTTCAACCCAAAAGTGCTTGCACATGCAGTTTCTCTTTTGCACGTGCTTCCGAGATGCACCCCGGTTATTTTAAGGCAAGAAAGAAAAAATTTGTACTACGCGTTTTTGAGAAAAACTATTTTTTTACTTTTAACAATTAAAAATCTCATTTTCTCGAAAATGACGCAAAATATGAATAGCAATTTATGGTTCAAAATTGTTCCCCTTCCTGAAATCTATAAAAGTATACCCTTACTAGATGTTTATTTTGTGTTTTTCAACAAATTTTTCGAATGAATAGAAAAAATCGATCGAAATCGACTAAAATAACAGTTAACGTTTGATTTTAGTTGAGTAACAATGTGAAGAACATGTTACATGAGACTATTAAGGTTCCTGAGCTTTAAAGTACAAAAATTTGTTTTTACCTCTAAATTTGGAGAAACGTGATTTTTAACGATTAAAAATCTCATTCTTCTTGAAAACGGTGAAAATATTAATAGAAATTTATAGTTCAAAATTGTTCCACTTCCTAAAAACTATAAAATTATACCCTTACCAGATGTTTATCTTGTGTATTTTAACAAATTTTGCACAAAAAAAAATAGAAAGTCGATATAAATCGACTAAAATAGCACTTAGTTTAACAAACTTCAACATTTTATTGTTCAAAACGTTTGTTTCTAGTTCAGTAACAATGTGCATATTAGGGTGGCTCGTTTATAAATTTTTTTTCGGATGTAATTCTAATACCCGCCAAAAGGGGCCTACCCATTAGGACAATTAACGTGTAAAATTTTGTTTCGATCGGAACAATATCTCCTGTTCACTCTTTGGATTTGAAAATTTAAAAAAAAAATCATATTGGTTCAAAAATTATAGCCAATTTTTGTATGTACTGTTTTTGCTAGTGAATAGCAATACAAAATTAGAAATTAAATATATATTTTTGTTCAATTTGGAATTTTTAGAAAATGTGCAAAAAAAAAGTACTCTTGGATTGAGTTGAATGCACAGTTTTTTGGAAAAAGTTGAATATATCGAACCTGAAATTTCTTCAGCTTGAATCAAAGAAACATTCTTTTATTTGGCTTTCATGGAAAACATTTTTTTCGGGACTTTGGAATTTTGGAGTTTTGGGATATTTGGTTTTTTTGCGATTTCGGAACGCTTTAAACACTAAGAAAAAATTTTTTTACCATAAAGCAAAATAATAGCATGTTTCTTTTATTCAAGCTGACAAAATTTAATGTTCGATGGATTCAACTGTCGCTCCGCTAGGAGTGCATATAATTATGATAAAAAAACTATTTTTTTTCAATTTTTTTCAATTTTTTAATGCATAAATTTATAATTAGCCAGATTGCAAGATGAAAATGAAATGTTTAACTTTGAAACTTGCAAAAACATTAACTTAAATTAGAAGATTTTTTGAATATATGACAATTATTATTCTTATTATGTCGTTAATGTACATTTTCTAAGTTTTATGAATAACAAAATAAAGTAAAATGTTAGATTCCATTTAATTTACTTTTTGGCATTCCATGGTTGCTTTCTTTTAATTGCTTAATACGAGTCAGGTGTTTAGAAGATACACTGGAAATTCTTCTAAATGCTTAAATAAACCAAGCACTTGGACGACATAATGGTTTCATTTCAAATGCTTCTAAACGCCGGCAGTTGGCTGACTGCCTGATTCTTCTAGATGCCTATACATTAATTCGAATTAGTAGTATGCTTACAACTTATGAGATCGAAGCCTCTCTTATCGTCAGCCACTAGTTTGATTTGACACGTTAATAGGTTGACTCTGGTGGGTGGTTTGTTTTCGTCTGCATGACAGATGTCCAAGAACCCTTCCGCTTGAACCGAGCACCTTCTCTTTTGCCACACTCGCCTCATTTTTCCTTCACTTTTTTTTAAAAGGTGACCTGACCGGGTCACACCATGCTGCTTATCACCTTGTAGTTGATGCAACGAGTATCCCACGCTGGCATTCGCATTTAACTGTGAACAAACGCTTAATCAAAAACGTTATCCTGACGATGGTACACTATACAATATTATCCGTCTACTTTGACCATTCGCAAAACAAACTGTTTCATCATTTCTAACAGTGATTTTTGCAAATTAAATATAAAAGAATATTACATTTTGTTAAAAATTTGCAAAAAAAGTATTTTGCAACACCCACCTCAAACGTATGACTTTCCATACCTCTAAACGATGCGCAAAATTTCTCGTTCCAGACGATTGTACGGGAATAACATGAGCGTATTTGCACTTGGAAAAATAGTCATTTCGCACACCATGAATCAAGTCGCGCATGCACACCGGCAGAGTTGGACACAAAGTATTTAAATTATTTCAGAATTACTTTAATAGTATACTATGTTCACGGAAAATAATAAGGAGACCGATCTCCACACATGCGTTTTGACTGCGTTAACTGCACCATAAGTGCCAGCCGCAGGCGTTTAAAGCCCGTACACTGGAGTAATGGCGCATACGCACTGCGATATACTATCTCTTTGTCTCCTAAATAAAAAATATATCGATATTTTAGTTACCGATGTCGCAAATATCGATGTGTATCAATATTCTCTCACTCGCACTGTTCTCCCGGGAGAAAGAGATAGTCGATCCCAGTGCGCATGCGCCACTACTTTAGTATACGGCCTCTGAAAGCCTTAGGCTGGCACTCAAGGTGCAGTTACCGCAGTCAAAACTTGAGGTAGTTTCTACAGTGTGATCGGTATCATTATTACTCCGTGATTATGCTACAGGGGAGGAAAGCAGGCGACTATGTACTCGTATAGTATGTAGCAGCGATCATATTGAAAAAAATATTTTCGTCGCCTATCTTGAGCGGTGACAGGTTTTTGCTGCTCGCGCACTCTAGCTCATTGCTTACGTGTATTACCATCAGGGCGGCGTGGTGAGCGAGCACGCGCAGCCAAAACCTGCTACCGCTTAAGATAGGGGACGGAAATAATTTTTTCAATAAAGTAAAATTAAAGTACAAGGTTCAGCCTTTAATTTGAGCCCTGCTAGAAGTTTCTAGAATGTCAGGTTCGAACTCTATTTTTGTTTCTAAAAAATGTCCAAAAAGACTCATTTTCTCAAGAAGTCTGATGTGATGGAGCAAATTTGACACCAGATTCGGATTTAGCGACTCCAGAAACATATAGATATGATGGTGTGGTTCAGTGGACATGCTACTCTTTATTCTTTGTTTGCCTGTGTAATAAATATTGTACATATTATGAATAAGACTCCAGGACACCAACCTAGCAATAAAACCGATCTGAATTTAATTTGAAGGATTTTATCAATTTTTCTTCATCCCCTACTTAGAAAGATCGAAGAATTTCTGAAGTAATCAAAGTGGTTGGCACAACGGATTTTTTCAACAACTTAATGACCCAGGGGATGATGTTCTAACAGCCCTGGGAAACCACCCTTGCAGTGACACCGATCTGAATTTATTTGAGTGTTGCTAGAATTTTTTTTCATCCCCTACTTAGAAAGATCGAAAAATTGCCTAAGTGTTGAAAGCTGTTGGCCCCACTGATTTTTATATGAACTCAATGAACTGGGGTGATTTTCTGGGGATATTAGAGCATCATCCCCCTGTTCATTGGGTTTATTAAAAAATCAGTGCGGCCAATAACTTTCATAACTTCGGAAATTTTTCGATCTTTCTTAGTAGGGGATAAACAAAATTTTCTAACGCCCCTCAAAGCAAATTCAGATAGGTGTCACTCCGAGGGTAATTTCCTGGGGATGTTAAAACATCATCCCCTGTTTCATTGAGTTCATAAAAAAAAATCAGTGGGACCAACTACTTTGATTACTTCAGAAATTCTTTGATCTTCCTAAGTAGGGGATGAACGAAAATTTCTAGCATCCCTTAAAGTAACCTCCGTTGGCTGCGTTGGCGTTCGATAGCACCTCTGAACTAATTATTCTAATGTTACTGGAATCATTCTGCTCTAATTCTAAATATTTGCAAATACACCTGAAAAGGCTGGACAAAATAATTAGACTGAAAAACAAAAAAAAAGTCTTCATTTTTTTGTGGTATAAGAATATTCTTAAAATCTTAGGGACTGCTATCAATTTCGAAAGAAGTGTTTTTTCGGTCACTCCTACTCTACATTCCAGCTTCTTACTTGTCCTTGAATGAGATTGTAGTAGAAGATCAAAGCTTTCATTTAAGCCTAAGTAGAAGGTTCCATCACCTTTCTTACATTTTTACGGATACTCAAATATAGACAAAAAGGCGCATTTTTCGAAGTTTTTACCCCATTTATAAAAAAACTTGACGCGATGGAGCATTTTTATCCCCGAATTCGGAATCAGTGTAAAAAAATCAATCAAAAATGACAAGAAACATTCAGGACACAAACTCATGTAGGACACTGTCGTTTCTTCAATAAAAAGGATAATTTACATTGAGGTTATTGAAAAATAAAATTGCCAAATTTCTCACATGCAGATGGCCTAGTTTTGTAGAACGCCGAATAGAAATAAATTAAATAAATACATTACGTACTTCCATATGTATTTAATTTCAACTCAATCACTGCGAATTGATGAGCTACATACTCGTAGTTATAATTTTCGAGTTTTTGAGCTTATTTGAGTTTTCCAACCTTAATCTGGCTTAAATCAGATTTTAGGTAGAGCTGAAATTGTTACAAAACTTAGAAGAGACCATTCAAGTATTACACAACGCACTTTATGAAGGGGTATGAGGTGGTTGCGAAGTGTTACTATGTATTACATGGTGAAGGTGTGTGTCGGGAGTAGACGTTACGTAACGCTCCCTTCAGGACCTTAAGACACATGTTATCTTCAAAAACGATGTTTTTCAAAGTATTTTGTTCATGTTTGTGTTCAAAATTTCGTTCGTTTCTATTATCGATATATGGCCGTTTCCACGGAAGTGTCATTTTTCTGTCACCGTGATTTTATAGACAAACCTAACTCCTAGCGCAAAATAACTAAATTTTGGAGTATACAGATAGGAGATTCTGTGAAAAAAGTGTACGAAGGCGCTGAGCAAGTTCTAATAACTTTCCCGGATGGTTATTACAGAAGAATAGTGTGTGATACACGTGCGCTTAGGTGATGGCTGATTGCGTCATTCGCCTTCGGCTCTTGTACTCGTCTTCGGCGTACACACTCGCCAGTGAACAGGGTGTTAGGAAAACATAATATTCATTACCATTAAGCCATATCCCTTTCGGGGAAAGCATAACTCGTTCGGTTCTATCCTCGATATACTACCGGGGATCAAGGAATTTATATGGTAATGGTAAGAAAGGGATGTGTAGGAGAAGGTGTGGATTTTCGATTAATCTCGAAGTGGCGTGTTGCTTATTTAAACGATACACTCGTCCCATAACACCGCTCCGACATGGGTCACTGATCAATCATTCTAGCAATCACCCCAGGTGAAGAGTTTCACAGAGCCATCATACATCACGATTCACACATAAAAACTCAAACTGACCGATAATCCCATAAGAAGATACATACTCTTTACGCCAACCACATCCACTAAGCAAAGCTCTCCACGAGGGCCCATGAGTATCCAAAGTCTTGTGTTTCAGGTCTCATTCTTTGTCACACATTCCTTATTACAAATTATCTTCCACTCAACTCTATCCTCGCATACCTCTTTCGCTTTCTTTACATACATACATATTTTCATGCAAACTCTTGTGTTTATACGACTCCTTATATCTCTTCGCTTTAGAGTCTTATTCACATATTCTAACCATTCTTTCCTCGGTCTACCTCTCGTAACAGAATCGTTACTATCCAAATCGGATATGGGTCGGAGCCCCCCGAGGGGTACAGAAGTTACGGGCAACGGAACGTCCCGTCGCGTCGTCAGTCTTGCTTAGTCGTCCGCCCGTGTTTAGTGCTCTCGCTCTTCATTCTATTTTTGCCACTATTTCCTGGAGGCGGATCCTTAGGAATCATCACGCTAGTCCCTTTCAGGGCCACCCGATTCTCACCTGTAGTCACATATCACGACCGAGTGGGCTTAACCATCGCCTCCTGGACTTTTGCCACGGACCCGAGGCTCTATGGAATGTAAGTGGTAATAAACCACCATTATTTTTAACAAGTGTAATTCTTACTGTATTTGCCCGAATCTCAGCCGCCAAATCCCTTTTCTCTCCTCGGTAGGCAATCCCGCCATACCTCACCCCCAACGAAAAAATCTACCTTTTAACCCTAAAACTTCCAAAACCTGCTGGCAAATTTAGAAACACAAATCAAAATTCGACTTTCTAGACTTTACTCAAACTCTTACAATTACTTTTGCATGCTAGTGATCCATTTGCCATACTCACGACCAGTAATAGGTCATTATTGTATTGTAATTAAAAAAAAATGAATGAAAAAAATGCAGGCAGCAAGAATCGAGCCTAGACTTTCAGATTACAAACTCGGAGCGCTACCGCTTGATCTATCCGCGAGTTGAAAGACAGTTGCATCACGGTCCATGTAGCGTGCGTGGGATTTTTTAAAGCCGTTTTTCTCCAGAATGGCTACAAAGCGCAGTTTATTACTTTAGCATATTACAAGTTTGATAGTGACCTATTACTGGGAGGAGTATGAATCTAAACAAAATTCCGAAAACTGTAGGTTCCCTTTGTCAGAAAGAAGGAAACCATGAAGAACAAAGTGGAAAAAAAAAATCAACAAGAGCACAACAGCCTTTAAAACCCAAATTAAGAAGAAACCTGAGGGATATCCATTGTCAAATCTGCAAAAAACTAATACCTAAACTTATCTACGTAATACACGACTCCTTTTGTAACAGTAGACCGCACAGATTCAAAAAGAACTTTACAACTCCAGACAAACGAACAAACCCACTTCTATGTTGAACGTGTAAGGCGTGTTGTTGAATGTCCTACCTAATGTTTCCAGCGCTTAGGCGAAATCCGTGGGGGGGGGGGGAGGTCTGTCTGACTTGGTCTCACGGACCGTATTTTTATGGACTCCGGCTCCACATCGACGAAGAAATAAAAAAAATTACCTGTGTAAGATTTTTTCAAGTCTGCGAATCACTCAAAAACCAAAGCAAACACAATTTATTGTAAACACCTGTTTTTCAGCGCGAACTAGTGCTTACTGTAATATCTAGAAAATTAAATGCAAAAAATTTGTATGTTACTTTATGATAATTGTCACAGTATTACTTCTGATTTACCACCAGTTTTCTAATAATATATGTCCTTTGTACGAAAGAAATCGAGATCTATGTACATGTTATGTATAATTAAGTACTAAATTCATGAAAACAATGCATTCGGAATAAATTACGTAAGATAGACAGGTTCAAAACTTGCGGACCCTAACAAAGGAGGATTCGTGGTTCGAATTACAGGAAAAAATGTACGCAAGTTAGGTACGGCTCCTTTATCCTTTATATGCGTTATTTTTTATACGCACCTCTTTATCACATCCTGAACTTCTAAGCAAGCTTCTCAATTCTGTGAGTCGTCTTCTTTCTTCGTCTTGTGCTTGCCTGATTTTTTGTAATTTGACGCTGAGATCTTGGATATAAGAGCCAAAGTGTTCTATAGTTTTGAGTCCATCTTGAAAGTAGCTACAATATTAAAAAACCATGTTGAATTATAGTTTCTAATACTAAGTATTTTCAGTTTTTTGAAATTCTAGTTTCCCTTTTCAAAATTACAAACGAAACAAATGAAATAAAATAATAAAATTAGCAAACACAAATTGTCCATTCAATTATTTAATTAAATTTTTTGCATGATAAAATTTATTTTCACGAACTTGACATTAGCGGTCGTTATTTTCCATGAACTAAAAATACCTGACAAATCTTTAAACAGAGATATCGCTGACTTCAATGCTTTTAATGATGTATTTGAATGAAGTTATTTATGTGATTTCTTTTCGAGTTTTTGGCACTTTAAGATGACGAAATCTTTATTTATTTTCATCTTCAAATACTGAAGTACTAAATTTTTTCCGACTTTACGCAACATAATCTATTGGTCCAGTATTGACCTGCGCAAATTTTGTAACCAACGAATTTCCCATTCTAGCAAGATTTTTTTAAACTTTACCTAAATAGCATGATATTTTACTATTTTATCATGTAATTAGGAAGATTAATTTGTAAATACGCATGAACTGTCATGATCAAGAAAAAATTTGCCGGATTTAAGTTTCCTTTTACGGCAAACGAGAGAGTACGATATCGATGACGACAGAGTTTCAAGACGGTTTCCGATAGGATTTTTTGTGAAGGAAACGATTCTGAAACATAAAATCGATATTTCGAACGAACACTAGAAGAATAATTTTTTTAAAGGGGGGCCTGGAAAAGAGGGTTCGAGACGAGATGAGGAAGAGGATGGACATTTTGGAAAAACATCCTATGGACCGAACTCAACAATGTCTGGGACTCCAGCCTTCTTTTAGGGGCCATCCGTTAATCGAGAATCGATTCTTTCGGACCGATTAATCGATTTGGTTCACTTACATTAATCGTATAAATCGATTTGATTTTCCAATTTTTCCATGAACGATTCTCTCTTATTCGTTGGTGCCGGTGTGCATTTTTTATGTGGACGGATTTGAAGTAAAATAGTAATTTATTCATTTACTTAATGTCATCTGTAGGAGTATTATGGAATGTAAACATTTAAACGTATCATGAAATGAAAGCAATGTCATATATTCTTCGAAATAATTCGCACCTAACCTCATTTTTTTCATACAAAGTACCGAAATGAATCATATAGGAATAAATAATAAAATTTTCCAAATTTTTAGTTTGAAACTATTAGGTCGTAGTATTATAGCACTTATTTAATTTCTACTTCTCATAAAATCATATCAATTCAAATTAATATTTAGTTTTTTAATACAAATTTTCAATATAAACTAGGGCTGAATTTGTTAATTTTTTTATGCCTAACAATAATCTGAAAAAAAATTTGAATTCAGATAATCCATTCTTGAGATATCATGAAAAATATGCACCTCTGCCTCCGAATGAGTTAATGTTCAGTAATGCATCAGCCAATATGCTTCAAAGCACTCAAAATTACTTACCCCAGGGGATTTTGGACTGCTCATATTGCATCTTAAGTCAGATTTTCAAAATTCAAAATGGCTGATCCAATAAGGCGGATCATATGTAAGCAAATGTTTTAATATAAAGAATCTCAGTGCGGTAACAACTTGAAATCACTAACTACGTGGTTTTTTGGATCGCTGATAACGAATCTGAAGTCAGATTTTCAAAATTTCAAATGACTAAGTCAATGTCATGAAAATAAAAACACTTTTTTACATATGGTCCGCCATACTGGATCAGCCATTTGAAATTTTGAAAATCTGACGTCAGATTCGATATCAGCGATCCAAACAACCCTAAAGTAAGTAATTTTGAATGCTTTGAAGCATATAGGCTAATGCGTTACTGAACTTTGATCCTTTCGGAAACAGGATTGCAGATTTTTCATGATATCTCAAGAACGGATTATCCGAATTCAAATTTCTGTTCAGATTATTGTTTGGAATACAAAATAAACAAATTCGGCCCTAGTTTATATTTAAAAACTGAATATTAAATAAAATAGAGTATATTCAATTTTTCGTGAATTTTTTCCATTTTATTGTTTTTATTTTATTTTTTTTGAGATCAATTCAAGAACCGTTGTAGCTATTGTAAAGAAAGAGGTGATATTTGAAATTTGCATTTAATGATGCATCGAAAGGACATGACGAGGCATTTCGCACGAAAATAGGCTGGTTCAGGAGCAGGGTGCGGCAAATAGCCGCGTGGCCCTTTGCTTTAAATGTTTGGGTTACGGACATCAGGCCAGAGACATGTGGGAGGGTCTCCCTGTGGACTGTGTTGGAATATACTGTAAGTGTTGGGTGAAAATTTATTAATTAATTCTTTGCAATAAATGCTCACTTTGTTTGTGCGTGATAATATTCGACCAAATGCTGCAACAACTCGATGCCTTTCTTCGTCTTGATTTCGTTGACCTTAATGAGATACTGCAAAAACGCAAAGATCATTAGATTGAAGAGATCCTAAGGAAAAAAAATCTATAGTATCTACTTGAATGGAATTGATTTTTTCTAAACAAAAATAATCCAATGAATGAAATCTTTATAATTTTATTAAAATAAACTTCTCAAAATATTCTACACCACTTGTAGCTAGGTAACTAGAGTTCAGTGGTGTGCAAAAATAATTCGACTCGAAAATTTGACTACTGGACTTTAATCTTTCGAATGTCGAATTTTCAAAACCAATATAACTGTAAACTGAAATAAAATTTTTCTATTCATTTCGAGTCAGCGCATGTGCGAATTTCAAATTTTCGACGTACGATCCAAGCTGAGATAGAATTTTTCGACTGGATCCGACTCGGCCCGA
The DNA here is from genome assembly GCA_032362435.1 of Melikaiella ostensackeni. NCBI lineage: Eukaryota > Metazoa > Arthropoda > Insecta > Hymenoptera > Cynipidae > Melikaiella > Melikaiella ostensackeni. Next base: position 5,651,460 of record JAUMHM010000016.1, read on the forward strand.
GCCAGTTGCGTGTCGAACGTCGGATTGAAAGTCGAATTTCAGATCGAACCGGATAGAATCACAAAATTCCATCTCAGCTTGGATCGATTGTCGAAAATTTTACATTCAAACATGCGCTGGCTCGAAACGAATAAAAAAATACGATTTCAGCTTAGACTGATTTCGAAAATTCGACATTCTAACGGCTAAAGACCAAAAGTCAAATTTCGAGTCGAATTATTTATGCACACCGCTGCCAGATTTCTATTAGTTCTTATATTACATAACATCTACGACGGGTGAGGGGCTCTGCCTTAGCGTTAGGGGCCGTTCAAGTATTACGTAACGCACGATAAGGCTTAAATTGAAAGGTGCTTGCATATGTGATTTTCTGGTTGAATATGGTTCCCTGGCGCCCCATGAAAGTTCTCAGATTAAACTTAAAATCATCAGCTGAGCCTTTTTTTAATGAAGTACATTTTTGTTTTTTGAAAATTATGATATGTAGAATTTGCATACAAGTTCATTGTAAATGATGTTTCAAAGTTTTCTTTTAATTTTTAATTTAATTTGATTATTTTGTGCATTCCAAAGTATGACAGAGACCATCATTTAAAAAATTCTTTGAAAAATCAAGCTTGTTAATATACCTTCTGATTTTTCATTTTACTCTCAGCGACCCGTGTCCGTGACTATTAATACATACCGGGACAGCTCCGTGTAGAGAGTTTCACCCAAAAACTCCAAGTCAAGACCAAAAATTCTTAAAACATTTGGGCAGTAACCATCTCAAGTCTGATGTTTTCTTTTCTTTTTTTTTTATGATAATAGGGATGTGGCGACCTCATCGCTCGAGAGTCTCTCTCTTGAGAGGCTCTCTCCAGCAGCCGCCCAAACCAAGGCGTGAGCGACCATGCTGATGGCTGAATGGCATCAGAATGTGATGTCCCTAGCTAATAAAACGAATTTATCGAAAATTTAAGAAACTTTTTGAAGCTATGGTCACCGCCCGAAGATCGTCGGGTCCCTCCTGATACCACCTCTGGGGGTGGCAGCATTCGGGTTGACAACGGCGAGTTCCGTGATGGTCAGACAACTCGGACGAGGCCACCCGCAGAAGATCCTGTTCAGCCAAAACATCGGCAAAAGGCGGCAAGAACCGGTATGACCTTTCGCCAACAATTTGCCTCGAAATTCCCGTAGTTACGGACAGCAACGGTAGATAACCAAAGTCGGAGAATATGCTAAATAATTGACCAGAACCTCCCCGCCAGAAAAACCATCAATCGTATTGGATATTAACAACGTGGTCAGGTTCAAAATCGCCAAATAGTCAGGCATCTTGTATGGTTGCACCGCTTAAAGTCCTGAAAACATTTTTTTTTATGAAACGCTTAATGGAGGGTCTTTATGTGAATTCCAAATTTTCAAGAAACAAATCTGACGGAAACCGGAGAATTTTTTGAAATTGTGCCAAAAAACATGATTACGTGAATTGATGATTCCCATTGCATCCTGAACCAAAAATAATGCTTACCAAAAAAAGGTAGACAAAATTCTGCGAAAGACAAAAAAGGGGACCTTCTATGGGGCATTATTTCTGAAGTGACCCACCTAAAAAACCGAAGTTCTCCGATCGGACTCAGACTTCGGCGAAGTGTAGTCCTAGTGCATGGAAATTCATGGGAAAAAATGTTGCTGATGGGACAAATATTAGCCAAACATCTGACATTCAAAAATAAAGGTCAAAAATAGATTTCCCATTTTTTCGAATTTCGACCATTTTTTGTTTTGTTTCTTTTTAGGCTTAAGAGAAAGCTGAGCTCTCCCTTAAGAAACTTAAGGTTAAAAATTGGGACGACAATTGTTCATTCATGAAAATAAGCGTTAAGTAGTTTTTTTATGATACCATCTGCTTCGATGATTGAAAACTCTTTTAATATCGATAAACAAATTTATGCTTCTACAGTTTAAATAGGATTTATCATGCTCTTTTCACTGACGATGAGCATTTTTTAAAAATAATTATTTGTTTATGAAAATAAACATTAAGTATTCTGGTTGAATTATTATTATTAATTATTAATTATCCGAACAATTTTCATAAACAAATGCAGAAATTAGGTATTTTTCAACGAACAGGCGCAATTTTTTTACGGAGTCAACTAAGAATGTCTTTCCGATGACTCTTTGCTATGATACTTTTCAAATTGACAACAATTATTGATTATTTAAACAATATTCCTAAAATTCAGACTTTAGCATTTTTCAACGAATACGTTCGATTCCTGTTTACGAATCAGCTAAGAATGTCTTTGCGATGACTCTTCGTTACGACACTTTTGAAATTGACAGCAATTGTTAATTGTTTGAAAATTTGCTTTCAATAAATTCATCTTTGGCCATTTTCAAATGGGAATATTTACTTTTTTCACAAGAATGGGCAACTTCGATATCTTCTTAATGCGATGAACTCACGATGGATCCAGAAACAGTCCTTCCGCTTCTGAAGACAGTGGTCTTTCAAATGTTGAACTCATATCTTTCAGAAAGAATAGGAGAGGGAGAGGGGGAAGGGTGAGAGAGGGGGAGAAGGAGGTAGATAGATATGAAGATAGGGAGATGGAGTAGGGGGGGGGGGG
>JAUMHM010000016.1:5679888-5693381 GCA_032362435.1 Melikaiella ostensackeni
TCCCCGTACTTGTAGACAACGGTTCCAACCAAAGTCTGATACATGACATAGACTATTTTCGCAATTCACTTTTAATTTGTGATGATTTGAAAATATGGGTTCCATCTCTTCCGGAATTCCTCTACTCGTACAAGCGATCGCGGAAAAATTCGGTTTTTTAGTTTGCGATTTACGTTTTTCTAATTTGCACACTTTATATTTTCTCCCTGTATGAATCGACACTCGCACATCGAAATTCGTAATAGTTAATTTGTATTGAATAGGTGATTTCATCTCTCCCGGAGTTCGATCTCGCCCGGAATTACCCTACCGTAATTTCCACGTACATTCACGGGCGCGTAAGTGTCGTCGTACTATCTTTCGGCCTCGCGGATTTCAACTTTACAAAGAATAAACTGGGTCGAGACGCCCACATCATTCCCAAAAATTGTGTTTCTCTCCCTATTAAGACCTTGGGACCCTACTCTATAGTCTAGCGGTTCTAATGTACGGAAATCGTTATAACTTCCTAAGTCGCTAAGCGAGTCCAGAATTTCATCAACGGTATGCAACGATTCGTTGTCGTCATCAAAATTTCGCTGAAATTCATTGGATCTTTCCATCTCTCCCAAATTTCCCACCTTGTTAGATGCAAGTTTTTGTAAACAGTATTTTTAATAAGAGCAATATAAAATTTAAGATCTTATCATTTTTATTTTTTCATTTTTTTATGAATTTGAAGAAGGATAATTTTTCATTTTTCAGATTGTTATCGAGTTGAATATTGAAAGTTTTTTTTTCAAACTGAATAGCTTATACTTTTAACTGGTTTTATAAATAAAATATAATCTTTTATTATTAATTTATATAAATTGAAAATTGCTTTTTTTTAAGTGATTAATACAGGTTTACCCTGGTCCGGGAAAACCGGGATATTTTTACGACCGGGAATACAAGGAAATGACTGTGAATTTGTTTTTGTATGGGAATTTTACAAATTTTTAGAAGAAGAATATATCCAATATGACTACACTATAAACATCACATGATATAATACAATTTAAAATGAGTTCGATTTTAACTCTTTGAATATTAAGTTCAATTGTTAAATTTTCAATTATGAATGAATCTCTCAGTTTACAATGCGTATTTCTAGAATATCTTACTTTAAAAATTTCTCATTTTTGGTCTCCATTTTTAGGCGTACATTTTCAATTTAAAGAATTTTAAAAACAGGTTTGAAGACTTAATTAAAATTAAAAATTGAAAGCGTTTGAATTTGAAAATTTTTGATAAAAACCGTTTTAAGTTCATCAACTAAAATATAAATTAATTAACGATTTCTTTCAAACTGAACTGTAGTTTGAGTAGTAAAACTTAAATAATAATTAATTTTACAAGACAATTCTGAATTTTAATGTTCAAAATTGAACCGTTTCAATTCGAAAGCCATAAAAGTAAAACAAATGTAAACATCCGAATAAAGTTTGGAAACTATTTTCGATTATTAAAAAATTTCAAATTAACAGATTCATAATTAAACGCTTTTGTTCAATTCAAATTGTATTCAAATAATGTTTCAGTGGAAAATATTTAATTTTCAATCCATTCGATTCTGAAATTTTTCAATTTAAAAAAAGAACATTGATGAATTTAATACAGTCTGAATTAATTGATAAAAATCTCCCTTGATATAGTCTCTTTTATTCGAACTTCATTAAAAATTGTTAAGAAAACACAAAAGTGGAATTTTAACTGCGCAGTATTTCCAAAAATGACCTCTTCTTTACTATAAAAATAAAGGGTTACACTCCCGCACTATCACAGCACTCAGACGGAATCTGCCCAGATCCTTTCTTTTGATTTTCCCTCGATGTCCCTCGACGACCCTCGAAGAAGAATCCTTAGCTGTTGAAAAGTCAATGCTCCTCAGAGCAACTCAGGAACGCAGGAATGAGCAACAAAATTTAAATATCATAATTGATGTTCTCAGGAACAAGCAGGAATGCAGGAATGATTAACAGCAGCAAGATTTAAGCATCATAATTGATGTAATCAGGAGCAAGCAAGAACACAAGGGCCATCAGCAACGCAGCAACTATTTGGGAACGCAGGAATGATAAAGAAAAATCACAGCAACAAGTCAGCATCTTGGGAAAAAATTAAAAATCGTAGCAGCAATCAGCATCTCAGGAACGAATTAAAAATCGTAGCACAGGATTCATTTATTGGCACAGGAGCAAATCATCAACACTCAGCCGTAATCCGGAAGTATCAGAGCAACTTTATATTCACCAAAAGCTAAATTAGTCTCTCTAAAGTCTTTTTATTAAACGTTTAACGGCGCAGCAACAAAGTTTCAATTTTCTCCTTGGATTTATGTTTTTCACTTGCGAATAAGCATAAGTTACAAACTGATATTGTTTCTTTTAATACATTTTTCAGATCCAATAGTCAATAAACTGGGAATGGCTGGAAAATAATTTCAAACTTCTATAACGGTTACTTGAAGTACATCCTTTGCACTGTAAAGACAAGTCAGAGTAAAGTTGACTAAGTTCAAGGCATCTTTAGTACTGTTCATTGTGATTTGCAGTTTTTGCACTAAGTGTTTTTGAGTTCCTACATTATCAAGATGTATCAAAACATGTCGACGCCGAATCAACTGTGCAATTTTCAAGACACTGTGAGTACTCTTTTTCGAAAATATATGACAATGGTGAACGTTGTCCTTAGTTTCATATAAGCATTACAAGTTTGGGATATAGCAGGCATAGAAGTATTAAAAAAGTAGAGTTCGCAAATCCTTCAAAAATTATTTTTGAAATAAAAAGGTAGTTTAAAAATTACTTTAAACTAAAAAAATAACTAAAACCTTAAATAAAATAATTAAAACCCAATAACTAAAAAAATAACGTGCCACTTTTTTGTAGAAAATTCATCTTTTTGGCTTGAAAACTTGACAATTTGGTAGAAAATTAAATTATAGTGCTGAAAATTAACTTTGTCCTCAAAAATTCATATCTTTGGTTGAAAACTGAACTATTTTGTTGAAAATTCGTCTTTTTTTGGTTGAAAATTAAATCTCCAATTCATTTTCTACCAGAAAAGACGAATTTTCTACGAAATACTTGACTTTTCAACTAGAAAAGATCAATTTAAAAATATGTAGTTTCTTGTTAAAAATTCATGTATTTTGAGTAAATTCGTATCGTTTTTATAGAAAATCAATCTTCTTCCTGGAAGCTTCATCCTTTTTGGTTGAGGATTTCACTACTTTTATGAAAATTCGTATTTTCTGGTTGAAATATCAACTATTACATACTTCGTTGACAATTTTTATTTCAGTTGGAAAATCAAGTACTTAGTGTAAAGTTGAAGTGATTTTTGAAAAATTAATCTTTTTTGTTGGTTGAAGATTCATAACTTTAGTTGGAAATTCATATTTTCGGTCATTAATTCCACTTTTTTTGTGAAAAATTCATCTTTTTGTCTTGTAAACTAAACAATTTGGAAGAAAATTAAATCCAATATCATAATGATCTTCATTCCGAAATATCTATCAGGATTTTAGAAAATTCATACTGCAAGTTTTTGCTAATGACACATATTAATTGAGCCGCCGGATCGAGCGCCGGATTCTACAAATGTAGGGAATTTAATGGCGCATCTTCTTTCCTCTTGCCAAAAAGTTTGATCTTTTACCGGCTTTCAAATATAAATGTGTAACAAATATTTTCACTTCAACTCCTTCCGAAAGACAAAGTTATCAATATTTTCACAAGAAAATTGGAAAATGGAAGAAGATACAACAGTTTTGCATTAGAAAAAAAGATGCGCCATAAACTTCGTAGAAAGTGATAATGTAAAATATTTAATTTCAGAAAACGTATATTCAAACCATGAAAGGCCTAATTTAACGGCTCGGCAAATGTTGAAAATTTCTATGTGACTTTGTACAATCTGGCGGCTCAATTGTAAGGAGTTTTAAAAAATATACCTATAATATAAAATGAAATAACGTAAAAATGGAAATGAAAAAAAACATTAATTTTTTTTGCGCATAAAACTGCATTAGAAAATAAGCTTTTTACTCCGCATATTAAAAAAGTTTGCACTGCATCTTCAAAGTTCAAATATGTGCCTGTCCTCAAATGTATAAGAAATTAAATCATTTTTATTTATCGAATCAAATAATTCAATAATTTCGATTTATTTTGAATGATCAAAATCTCACACTGTTCCTCAAAATACTACCTTGAACTTTTTAAAATATGAACTCATTGCAAAAAAAGTATTTATTCGGTTCGTACATAGAAATATGTCATGTGAGAATAAAGTGATATACTGTAGGATGAAAATCACTTTCATAAAATGAAGGACTACATGCACCAGGAAAGAGTGATAAAAAACATTTAGGTATATACGACAGCAGATATGTACTCACCACTTGAAGATGAAAATAGTTGCGAAGATACACTTTTAATGTCAATTCGGCTATTCACTACTATTACAGTCTCAAGACACACTGAGTGTTAATGGTTAAGAAAGAGCCTCCTCAAGACTTGCTGCGATAAACAAATTTCAGAGAACCGTTATAGGCGTTTTGCTGAAAAGCCCCTCGAAAAATCCAATAAGAGTTCAAAACTATCCTACCCTCCTCGTTAACCTCGGTTTTACAGATTTTAATTTTAAGATTTGGGATTGTGGTAATAGGGCCCCTGATAGGGCCACAGCCGTACATAGAACAATAAAAGGCTTTGCTTCATTGGGTCGCCAGCCAGCACCATTCTTAACTACGACAATATACAGGTAAATGTGCCTCCTTTTCAGATAACGAGACAATATAACCAACAAACAGATTCTTGGATTTGGAAGAAATGGAACCCTGGTAAATCAAGTACAATATGAAATTCATTATTATTTTTACTTTAGCAAATGAAAATTACATTATCTTCGTAGCAGCTTTCAAAGCATCTTTGTATTCCAAAGAGGATTTTAGAATTGAAAATTGTTAAAAAGTTACTTTCAATAGATACGAAAATGAAAGCTATATATTCTCGAATATATTATACGAGCATGCGATTATAAAGTTACTTTCCTTAAACAGACAAAAGGTTTGTGCGCGAAAGTGTTCAAAGCGAGGCTCAAAGTACTCCTATTGCTAATTTTAATTTTTAATTTCGATTAACAATAAAAAAATGTTTTTAATCTAATACAAAATTAACTTGTCAGATTAATACCATCAGTTCAACTTTACATTAAAAAAATAACTTAAAAAAATACTCAGGCGCAAAAAAATGTATTCAAATATTCATTTAAAAATAATTTTTAATTCATTTTAAATACAATTTTTAAATTCTTTATTAATGTTCTGTTTTCTAATATGATAATTAGCTTATTATGAATTAAAACCTCTTCTATTACGCGCAAAAAAATATCGATTATAAAATAAAATATCGATTTTTTTAGTCTGATAGTTTTTGCAAAAACGCAAAATGAGCATGTTATGAAAATCGATTTTTATGCATTGCTTATGGATGATTAGGAGGTTCGTTTTTAGAACTAATTAGATTATGGTAACACGCATAAAACTTCTGTTACGCATTTTGGCATCTGACCCATAGTTTATGTAAAAAAAAGGCTTAAACACGTTTTGCAACAAACTTTCCTTGAACCCGATTTCAGCCTACAGTTATTAAAATGTTCACATCTTCTATTCTCAATCAGTTGAAGGGCCCATTGAAGGAAAACATTGGTCTCAGACTATTTTTAGTATCCCGAATGATTTATGCAACAAATTAAAAATTAAGATAAAAGAACCATCTCTAAAGATCAACTGGGATTGAAGATATGAACCGATTTTTAACTAACTTTTTTAAATTTTCTTGTAATAATATAACAAAGTTAATACCGCCTTTTAAAATTTGATTCAGTAATATTTTACAAAATTTTAATTTCTCTCAACCCGGTCTAATCTCCCAACAATGAGAAGGTCACGCGGTTAGGCAAGCGACCGCCCGCTCGATCCCGCAACGAGGCCCGCTAGGCTGAATGAGCAAGAGTTCTTCAGAGTACAACTGAACTGAAATGAACCGCGCTGACTTAAGAAAGACCCCACGCTAACTGGATCATCAGAAATTTCTCTTGATTTCGAAATATCAGTTCTGAGTTAGAAATTACTTCACTCATTTTCTCGCAGTGAATAGCCCCTCGGTTAGACTGCCAAATAGGAAAAATTTGCCAATTAGAAATTCTGTTTGATTCTGTTGGTATTTTCCATGTTTGTGAATAATTTGAAATTCTAAACAAAACTTTAGCTGGTTTCTAATTGGATTTATAAAAATTATTTTACCGATAGGGCGCAAAGTCCGTAATTCTGTTTGGATTTCCAAATAAAACTTCACCGATGGCGCGCAAAGTCAGTAAGTTTGTTGGGATCTATCTGGATTTCGTAACACTGCAACCTACTTAAATTTCCAAACGCAAGCTCAATTGGATTCTGTTTGGATTTCCAAATAAAATTTTTCCAATTGTTCACAACTATTTAAAACATTTTTAAAAGTATTTACACATGAAGACTATTAAATTATTTCGATTATTTGATTTGTAAAAATAATTCCATAAAAAACAGCCTACTATGAGAGATTATAACTTCTGTTCTGTAGGAGCTAGAATTAGTTTTTTTTTCTTTACTTTTGAAGATAATTCAATCTACTTTAATTCATCTTCATATAACTTTCATGTAGGATGTACAGAGGACAAGATATTATATGAAAACAAAAAGATATAACTTTTTTTTTCACTGAAAATCACTTTAAGAATTTCATTTTTTTTTTAAAGAAATTATTGGGGAATTTCTTTAGACTAAAGACTGAAGGTTTCTAACAGACAAAACATTGCTTATTACTTGTTCTTTTCGAAAAAAATCACATAAATTGATTAAAAATCAACAAATACAGAAGGACCTCTCGGATAGGGACTCGATTTTCAAATATTTGCAAATTTCAAAATCTACATATATGGTGATTATTATAATTTTTCATTTTTCCAGCCTACTCCCAGTCCTAATGTATCGAGTTCTTTTAAAAAGGGGCCTAACTATTTTTTTCATATTCGGTAAAAATACTTAGGAGGCAATCCCTAAACATAATTTCCAGGGTACAAACTTTAGCCTGCTCTTTTAAGCGATACTTGGGTTAGAGTAGTTGGTGCCTTATCTTCTGTATTAGATTTGTAATTAGTAAGGACTTATCATACGTCAACAGTTGCTATTGTTATAAACAATTGAATCAACAAATATTCAATTTTGTTTTTCTCTCTAGGATTTCATCTCCTCTTTCCCACTAAACACAATTGAAACTATTTCAAAAATGGTTATCAACCACTCAAAATTGATGAAAGTGAATATATTCAATTTTTTATAACAAATATACAAAGCAAATGCCCCAAATGAAGATTTATTTAAGACATTTTTTTGTTTCTTTCAATAAGTTCTGTTGGAAGCAAGTTAATGCTGATATTCAATCAATATTTTTAGCTAATAATTAAATCTACACATATTATAAACAATTTATCAACAATTTATGAACAGCTTAACAAATAACTAGGCAACTGTAAGAGTTTTGTACTCGAGTAGGTGATTTTTCACTTTAACAGTTATAATAGTAATTTTAGTATTAGTAAATATTGTAGTATTCGTAATAGTATTGTAATAGTAATGAAAAATTCCACTTTTTCTTCGTCAGTTCAATTACTGAGCTCGGGTGTCAGCACAAACTTCAATTAAATAGGGAAGATGTTCATTCTTACGCCGAAGGGCCTTACGTCTTCAGTCGAGGTGAATTGCGGGATCCTTTGGGGTGAGCTTCTTAATGCATCTTTTTATAGCACATGCTGAGTGTATTGTTGTGCTGGCTGACTCCCATATTGATCTCCAGACGTAAATTAAAGCTCCTGATGCATATTGTAAATTGAATTATCTGGAGGTCAATACATTTTTAGGTTAGAAAATAGAACTACTTGGGTAAGTTATTTTGAAGCCCAGGTACCTTTGCCTTGGCCTTCAGCAAAAGAGTGGTGGCTGCAAACGTTGCCGTGGGTTCAACTTTATATGTCATTCGAGCTTCCAAGTCGAAATCTTAGCGCTTAAAACTTTTAAACAATATGGACTTTAGGATTGTGATATTGTGAAGAAGCGGAGGTGATTCATACTAAACTACCTTCTTCAAGAGAGTTTTGGGGTTGCCTTTACACGCTTGCATTAGGTTAACCGAATTCGGGAAATTTTTTCTTGTTAGCATTTGTTCTTTTGTTTCTCTGTCATTTATCGTCTGTCATTCGTGCTGAAAACGCATCGTGTGTCAGAGTTTTCTCAGTTATTGATAGTAAGTTTGTTCATTTTATTTTGTATTATAAATACATTTATTGTGCATATATTATAACATTGAATATGTCGAGTGTATTGTTCAAAAAAGGAGAAATCATAGAATGCTTTTCTAATAAGCATGGAGTGGATGACATAAATGTGTCGGTTATTTACATTTTAAAGAAATTAAACCTTCAAATCGCAGATATAGAAGATGAAAAGTTGGATAAACTGAAGGTTGTCCTCAAGGATCTCAGAAGTAGATTTTACGTCAAATGGGATGCTTCAAAACGAACGCAAGAAAGGTTTCGGGCAAAGAATGTTTCGTGGTTGAATACTGAGTTTCAAATACCCGACTTAACAAATTCAGAAATTCATCTGAATGAAACCGTCTCTCTGCCGGGACCTGGTAGGCCATCTACTTCGTTCGATCTGAAGTCTGAAAGATCGAAGAAGAGAGATGCAGCAGCGATTAGCCATAAAAATCAGAATGATTCTCAGCGGATTTTGATGGTATATCGTTACGCTGCAAGGCATTCTGGAGAAATTGACTTCGCGACAGTCCTCAAAAAAATTGAAAGTGAACCCAAAAGAGCACATAAAATAAGAAAATTGCTCATGGAACCAAAGCCGATGAAGATAACGCCAGAAAATGCATTGTCTTTCTTACTTGACCGTTCTTTATCTAAACAGGATTACATTAGCATGCATTTATTAGTTATGGGATAAGGTGCGGGTGTTTTTCCACCGTACGATAGCGTTCGAATGGCCAAAGCTTCATGCAGACCTCCAAAATCAACGATATCAATCACGAAAGATGAAGCAAAGGTTTCTCTGCAGGCATTATTAGATCACACTGTAAGTAGAATTTTTGAAATACAAAAGAACGATCTGCTGCAATACGTTCAGCAGTCGGGAAGATCTACTGAATTGAAGACGGTGCTGATATACTCATGGGCATTCGACGGAAGTTCTGGCCAATCGCCATACAAGCAAAATTTTAAAAACACGTCTCTTAATGTTAGTGATGAACATTTATTCGCTACTATGCTCATCCCATTGCGTTGGTCTACGAATGAAAATATACTACTGTGGAACAATCCGTTATCGCAATCACCTAGATTTTGTCGACTTCTCAATCTGCAGTATGTGAAAGAGTCAGCAGATGTCATTACAAGACGAAAATCCGAAACTGAAGCCGAAATTAATGATTTGAGACCTACAGGAATTATGTTGAATGATATTCTCAATTGCATATACTTTAGCTTATGTTTAACCCTGATAGATGGACAAGTCTTAAGCATCATTACATACACGGCATCCATGCAAAAATTTCCCATCTGCCGTTCGACCCTAAAGCAGTTTAATGATCTCTCTAACATAAGCAAGGGCACATTTACTGCAAATCCAAATTCACTGATCTATGAGGTAGTCCACTGCATGCATGGATCCGAATGTTTGAGTTTGTCTTGCATATCTCGTACAGACTGGACTTCAAACTTTGACAAGTACGAGGAAAGAGTCAAAAGACTACATTTTCAAAAAGAAAGGTTTATGTACAGAACATTCTATGCGAAAAATTGAGGCCTAATGTTGACAAACCGAAACCAGGCGGTAGTGGTACTACCAATGACGGTAATACTCGTACAGCCTGTAGAGCATTTCAGGATCCAAACATACTGGCTGAATGTTTAGGACTCAATGAAGTACTTCTTGGAAAAATGAAATCAATTCTTGTCGCTCTATATATATACAGGTACCAGTAAATTATACTCTGTTTCAGGATTTTTGCTTTTCCACAGTCAAAATTTACGAAGTTAGTTACTTCAAAAAACCCTTGTACTAAGTTTCATACAATTATGTGAAAATTTAGAAATTATAGGCGCTTTCTTGAGTCAGTCATTATGAATTGATAACTTTTGACGTTAAATTTTTAATCAGTAACCTTAAAAACCCCCTTCGAACCAAACTTCGTGAAAATATGTGAGAATTTAGAAATTTTAGGCGTCATATTGGATCCGCCATTTTGAACTCATAATTTTTAACGTCAAATTCGAAATCAGCGACCTCAAAAACCCCCTTGCATTAACTTTTATACAAATATGTGAAAATCTAGTAATTTTAGTCGCCATATTGGATCCGCCATTGTGAATTCATGAATTTCGACATCAAATTCGAAATCAGTGACATCAGAAACCCCCTTATACCAAGTTTCATATAAATCCAAGGAAATGCTGAATTTTGGCTACTTTTGGTGTTCTCCCAGCCCACTGTAGTCTGAAAAAAAATTAATGTGGTATTCTTTTGAAAACATCATAAGCTTCAATACACATATGCGATTTTTTACAGAAACTCGGTATAAATATTTATTTCACACTGTGAAATATTCGTTGTGCGAAATAGATTTTTTATTGTTGTGAGAAATAAGTATTTGATATGATTTGTGAGCTCCTCAATGTGAGGAAGTATGGCGTAAGTTCAGGAAGATAATTATTACATACAAATAAATATAAATTGGACTAAGTAAGAGTATTTTGAATCAAATGTATGATTCGCGGATCCAAAAAAGTGTACTTTTAGATAAAAGAAATGTTTCTTTCTAACAAAAAATTCTTTTCAACGGAAATAAATATATACATATTCAATTCAATTGTAAATTACAATTATTATAATTATATCTTTATTTTTATTTTCACAGAGTAAACAACAAATCTCAAGCACGGTCAGTGCTTAGGGAGACCGATCACCACTAATCACCACAACTCTACAGATTATAACTGGGTGAAAATTTGTGTTTACTCGAAATGAATCACTTCATTCTTTTTATCAAAAGGAACACCTGTTTCAAGTAAATAAATTAATACTTAAGCAAACAAATTATTCATTCAACTGATGACATGTTCTATTGGAATAGCAGTACCAACTCTCTTACATGAAAGAAATATCTCTTTCAGTTATCTCAATATTTCTTGGATTCAAAGAAACTGAAATATTTGATCCATGCATCGATGAATTAGTTATTTCAGATAGAATATTTTTCAATTCAAAGACTCGAAATCATTGAACTGAAGAAATACTTCTTTGGATGCGAAAGCGAGATTTGAGGAAACTATGTTTTTAGTTTTTATTCCTATTTCAATTTCTGTATCAATTCCTCGAGTTAATTATCTCACATTCATGGAATAAGAGTAAGAAGACCAAATTCCATTTTTCATTCGCGCGCACATTGTCGTTCGGTCTTCTTATTATTACTCCATGTTCACATTCTCATGGGACAAGAAATATTTCTTTGTTTCAAAGAAATGGCGCTCAAAGAAATGATTTCTTTGAATCAATATACGAATTTGTTGCCTCTAAAAAATATGCATTACAAGTAAGCGAACAATTTCCTTGGCTTAAAGGAACAAAATCGAAGAAATGCATTTTTTGGGATCCAAGAATTTTTTCAGTGCAGGAAAATTATAGAGACGTTGTAAAAAATTTTTGTTGGCCCTAAACATTCATGTTAAAATCGGCATTTTTGGCAAAAAAGTTGTTTATCGACTACCACGGATGTTTAGATTTTACATTTTATGTGATACACATACTTTTATATAGATTTTTGCATGCCTAATGCGAATCCGACATGTAAATTAATGTAGGTCAAAATTCAAAATAATGGATCCAATAAGCCGGACCCTAATTTTGAAACAAAACCAACTTGACTAAAAATTGCTGATTGGGGGATTTTTTGGGGCACTGATTTCAAATCCAAAGTCGAAATTTGAAAATTCAAAATAGCGGATCCAATATGGCCGACCAAAATTGTGAAATGAGACCGATTTGACTAAAAATTGCTACTCGGAGGTTTTTAGGGTTGTTTATTTCAAATCCAGATTCAAAATACAAAAGTTTTAAATGAGAGATCCGCCATCGGTCGAGGAATTAATAATGCCAAGACGGTTTTATTTTACAACTTTAGTCGCCATTCTTGATCTTCTATTTCGAATTTTGAATTTTTGACGTCAAATTCGAAATCAGTGACTTCATACTAAGTTTCATACAAATATGTTTAAATTTGACAAATTTAACCCCCGCATTAAATCCGCCATTTTGAATTATTGATTTTTGACGTCAAATTCAAAATAAGCGATCTCATAAGCCCCCTCCTTTAGTTTCATACAAATCGGTAGAAAACTTGACGTTTGGCCAGTTTTTTAAGCTTTTATCCCACTGTGTAAAAAACAGTTAAAAAGGACTTTTTCTAGCTGCGCTCAGGAATGATGTTTTTCTGCAGTTTTCCATTCCCCTGACCAAATTTTCAGGCGAATGTGAGAGCTTCTAATAAATATCCGGCTGCAGACGGTAGGGGATTTTCTAGATTGAAAAATCCACAGGATTAAGTATGCCAGGCATCACCTGAAGGATTATTGAGAGTGGGGTATTCATGGTAATTAGGGAAAATAGTGTTTAGCGGACAGAATAATATCTGACGATCTCTTGCGAAAGAAGGAGATTTAGATAACAATTTATATACAAGAAACGGCAAAAATGACATTACTCCTCACCAAGTAACACGAAAAATTATTCATTTAATTTAAAAAAATTAAATATCCAAAGTCTTCTTTTTCACTCGAGTACGTGTCGCGCTTCGCTGTTAGCCCGGAGCGAGACGGAACAAAGGCACTCCTTTTTAATTGGTGTTTTTTGTTCGTAATTGGTTGTCCCAACATATTTTATTCTTTACAAAATTGAAACATAAAGGTTTACCGTATTTGAATAAGAATTCATGTTTCAGTATTTCAGTAGAAACGGCAAGTACATTAATGAAGAAAATAACCTATCCCATCTTGCCCGGGTCTCCCTTATAGAAAAAAAATTCATATATTTAATAAAACGGAATATCCATGTCATAAAGTGTGAAACTATCTCAAATAAAAATACAATTCTCGATTTCAGTTATGTTTATTTTTCATTGCGTATAGCAATTTAAACGAAGCTTCTTGATCATAATAATGAAGTGCAACTGTTTTTGCGCCTTCCGATTTCGAAAGCGAGAAAAACGGTTTTTCGACCTAACTAGAAACGGTCTTCTTCGAAACGAAGAACATGGAGGACTTCAACACAGAAGCTGAATAAAATAAAAATTATTTATCATAAAAATGAT
>JAUMHM010000016.1:5723568-5735277 GCA_032362435.1 Melikaiella ostensackeni
GATTCGGAATTTAAAAATGTTTGAACGTCTGCGTTGCAACTGGAAAACTTGTTTAGATAGTTGTTTCCCTGATTCTAAGTATCTTGGAATAAATCCAAGTAATTTTCAAAAAACGTTATTCTTCAAAATTTAAACAAAAAATCCGTTTTTGTTATTAAGCAAAAAAAACTTTCAAAAAGTTGCTCCAGTAACTCTAGTAAAAGTTTCGGATAGGAATTCATTCCAAATTATTCAGAATCATTCCGAAATCTGTATCCGAACCAACCTGAATCAATCCGAATCGGTTCGAATTGGTGTGGATTGAATCGGATTAATTTTAAACCGATTTGGATCAAACGAAATTGAGAACTTTTTTCGGATTGGTTCGGGTAAAGATTTCGGAATAATTCGGATTGGTTCGGAATGAATTCCTATCCGACACTTTTGCCAGGGAAATTTATTAGCTTTGTTTAAAAAAGGTTCAATTCCGATAAGAATTGTCTTCTGAAAATCAATTTGACCACGGGCATTTTTAGTTCCTCAATATGCGGCGGTTCGAGAGCAGGGATCGGTGTGTTAATTCTTTCTTTCTTTCTCTGCTTTTGACCTTTTGACTAAATCATGTTATATCTGTCTCGCTAAAAATCAAATCTTATTAGGACTCCACCTTAGTGCTTTTTAAAGAAAACTCCTATTCCAATTAAATTCAAGTTCAAATTGGCCTTAAACAGCCATATTCATGTCCAGTTCAATCTGTAAATCCTGATGATAATTGGTCTGTTTCTCGCCCTTTTCTGACTCTCGGGTTCTGTCGGAAGGCCACTTGTTATCAGTAAACTTTTTCAAAAACAGAACTGTCCCACGATGGTGGTTCACCACGTTTTATTACTGCTACAAGAAGAGGGAGGAGGATGGAAAACCACGCGCGCAGGGCGTTGCCCCTGATGTCAGTCAGCTCCGGGGGCTGACCCGGACTGATACAATTGAAAAATTCGAGAAGCCCGGCCCGACTCCGAACGAGTGAAGGGCACTGAAATTTTCTTATGTAGCGGTCTTTCGTGTAGATATGCAAAGTTCTTGAACGCGTAAAGTGATTAATATAGCTTCCGTGACATTCAGACAAAGCGCGTTGAAATCCTCCCAGCCGAGGAAAACCGATTTCTTATTAGGCTGATTCCACAAAGAGACCTAAAACTAGTACGAATCGTCGATACGTAGACGTTCTTACGTCACTGAACGCGCTGTTACCAGCCTGTACATCGCGAATATTTTCGGGCGCGCATGCGCGACGAATAATTCGGGATAAAAAGGTCTATGATGCTGTCCAGAATGAAAACGTAATAAGTTGCATTTGCCATAAGGTCGGCAGTCGAAAGTTCACACGGATTATTCGCACAAAGTTAACCCCTTTTTGTGGGTGCTTTTGTTTGTCGGATCCTGACGTCACAGAGCCGAATGCAGGTCACTCACTCCCACTGAAAATTTTCGCACCATTTCTCGGCTTTCCTTGTACTGCCTCCAACCACTGGTGAACGATGCGGGTAATATTTCTGTTTCCAGGCTCTCAGTAGAATGAGTGAGAGGCTTTCTTTTCACTTACACCAACTAATGTTACTCGAAATCTACTCAGTTCTGAATGAATTTTTTACAATCAATTATATATCTGTTTACTAAATTGTTACACTTTTTTATATCAGATGTTGATTCTAAGTACATTGTGCATGAATAAAATACTTATAAATCTACAATTTAAAATTTTAATGAGAAGAATGGGGGTAAATAAAATGAATGAGAATATTAAATTAATAAATTTTTTTAATTATTTAAATTTTTTATTTTACATCATTCAAATTAGATGCAGTACATTGTAGTAAAATAAGTACAATAAAAGTACATAATTAATGCTTGTAAAATGTGTGATTTACAGTATTTAGAATAAATACAATATCCATTACCCATACAATACGATTTGGAATTTTGGAAAGTTGTTATTTTTGCTATGAGACAATGCAATGTAGCAAAAACTTACATCCGATGTTTGCGAAGTCACCCACACACATTTTTTAATACTTTTATTACAGAATTCACGTTTTCATAAGAAACAATTGGCAATCTTTAAATGAAACATTTTCTTTTGCTTATTCTCATGCTTCTCTAATTACTTTCTGAGTGCCGATTTAAAGTTCACAGTTTGAAGCAACCAATTTTTATTTTTACTGTTATATTTAATAGCGGGCGTGAGATTTCCTCCAATATTCTGATAGACATCTAAAAAGTCTTCAATGCTTTCAATTGTTACTTTTCATGATTACAGTATATACATTTGTTAAGCGACCATAATTTTCCAACTCATAGCAAAACTAAAAAATTCCGAAAATTTTCAGTTGTATCATATGGGTAATAGTTATTGTACATATTATAAACATCTTAAATCATACTTATGACAAGAGCAAATAAAGTACTCATATTGTATTAATTTTACGTCAAAATGACCATAATTTTCGAACTCATAGCAAAAATAAAAAATTTCGAAAATTCCCAATTGTACTGTATGGGTAAATGATATATTGTACATATTATAAATATTGTAAATCACACATTTTACAAGATTTAATACAGTACTTATATTGTACTAATTTTACTCGAATGTACTGTATGTAATTAGAATAATGTTCATAAATTAAAATAATTCATTAATTATTGTTTAATGTTAAAATTGTTTTATGTTGAAATATTGTTTTGATTCATTTTATTTACCCTCATTATCCTTATCAAAGTTTTAAATAGTAGATTTATGAGTATTTTATTAATGCATAATGTACTCAGAATAAACGTCTGATATAAAAAATTGTAACAAGTTAGCAAACAGAACTATGGTTGATTAGGCAAAGTCCATTCAGAACTACGTGTACGAGTACGTGAAAAGAAAGCCTCTCACTAATTTGTCATTTTTTCTGGGAGCCAGGAGCCTTTTGGTCCGCGATAATAGGTCTCAGAATTTTTTTTAATGGACATTGTGTAGCTTTTGCAAAAAATACAAAAAAAATAATACTAATAATACAGCTACTAATACAAGTTATTAATTATCTTCAAACAATGGGAAGGTTGCGTGAGGCAAGCAACCGCCTGCTCGGTCGGCACTGAATGGTCTGGTCGCGCGAGGAACGCAACGGGACCCGCAAGCTTCCCATTGAAAGAAGATTGGAGTCGGTTGAGAAAAATAAAAATTTTCTAAAATATTATTTAATCGAATTTTAATAGGCTGCGTTAGCTTCATTATATTATTACGAGAAAACAAAAAAAAAAGATGGTAAAAAATCGGTTAATATCTTCAATCCCTGTTGATCATAAGAGATTTCTTTTCTTTTATCTTAATTTTTCATTTCTTGTATAAATTATTCGGAATACGAAAAATAGGCTTAGACAAATTTCTTTCCTTTACGGGTATTTTAACTGATTGAGAAAAGAAGATGTGAACAAGTTAATAATGGTAGGCTAAAATCGGGTTCAAAGAAACTTTGTTGCAAAAGTTGTTTGTGTTTTCTATATATAAACTGTGGGTCAGGTGCAAAAATGCGCAGTAGAAGTTATATGTGTGTTACTATAATCTAATTATTTTTGAAAATCAGTTTGCAAAATAATCATCAGCAATACATGAAAATCGATTTTTATAATATGCTTTTTTTGCAAAAACTTTCAGACAGGCAAGAAATTACATGCGACAAAAATGGTTAATTTAAATAACATCTGATAGTTTCAAAACCAATTTCGTTAAAATGTCGATAATCTAAGGAGGTACAGCATGATTTGTAAAAAAATGTTTAGTTAACAATGTCTAGAAAATAACCATGAATTCGCGAAAGCACCTCATACCATCGGATTCAGGAGACCATTCTGCACAATAACCATTATACCATCTCTCCTACATGGCTCCCAGTTTTTTACTGAGACCCTGGAAGCTTAAAACAAAAATATCATTCGCATCGTTCATCAATGGTCGGGGACTGCTCAGAGAAAGCGGGGAAATGGTGCGAAAAGTTTCAGTGGACTCTGACTGACTTGCGCTCGGCTCTGTGACGCCAGAGGCAGACAAAAAAAACACCCAAAAAAAGGGGTTAACTTTGTGTGAGTAATCCGTGTGAACTTTCGACTGTCAACCTTATGGCAAATGCGACTTACTACGTTTTCATTTTGAACAGCAGTATGCGACAATTGGACGTCTGCATATCGACAACACGTACTAGTCTTACAATTAGGTCTCATTGGAAATCAGCCTCAGACGAGCCAAAGGAGAGCCAAATAATCCGAAAACCTATACCTGGATCTGAATCAGAGCCACACGCACGAATCGGAAAATAGCAACGTCCTCAAAGCCTCCGGAGATCCCATTGGAAGAGACACTGATGCGCACTCGAGACAAAATAAATTATAAAATTTAAAAAAAAATGTAAATAATAAAGCGACAAACTCCAAAACTTTGACGACACCATTGCAGATGCGAATTTAATGAGAAAAAAATAAAAAATAATTAACTATGCAAAAATTAATAAATTACTAAGAAACATTTTCCCAATTAAAAAAAGTTTAAATACACGTTCATTTCGGGTCGTTTACAAAAAAAAACTATCAGAGGGACAGAAGAAGAAAACTTCCTCGGTGTAGAGTTACATTTTTTTAATTTAGAAATATTTTGCTTGGTAATTTATATCTTTATTTTTGCATAGTCAATTATTTTTTATGTTTTTTTTTTCATTAAATTCGCATCTGTAATGGTGTCGTTAAAGTTGGGAGTTTGCCGCTTTATTATTTACAAAGTTTTGCAAATTTTTTATAATTTATTTTGTTATTTCTAAAGTTTTTTTAAATTAAAATACTGTTTTAAATATATTTTGTTAATTTTATAATTTTAATGAATGCATGAAACCGGGAGTTTTTCCAAGTTTTTAATTTTTTAGTTATTTTTAATTTTTTTCAGTTTTAAATTGATTTTTTTTAAATTTTCATAGTTTTCAAAGCAAACAATTTGTTAAATATATATATTTTATTTGCATAATTTTGAAGAATGTATAAAACTGGGAGTCTTTCAAATTTTGTATTCTTCAGTGATTTTAAATGTTTTTTTTTCACTGATTATATACTGGTTTAAATTACTTCTCCTTCCTTAAAAATTTTGAAAAGAAATACAGTACCTCACTAGAATTTCAAATTAACACGCGCGTCACTTAAATGGCCAATTGCGGCCACGAAAAGTTGTTCTGACTCCTAATTGGTCGTTCTTCCTTCCGTTACGATGGACGATCGAAGCAGAAGACGCAGCAACACTCGAGTACAGTTATGATATTCAGATTTCTCTTGTATTGATGAACTGTTAAAAAGTTGAATATCGCATGAACTAATAGTGAAAGTGACTTTTGATGTAAAATTAAATGAAAGAATAATTACTGTGATGAATTTCAACCTTTGAAGATCAGTGGAATCCCGTCTTAGAAGAAATTCAAGTTTAGGTGACTATTAAACGATTGTGACTGCACAGCCGGGAAGTAAGACACCGATCGGCTTTTTACAGGTAAACCTTCCTCAAGCCATGAAGAATATTTGTACAAAATTTCAGACTCGTATGTATTATGACATGGGAGAACACTGGGTACAAAGAATTTTTACATGTACCTTATAAATTCCGGTTTTCAGCCCCATTGGCGTGGAGCACCAGGAGTATACAAAAATAGTTCTTATTAAAATTGTTTATTTGACAATAGTTACTTGGAATTTTTTGTTTTTACTTTCGTTATAAAGTGAAGAACGTATGAGATGGTAAATCCTTCGTAATATTAATGTCTGGGGATGTATTAAGATGAATAGGGACAAAGGTCAACGACAGTATGCCTAAAAATGAGATAGATATAATCTCTTTCTTAATACTAACAAACTCAACGTTGCTCTCTGTATCCACAAGGACATTGTCCCTAGCTTCCAATTCCTTTAACCTTCTATTAATATGTTTACCAACAAAATTGTTAGGATAGATGTTATAGAATAAAATTTTCTTAACTATATTCAAGTTGTTAATGTGAAAAATGGTATCTGAAAGAAGTATAGCCGTATCAACTAGGTTTTTTACGACACCAATTTTATGATGTACAGGATGATCAGATAAAAAATTAAGTAATCTGCCTTAATAAGTATTTTTGCTGAAGAAATTAGTAATAATACTGTTGTCAGAGTCTCTAATTAGTTCGAGGTTCAAAAAGGAAAAAAATTCAAATAATATTTGCTCATAGAATTATTTTCTTCAGTTTCAAATATGAATTTTAATCTTGGATGATACGAGTTGGAAATGGAAAGAATAAAGTCAAGTTTATTTATCAATTGGAATAATCAAAAATCAACATAACGTGTTTAAGCAAGAATTTCAAAGTCAAAAGAGAAGGCATTGGATTCCAAATTTTGCATTACTATTTCGGATAATATAGCAGATATGAGAGACCCCATTGGGGTTCCAAAAGATTATTTATAAAGTACATCATCAAATTTCAAAGGAGTAGAATCTAGTAAATGTAAAAGGCCTTTCTTAAATTCATCTAATGGTATTTTAGTATTACAACTAATAAATCATCTGTCTTCAATACTCTTCAAAACCAAGCTCGAGGGTATGTTCGTAAATAAAAGATGTGACATCAAGAGAAGCCATGATATCTGGAATTTTAAAATTGTAAATGCGATCTTTAAAAGCTAGAGAATTTTCAAAAGATTATCTGTAGTTAGGAAAAGAATCAGAAATTATTTTGCTAAATGCTTTAACTAACAAATAAGTAGGAGTGTTAATAGGAGAAACTACGGGTCTAAGTGGGCAATTAGGTTTTTGTATTTTAGTTTACAACTTTCGTTGTAGAAAAATAGCTGCAAACCTTACTCAATCCTTAATGATCAAGGTCTGATTTCATTCCTCGAAAGATTTTTCACAAAGACTCTGTTTAGTTGATTTCTATTAAAATTAAAATTGCCAAAGAAAAAATGTGCTTAAAAAAATATTAACTGTATGGTCCCTTGATCAAATTTTTAAAATCAAAATCTGGCTAAGAATAAAATTAGCTATTGATCATTAGAATTCAATATGTATTGCAGTTTTTACCTACAGTAGTGGAAATTGAAACACAAAAATCCAAATAACTTTGGTTGAATAAACATGAGAGAGATGATAAGAAAAGGACTGAGATATTTATAGTAAGAATGTTTTCAAGCCGTGATAGGGAAGCGTAAGTGCGAGAGAGGCGCCTAGTAGATGGCACATAAGAACATCTCTTTCGCACTTTATGGATATGACTGGCTTGAAAACATTCTTACTGTATGACAATAAAAAGACGAAGCTACTAATTACCCCGCCCTGAAGAGCGTACAATAGATAGTTTTACACAAAATTGCGTTGTTTCAATTGATTTGATTTTTTCCCGACTTCGCTGAAATGGCCATATTCCGTGCCTGCAACGCGGTAGCGAAACCGCCATTTTCCTAACCAGCGATGAGTGCGCATGCGCAGTACTTCTTCATTAATCCCACCGGTAGTAATAGTTCGGACACCATATCCATTTCCGTCGGATCGACGAGGCCCAGTCAGTTGCTTTGTTGATTCTGATGCACGATGATCTCCTGATTCCGAATCTGTGTGGTACGTCTCTGACATTTATGGGGGTTTGCGAGATATTCGCAATTACGTAAATTTGATTAATTTCCGATTATTACCTATGCATTTAATATTTTTCAAAAATTGCTTGTGCATTTCGTTAGAATAGATCAAAAGCAATTACAGTTTTCTGAACGTATTTGCGATCAGACGATATTTATTGCAGAAAATAAACAAAAAGGAAAATTGATGGAAAAAATGTCTCCATCAATATCTCAGAAAACATTGTTTAAACGAGAATGCTTTCTTGCAGATAATACAAAGGTACTATCTTAGGAAATTATAATGCGTTACAATAAAAAGTCGTTTTTTTTTAAGCAAGTTGATTTTCGAATCAAAAACTGTGCCTTACAAACTAACAAATACAAGCTCATATGATATTGTCTGTAAATTGTTGAAATGTATACAATCACACGGAGAGAAATTACTAATGGTACGCACGTGAAAGGTACCAAGTGGTGAGCACAAGGGAAATGACGAGTGCGAAATACATGAATTCAAATGGGAAATACATGGCTCCAAGTGATTCCCACTAGTCAATGCTTATGCTGGTCGCACGTGGTATTCATGCTCATACCACTAGCGAGCGCCATCTGCGTGACTGTGCGTGACGCATAAGTCCCTCCATGTGTCCAACGCTTGAATTTCACGTGCGTCGCATGAGAAACTCAAGCGTTGGGCACAGTTGGCCCGTCTAGTGGTCGTTACAAGTCATCTTAGTGGCTAATGCTTGAAGCTCATAGAATTCGCACTTGGGCGCAGTGTATCTACTGCATGGGCAATACTGAGTAAGTCGCGCATGAATTTCAAGCTTTTATCACTCGAACTTCTTGCTCTTATCACTTTAAGAAGTTCAAGTGCTGACTACTTGTTGGTCTCAAGTGCGTGCCACTAGTAATTTTTCTCCGTGTAGGCAGCATTGTTTAATTGGCTTCCTTCAACTTGCTATAACTTTGTAGAAAAAAGGCCGAAATGTCTTTCGAGATCCTACTAAAATACTGGCATTGGTTACGAATTGTTAAATAAAGAAAGGTTCACCTGTACGCGCCTTGTAAGTGAAGGTCTCTAACTCGGTTCCTATATACAGCACAAAATCGGGACAAAGCTCAAACAATTTTGTACATTATCAGAAATGCATTCACACAATTTTCTTTCAATTACTTTCATTCGCTTAAGAAATATCAGCTTCTATTTTTTTTGGGAGTGTCGGGTTTACAGGTGACAAGGGGTCCTTGAGTGATACTATAAACTTGGAAGCGTGCACGTGTCCGATCAGCTCTGAGTTCACAGGCGTAGAAACTGTGTAAGGGTTCAGGGTCCCAAACTCCTGAATAGAGCATGCAAAAACTTCAGAAGTTTGTAACCAACGCCAGAGACGTACCGCACGGATTCGGAATCAGGAGATCATCGTGCATCAGAATCATCAAAGAAACTGACTGGGCTTCGTCGATCCGACGGAAATGGGTATGGCGTCTGGACTATAATAGAACTCCGAGAGGGAATAATAAAGGAGCACTTTGCATGCGTGGCCAACTGTACTTCTTCACGCGAAGTTGGCCTCTTTTTCCTGTGGAATTTTCCGGTTTAAAATTAAAATTATCATTATTGAGGTTTTTAAAGCAAACGAACGAGTGCGGTGCAATCTTAATATTCCAGGATCATTGAAATGACAACAAAATTTACGATGAGTATTTTATTTTTAAAAAAGGTAATTTAAATGTATAATGTTGGATAAATTACCGGAACTTTACGGAATGTTTCAGAAGTGTGTGGAAAGTTTCGGATGAAAACTTACAAAAATTTCTGGAAAGTTTTAAAAGTGTGCGGAAGGTTTCTGGAAGTATGGGACGTTTTGGAAAGTTATGGAAAGGTGTTGAAACTTTTGGAAATTTATGCAGAGTTTTTGAACTTGTTAAGTTTTTATACACAGTTGAGAATTCTCATCACATTTCTGGAGCAATGTATGGTCTTTTCCCATCTTATAGGCCAAACTGCAGGAGACTGGTGCCCTCCTCAGTGCGCAACACCAACCGATCATAACTCCTTCGGTTCTGACTTGATTTTCTTACTTTCCTTTGAATGACCGAAGTTTGGTGGGACTGACATTATGAATAGACTACTCCACCTTATGACGATTTAGCTGCTTATTTTTGGACATGATTTTATACTTATGGAATAAATTTCTCGCATTATGTTGTAGTTGGGTGTATACTTTAAAAAAGGAATAATACAAATAATAATGTAGCCTCGGATAGGATTGATACTTCTGTTGACGAAAGGCATGCCCTCGGAAAAAGTTCAAGCAGTGGATGGAGATTGGGTGTTTAGAATGCTAGAGGTATGAATGATCTTGAGCAAAAGGAATTGCGGGACACAATGCGCGTGAGGAAGCTAGATATTTCATGTGTACCGGAAACAAAGAGGAAGGGGTGTGAGGTAAGAAAGATAGAGAACGGACTCGACCGTTGATCAGGAGTAGATAATGAATCATATGGTAGACAGGGAATCGGTTTGATTATGAATGAGTGAACAACACGACGTGTCAAAAAGTATAAATGTGTATCTCCTAGATTACTGTGGGTTAGAATGAAAGTGGGAATCAGAAGGCTATTTATTATAGCGCACTACGCTCCAGTTGATAAGAATAATAGGGATGTAAAAGATACCTTCTGGGACTCGTTAAATGATATAGGTACTTGCGATCCTGGCGAAAGAATAATTTCACTCGGAGATATGAATGGCTGGGCTGGTGTGCAACGCGAAGTTACCGACAGGGTACTGGGTCATTTCGGAGACCCAAAAACGCTCGGTAACGGGGATAAATAAATTAGCTTATGCTTAGAATTAGGCTTGTTTATTACGAATACTTGGTTCAGACATGAAATGATTCACATGTATACTTGGTGCGGAGGCGAAAGCCACAGTATGATTGACTTCGTGGTAGCGGATGCGAGACTGAGAGGGCTTGTAAGGGATATAAGGGTTATGAGAGGTTCTGAATGCGGAACGGATCACGACCTCTTAGTTCCAAAAATGAACCTAGGTCAAGGGTGGAGAAGAAGAACTAATAATAAGCCGAAGCAGACGCGAGTTAGAATAGAGAACTTGCAGAAACCAGAAATACAAGTGGTATATCGTGAACAGCTGCATAAATATTTAGAGCATCATAAAGAAGACTGGAAGACGAAATCAATCAATAAAAATGTAGAGGGTGCATGGATAATACTACGGGGTAGCATCTTCAAGAGCGCGTCTGAATTTGCGGTACTGCGGCTATAGGAAGAGAGGCTGGAGATCCTTGGTGGAATGATGAAATTCGCGTGGCTGTCAACGAGAAATAGCAAGCATACTCGAGAATTTTAAATATTAAAGGTCTCATCGATGGGGAAAGGACTGGATTAGAAAATGACTATAGGGATAAAAACAGAAAAACCAAGATACTAGTCAAAGAAAGCAAGGATGAAGTCAAAGCGGAAGAAAATAAAAAAATGCAAAATGATTTTGAAGGAAATAAGAAATTATTTTGGAAATGGGTTAAGAAGATTAGGAAGTGAAGTGAAGTTCCAAACGATAGGAAAAAGGTGATTATCGTCCCAGTCTACATGAAAAGGGTGATGAAGGTGACTGTACTAATTATAGAGCGATTGGCCTACTAAGTACCGTGGGCAAAATATTTACAAAAATACTTATTGGGAAGATCATGGGAATAACTAAGGAAAGGATCTGGGAAGTCCAGTGTGGATTTATGCAAGGAAGATCATTTGCGAATTAGATATTTAGCTTGAGCCAGAACATAGAAAAAAGTCTGAGAATGAACAAGAGAGTTTTCTGTGCATTTGTTGATGTGGAAAAAGCTTTCAACAAGGTGAATAGATCTAAATTTTGGGAAGTCTTGAAAGAGTTTGGAGTAGATGGCTGGCTTCTAAAAGCAATAAAAGCAATATATAATGGTAGTAAAGCGAGTGTAAGAGTAAATGGACCAGTGGCTGATTAGTTTAATATTAAGCAGGGTGTAAGGCAAGGCTGCGCTATATCCTCCTTGACGTTCAGTA
>JAUMHM010000016.1:5753399-5766324 GCA_032362435.1 Melikaiella ostensackeni
ATCCATATACAAATATATGTATATATTTTATTAAATATATAAATATGTTTAGGAACTAAAAATGAAGTGTGTCGTAACCTGCTTTCAGGCAATGAAATGAATAAAATTAAATAGTTTCTCATAGATTACTACATTGTTTCTTACTACAGTTGTTTTTAAAAACAATTACATTATTTCACTGTATCTTAAATTTTTTTCAATATTTTATTTTATTAAATTAAAATTGTACGTAAATTTGAATTAAGCCCGCTAATACGTCACAACACTGGCAGGTTCGAAAGTGGTTGGAGGTAGGATTCGACCGCGTGCCGTCATGTCTGAATCCACTCGTAGAACAGCTTACTTGTATTTTAGCCCAATGTTGTACGATCGTAAGTCCAATCACGTGACAAGATGCTCACGAGCTATCTGCCGCTAAAACAGTGCGATACGCGATGACAGCTGACAGCCGAATGGAAATCGTTAACAAAGTTTTGGGTTAGATGGAGGGTCAAGTGTTGGAAGATCGTAGAAGTTTATGAAGGTATATCTAATATTTTTTATTAAACAAAACTGGAGATTGTTCAATAAAGTAAAATTGGATACTGCATTTTAAAAGTGGTTAAGGGCACAAGATTGTTAGGAAGATAGTCATAAAGTTTGTGATTCAATTCGAGATTACGTTTACTGAGTTTACGCTTTTACAACGGTAATGTTCATAATTTATTATTTCATTCTTATAAGGCAAGAAAATACGAGTCTTTCAATTTTATGAGTATTAAAAATTGGCAGTGTGCTCAAATCCAGCACTTGGCTCTGAACTTCTATTATAGGTATTATGTACTCAAATTAATATTTACGAAGAAAATTAATTTGATGTCTTCCAGAGAGCTTCCGTATTTGACAACCCGGTAAGAAGAGAGTAAAGAAAAAATAATATTTTCAGATGTAAATGAAAGAATGAGAATTATTTCAATTTTTTGAATGTGCTAATTTTCCATAGGGAGAAGTGCCCAACGAAATAATAGATTTATCTCCGAAATCAATACTTTTCTATTTCCTTAACGATTGCCACTTGTGTTGAATTCCATGCAGGCGAACATATTTTCCACTTTTTTAATTCCTCTTAATCCGAGCAGTAGACACACCTCTCATGGTTATTTTTAATTCCATACTTACATGCTGTATTTTCGATTAATTTAATTTTCTCTAATCTGTCCACAAAATAAGTGCACTTAGATGGTTTCTATTCCTTCTTGTGGAATACAAGCTTCCCAGTAAAAAAAACTAATTGGGGCGAATTGCGGCGAATTATTATTTTTGAATTCGCCTGAATCTTGCTTTCTGATTTGTTGAAACGAATTGAGCCAGCGCAAATTGAATGCATATCAATTTGCCTTAATTCGTGGTCAAGGTTACTTTTAAAAAAAATTAATTTTAGAAAGAAATTGATAAAAATTTGATGGATATTTACAACGGATCCCTTATGGCTAGCGCGTTGGTTATACCTTACAAATTCGATTGAATAAGCCAGTCTTTAACTGTATTCGCGCTGACAAATTTAGGCGAATTGGGGATTGTCTTCAAACCGGGCGAATTAAACTGAATTGGCCTACACTGAAATTAATTTGTGCTGATGAATATACACGCATTGGTTCCCCTAAAAAGTTTTCGCTGAGTTCGGGCGCATAGGATATTTGAAGATTATATTACTTTTCGCGAATTTACACGAATTCCCAGCCTTCTCCAATTCGTGATTATCGCAAAGCAAGATTCACGTGGTCTTCAAACGTATTCTTCTCAATTCGCCTCAATTAGTTTCTTTTTACTGGGTTGGAAATGTCAATTTTTTTGTCATGGTTATTTTTAATTCTATACTTACATGCTGTATTTTCAAATAATTTAATTCCTTCTAATCCGTGCACAAAACATATGAACTTACGTAGTTTCCGAAACTAAATAAAAATCACTAAGAAATGTTTGTCTGGTCCTAAATTTTTAGAATTATAAAAAAGTTTCTTTCTTGCTTTTTTTATAATTATAAAAATTTAAGATCAGACAAATGTTCCTCACAGCGCTTTTTATTTAGTTTTTGAAATTTTCAACTCGATATTGCATTCCGTGTGAACGTAAGTTGGTTTAAAAAAAATGTGAAAAATTTTTCATGAGGTTACGCTCCCATGGTCTTAAATGTGTTCTAAGACAGATTTCATATGTAATTGGTCGAAATATGCTTCTGTTCAATAGATGAATAAAAAATTTTCACATAATTTACCCAAATTCTTTTCTTTACCCATAATTTATAAATGTAATATCATATTTATTCATTTTTTTAAATGCACTTATTTCAATTCACAGTTGCGTCTTCAAAGTGACATTATTCTATTACTTTCTATTCCTTTCTATTCCTTTTTTTGCATTTCTCCACTTTTCAATTCCTCCTAATATGCTTCCATCAAATTTTTCTGAATCGATTAAAAGGAATAGGTTTTGCTTTTTTTTTCTACTCGTGGGTGGAATTTTAGATGGAGGAAAATTTGCGTAATAATAGGAATTCAGATTCTGAATTTTTATGAATTCTTCTCTTCTAACCGGGCAAACTTCTCGAAAGCCGAAAAAGAAGTTTTTGTACCTATTGTAGAGAAATATAAAAAAAATATTGAAAATAAAGAACAGGTGCTGTGAGCAGCAAGCAAAAATTGCAGGCTAAGGACAAAAGCTGCAACGATTTTGACGCGAAGGGCATGTATCCAAAGCATCGTCCCGCTGAAAAATCAAAAGGATTATATGATAATTTGAAGAGGAATGCGAGAATTCACCTCAGTTGTTTACGCCAAGAAACTTTTAAAACCGGCACAATAAAATTTTCACAAATTATTGATCACTTACATTAACCTGAATTTCAAATTGATTCTGTTGTTTCCAACAGGTGGTGGAAGCAATCCCGTAAAGGATGATCCTTTGGCTTACCAAATTAAAGAAATCATTGGCAGCACAGCTGAGCCAATGGAGAATGCTTATGACGCTGACGCTCTGTCAGGTATTATTATTTAATTTATCATTGTTATATAATTATCATTGCTTAAAGGGGAGGTTATCATGTAAAAATTGCCCCGTCACGTATCATTTTTTTAAATATTTCCCAAATTGATCGCTGTGGGTCGTTAGGGTTAAAAAATGTTTGATAAAATGTCGACCTGTTTTTTCGTTGAGAATGTTCTTTAAATTTTTCTCGACAATTGTATCATTGGTTTTCGCCGCATATATTTTGTTAACTAAATTCGATTGACCCGTTTCCAAGAAAAACTACTTTTTTGATTTTCGTTTCCCCCTCCATAAGTTCTCAAAATAAAAATCGAGTTCAAGGTTAATGTTTTGGGAAATTTTATGTCATACAGGCATCAACTTATGGCAATTATTTGATTCTGATATGGGCGCAACGTTTATATTCTTATCTTGATAAGCGCTTTTTGCTTATTATGTTCCTCGAATTTTTGACGTTAAAAATAATCATTCAAAACTCTGCCCGTGACGGACCAAAATCAATGCCATAAATCGGAAAAGTAGCTTTTCTCAAAAATGGATCAACCAATTCCAGTTGACAAAATATATGCTACCAAAAGCAATGAGACAATTGTCGAGAAAAATTGGAAAAACTTCTTACCAATAAAACAGTTAACAATGTTGTTTAAATAAAGAAACAGGAGAACAAAAAAAGTTGTTTCTTTCGAAAACGATCAAATATATTGTCAAAATTCTCAGCAAAAAATCAGGGACCGAATACATTTCAAATCAGGCGGATCAGGCAATTTCATAGGAAATTAGGTGATACATATTTTTACGATTTCCAAAAAAACAATTGTATGCGGAGTTATGCGTATTTCAATTTTGTGCTTTATTTTGCAAAAGACAGAAAAAATTTCTTCAAATCTCTATAACCTTTGACCGAATTATGATACCACTTATTATCTTCCTCCCAACTTCACCGAAAAATTTTAAAAAGGTTTAAAATGAAGAAAATAATAAAAGTCGATTTTCTCAAAAAACCCACGCTTATATTTTTTGCCCTTCTTTGTGGAATTTGTACTTTTATAAGGAAGACATATTGTGAGTTTAATGTGGGCTAAATCAATGTTATGGCCAGGAGATTTTTTTCATAAAATTGAATTTTCTTATTTTTCTCGCAAACAACTATTCAAAGAAAAATTCACAAATTATTAATATAGCCCGCATAAAACTCATAAGATGTCTCTCAGAGTATAACCCACCAGATTTGAAATGGATTCGGTTCAGGTGGATAATTTACTTTGCAATTTTAAAATTTTATCACCATAATGACATCGTACTGAGATTAATGTACATTGTATCCTTACTTTTAGTCAGAATTCCTACAAATTCTTTTTTTTATCAGTCTGGCTGACTTTTATAACAAGTTTTGTTCATCAATCAGTCTATCCATTAACGAGAAAAATACCTTCTTTAAATTTTCTGCCTCGCTATATACCTCTCAACAAAATTTAATTCAATGGTTAAAATTTGAAGAATTTTATATTCATATAGATAGCAATGTATCGTGCCAATATAGGGTTGATAACTGAGTACTTTTTTTTATTTTTTACAGTAAATAATGATGAAGACACTGCAAACTTCGGATCAGCAATCGAAGTAATGGCGATGAAATTAGGGGATGGAAATTCCATTCCAATATTAACAGGAAATGAAAGAAAACGAGGTTGGCTTAATTGCTTAAAATTTTATACTTATCATATTATATTAGCTCTTTCATAATCGTTTTGATTTCTTGCAGGCAATGAGCAGCGACGACGAGAAGCAGGAGAAGAATTGGTCGCATTTGAAGCCGAGAATGCTCAAGATGAAGAAGAGTCCTATACTGCATGTTGAACCTACGTTTGAAGATGCAGAAGTATCAGCAGGGACGTCTGCAAACACGTTCCAGAGCTTGCAGGCAGGAGAAATGTGGTGGGCCAAAAAAATCCACAATTATTCGATTCATTGGTAGTTACATAATTGGTAAATTAATTGTTCACTGAAAAGTTTCTTCGTGGCATTATGAATCATTGATAATCGATTCAAGGGCTCCTTACAAATGTCCGTCACGGTAGTAAATTGAAACAAAAGTTGCTTGTACAAATTGCAATTATAGGGAAATTTATGGAGTATGGAAGTGGTGTTTACCTTTCAAAATAATGAAGAAGTGTCCGTGTATCTCCGTCATCGGGTTCCGCATCTCCGCGATTGTGCAGTTGTTCATGCAGAATCACATTCCACTATACCATATATTTAGAAGTGGATCATCGGGAGGCATTGGTTCAGCAGTCATACGTGCTTCATTATGTAAAACGGCTGTTGCTACTATCACCGGGAGGACATGATCAACTGAAAAGCGCATTCCTGCCGCTAAACACGGAAATCTGCGCTTCCAAATCCCGAAAGTGCGTTCGATAGTACTTCGAGTTCTAATTTGGGATTCGTTGAAAAATATTTCATAGGGGGTTCGAGGATTTTGTATCGGTGTTATTAGGTATGACTTTAATGCATAACCTCCATCTGCCAAGATTATTTCATCGGCAAACACTCCAGATTCCAAACGAGCATGTAGCCTAGAATTTCTAAGGATGTTCGAATCGTGAGTAAATCCAGGCCAACGTGACACGACACTTGTGAATATTTTTCTAATAAATGTAATCTTAACGAAAGATTGAACTTTAACGTGCGTACAATCTAATGCCGAAATAACTCTGGGAAATCGAGCTATCGCATAGAAATCTACTTGTGCAGCTGTTCTTTCTTCTTCCGTAGTAGGTAATTTTATATTATGACGAGCTCAAGTAGCAATAGCCACAGAGACCCGATGTACAATTCTGTGAGCACTGGCTTTACTCACTCCGGAGAAGTCTCCAGCAAAAATCAAAAACGAACTAGTGACATAGTAACGCAGAGCAGGAAGGAGTTGTATCCTAGGCTCAATTGCATGGTTTCTGAAATCGAATGGCAAATTCACATTTGACGTGCTACCAAAAATATGCAACAATACAAGAAGGTCACGATGAGCCTTAACCAACATTAACCGCAAGATCCTTGAAGTTAGATGATATTTATTGGATACTGTTTTATATTGCCATAAAATTACTTTTCAACAGCAACAAAATTTCCAAATAGAAAATTTTTTTCTAACATTTTGTTTCACAATTTCACGTTGTTATTTTTTTATTAATTTTTTTATTATTTTTGAAATGATACCAGCATCATTTAATTACAAACCGAGATGAACCGGTGATTGAAAAAAATTTTCCACAACCTTTGCTATGATAACAGGGTTCTTTCAAAGATACAAATACCTCTGTAGATTATACAGTTCCCATTTTGGAACAAAATTTCATAACATTTTCTATACATTTTCTAGTTGTAATTTTACAAAAAAAAAATTGTAAATCTGTTTTAACTCTATATTGCATTTATAACAATCCCTAAGTAAAAAAAATTTGTTATTAAAAATTTTTTTGGGTAATAATACAAATTTTTTATTTTGAAAAAAGCGCTCCCACGATTATTTCACTTCTTTTGCAAATACATTTCCATTAATGGATATCACACATTAAATGATCAAATAGTCCGGAAATTTACCGTAACTCTAAGAAAATAGCGAAAAAGTCGACTTTTTCGATTTTTTGAAATTTCAAAGTCAATTAAGGAGGGTAACAAATATTTTAATGGAAATATGGCTACACAGGTGTGCATCGACTTGCTTTGAACTATTTCTATTGTTAATTTAAATCTCAAAACAAAAATTTTTGGTTTTCAAATTTGAAGAAGTACTTCGCTTTTTGTGATTTTTAGCTATATCTACGAAGCGGAAACAGAAGTAATTTTTTTTTAATGAAACTTTGGGTGAGTGCTTTTGACTCCCAAAAGAAAGTTTCCATTGCAAATAACTTTTTTTCGATACGCCCTAATGCGCATACTATATAAAAATAACATTCCGCAACAAAACTTCTTGTAATATCTTTCTTAGGTTGAAGTTGGTTGAGGCTTTTGTTTAGATGGGTTTACGATTATGAAAAAGTTAAGATAATGAATTCCTTTGAAAATAATTTCAAAAAGAAAACAGCCGCAATTCCAAAATAAGTACAAATACCACTTTTTAAATAATTACCTTTATGTAGCGTGTTGCAAATCGTGTTCAATTTCGAACAGCAGCTCTTCTAAATTGTTCTTTGATAATCAAAATCGCATGATGAAATCCAAATCATCCAATATTTCGAAATAATTGATTCGTTCCTTGATTACTCGTGGCCTTCTTTCGATGTCGATATCATTTTCATCATCAGATGAAGTTAAAATATCATCGTAAATTGGATCAATATTTCACACTATGTACTGTCGCCCTGCTCTTCAACTAAACTTTGAGGTTATGTTGAACCCCGCTAATCGCTGGTCAAGTCACTAATCGGCCAAAAATGGCCGATTAAGTTGAACAGCATTTAGGCTACTTTAATCATGCATTAGAGATAGTTGAACGCAATGTACTGATTAAATAAAGTTAATCCAAGATTAAAATTTAATCATAGTTGGTTGAATCGGCACTTAATGAGCGGAATCTCAGTTCGGGACTCGCTCTTTCTCATTGTGGACCCCGAAATGAATAGTACGATTCATAATCGCTCTTAAAAGTTGCAATGGAAAAAAGAGTTGGACACAATCCTGAACCCCTTCCTGAGGACGATCGGCGTGTCACCCAGAGGACTTTTTCCTGAGGAGGACGAGCTCCAATTATTTGTTAGGCGAATCAGCCCGGTATGTGTCTCCCTAATTTTTTTGGCCGTTGACCAAGAAAGTCCTGAAATTTCGTTTTTCGCTAACAAAGGAAGTCTCTTAAAATTTCTAATGACCAAGAAAGTCCTGAAACTCAATTTAATTATTGTTGACCAAGAAAGTCCTGAAATTCAGTTTAATTTTTGTTAACCAAGAAAGTCCCAAAATCAAAACATTTTGTAGTTGACCAAGACAGTCGAAATTCCATTCTTCCTAGGAACTTTAAAAATAATATGATGGCCAAGAAAGCTGAAATTCTAATATAAAAATGAATTTTCACGAGGCTGCGAGATTTTCCACGACTAGTCGCTTTTATTAATATCATGATTATTTGAATTGCGTTGTTTTGAAATGCCGTTATGAATTTTTATATGATTGATTGTCTCTTTGATTAAAATATGTGAATTGCTCTTTGCATGACTGCACTCCAAAATTGAGCCCCCAATATGTTGTTGTTCCCTGAAATCGTTGCAACCCAAATTAAGTGATTTATCCTATATCTCCGGGAATAGTGGTCGAACCCCTCCCACCTTACTTTTGTGAAACCAATTAGTCGCCCCGAACCTAACCCTCATTCTCGAGCACGTGGAGTATCGAGAAAAGAATTGATTTTAGTTAATTTAAGAAATCTTATGATTTGTAAAATCACGGCGTTATTAAAAATGTGTAAAATCTAAGAAAGAGGTTTATGTTAATTTTTTTGAGAAATTCAGAATTGTTATTCGAGAGTTAAAATCTGTTTCAAAAAGATTCTGTGAACAAAAATTAGCCTTTGTTTGAACTGGATAAATCAGATTTGTTAATTGCTATTTTAACTGATCGAGTTATTATTCGTAATGTTAAGAAACCTTTTTCCTTAGCGAACACCCCCTCTACCGCTTTCGCAAGCCATTGAGCTAGCCAGATATAAAGATAAATTCGTACCGGTACATAGTAACTTCACTATTGTCGTTTTGTTGGGATAAGTTTAAAATTTGAAATTAAGAATTTTAGTCATTTTTGGTTCCTTCTGTGATTTTGCTTAATTTGTCGTTCGTTCGTTGTTTTTGACCCAAGAAAGGTCTGGCGTCCGGCATAATTTGTTATGATAAATTAAAT
This sequence comes from Melikaiella ostensackeni, assembly GCA_032362435.1. NCBI lineage: Eukaryota > Metazoa > Arthropoda > Insecta > Hymenoptera > Cynipidae > Melikaiella > Melikaiella ostensackeni. The sequence continues at coordinate 5,762,310 of JAUMHM010000016.1, forward strand.
TCGAGGTTACGTTGCTGAAGATATAATATCATTTCTTCTTTCACAAAAAGAGTATAATATTATATAACAAATACCTATTGATACCTTTTTTCCACGAATAGGCTCAATTTTTTTTACGGAATCGACTAAAAGTGTCTCGTTAATTATAGAAGACATTTTAAGTTCATAGCACATATTGCTCATCCGATAGGGGTTTGATCTTTTTGCTATCTTTAAATCTTGAAGAACTAATCGACGGATCTGAAAATACCAAGAGGTAATGATTAATGTCTTTATTGGTCAATTCTCGATTTGACATTCTGCTATTTTTGTTTCTAGCCTTTCGAAAAATCTTGTTATTTGCCTCTTGGTGCTCCTTTCATAGTCAGCGAATCGGTATGTCGAATGATCCGATAATCTCGCATCTATGTATGAAAAGTTTTTGTACTGATGGGGGCATTGAATACAGGCTATATAATCTCACACAAATCTCTGCTTTTTTTAAAGAAAATATTCTAAACTTACCACTATTGAACATTCCACCACAAGTTAAAACTTGCAAAATATCATGCAATCTGATGATCAGCTTTGCGACTAATCCTGTGTAATTCGCTACACCTTGTGCTTGAGCAAAGAAAGGGTGAGCAACATTACCAGTGTTGCTTGTTCCAGAACCTTGTTTCACAACATCAACCATCAATGATAATTTGGATTTTAATGTATCTTGAATCTGATTTTTCTTTAATTTTTCCAATTCTTTGTGTTCCCTGGTTCTCGCTGCACCCTTTTTGAAATCAAGATCATACGCAATATGCAGTAAATACTCCATGAAGCGTATCCAACAGTGAGATGTGCAAAAGCCGAATTTGTAGAAATTCTTGTTGCAATCGAGCTTTTTTACGTAAATAAACTTATTTACGTATTTTGGACAAACTCGGCAAATTTTGCAACGCATTGAAGCTTTTTGATCACATACAACATCACAGACTTTGCTAACTATCATTGTGCATTTCAAATCAAAACTCAGTTCGAGCACCGTATTATTGAATTCAGTGTCATATACTGTTCGTATAGTGATTGTACTCGTTCAATGTGAGCAAGTTGATTTCTTTCACAAATTTAAATCTCATCGTCCTGCAAAAATGCACTGAATCAGGTGTTAAATTAAATCGTAGGTAACTTGTGTTGCAGAATAATTTTGGAACAGTTAAAAATTGGTCAGATTCCCGGCGAAAGTTTGACCAAGGCTAGAAGAATAGTTCTGACGTCATCTAACACGTCCCGCTGGAGTGAGCGAATTGGAGTAGAACGTAGAATTGGTAACAAAAAATACAAATAAAACATTTTTTTATTTATAGATCTCTTCTGAAATAGATTAGACTATTGTAAAGGCACTAGAACTTATTTTACACCACTTAGCAAAAAGCAGCTGACAGCTGGGAATCGTCATTTTGCTCCAGTCTAATAAACTCAAATGACGGTAGATAGCGCTAGCATCGCAACTTTCGCATCTTTTCGAATAAAAATTGAGGTAAAGCAAACGAAAAATTACCCAGGCAAGTTTAGAATCACGAAATTATCTCCGCTTCATGTGAAGTTCAACCGGCAAGGTTAATTTTTGTTGTAGCAAATCTTCTACCTGAAATCGATGTAAACTTTATCTTTTGCTTTTTCTTTAAGGACTCTACTTTTTTCAGAAACTTCTTTCAGCTCATTTGTGTTGAAGTTTGAAAAGTTCCTTGTAGTAGTGTGCTCCAATAAGGATATAAAATGTACCTCTGCTCCAGGCTCCGATATACTGATATGGTCAGATTCAGGATAGCAATCACTTTTAGCTTCTACAATCCTGTGATATGAAGGAAACGGTTCATGACCGGAAAGTCTTTCGTTATGCATTTTTAATTTTTTATACTTTCTTGTCATCAAATCTAAGTCCATGTACATTGCTTAAACGTTACGAATATCAATGTGCTGATCCGAATTTGTTACTTCAGTCTCAGATTCACTGTCGGACATATTCCGTTTCTTCCTCAGTGCCCTGAGTAACTCCTTCTTAGTGTGATTAGCAGAAAGTTCCTCTACACGTCTCTTCCTTGTCTTCTCTGATCCCTCTTCATAAGATAAACGCGGGAGACCTCTTTTAAAATCAGGAAGGTTGCTTGCGGCATTATTCGGTACATGAATATTGGCATCATCATTGAAATTGACTGCGAAATCATTTTGCAAGAACACTGCATACTTACTTGTTAGGTTATTCTTATCCCGATTTACACTTTGCCACTCCTAACAATATTGTGGATAAAATGTATTGTGCAGCTTCTGTTCTATTTGTAATCACTGCCTTTCAGAGTACTGATTTGTATTTTGAATATTAAGGTAAATGTCCTAGTTTGGGCGAGTGTAAGGATCTGTGCGGCGTATTTTGCTTGTAAAAGTATTTCATATCTTATGAATCGAGAAAAGTTCCTAATATCGAACAGTTTCAACATTTTTTCATCAACATTTTGTCTGCTCATCGATATAAATAAACAATTTTTATTGAATAATGGAGAATATTTCATACTGTTCCGATGAACCAATTTGGGCGAATGAATTTTTTTTCTGACCCAGTTTGGGCGAATCGAATGTCCCAGTTTGGGCAACCGACGCCATGTTTGATTTTCTACAGTGGTGGGATATCGTGATTGACACTGAGACCAAATTCACGCTGTCCCGAATAGGGCGGGAAAAAATAGCTGTCACATTGTCATTGTAATCGTTTCGCGTACATTTTTATCATTTATTCAACACAGATGTATGAAAAGCACGCGTCATGACAGGAAAAAGCTTTAAGAATTGAGATAGTGTGCTTGTTATCTAAAGAAAAACGCATAATTTTTATGTAACCTTGTTGCTTGTAAACACTCGCCCAAACTCCTCAAACCGTTTTTTCCGTTCGTACTCGTATTAAGGAGGCAGGAAATTTACGAATTATGCGTTAACTTTGAGTTATACTGACAAGTCCATTTGAAAAACTTATAATCTGAGCATTCGCCCAAACTGGGTCACTCGCCCAAACTGGGACATTTACCTTATTATCACTTTGGAAAATTGTGTATATTTCATCATATAAAATTCAATTTTTTAATGCAGTGCCTACTCGTACTCGTAAGATCAAAATGGAACGAAATAATGTATCAAATCGATCTTCTGATAACACAGTCAATTTATTCCCATCTTTTTTTTAAAATCTACAATTACCCTTGTCCCTTTGAGTTTGTCTTTCTGTCCTTTTTTCTCTCGAACTTATCCACGTCTATCTTTTTCTATCTTCCGCCCACGTCATTCCTCATCTATCCTTCGCCTGTCTACGTCAATCTTTTTCTTTCTCTTCTTCTATCTACAGTAATATCTGTCCTTTCGATTGCCAATCTTCTTATGCAAATCGACGTCAATCTTGTTTTATTCCTTCATCTATTAGGGCAATCCAGGGTAATCGGTACAATGATTGGCCACTTAAGAAGTTTTTCAAGTATGACAATGTGTAAAAACCCCTATAAAAATACACAGATGGATAATATATTTATTGAAGGTTCAAATGACCATAGTAATTGTACCGATATTCCGGTACAAATAGCCGAATTTTTTCGGTACGCATAAACACAGCCTTTAAAAAAATAATAAATCTCGAATATTCTTAAATATAATCGATATATTTAATTCGAACAAAGTGATACACTTATTTAAAATTAATTTTGTAATGAAAAAAATGTTCACAGTGTGCGATGCCAGTGAGGGTCATGAAACTTGTTGGTGTGACCCATTTGCTTGCAACGAATGCAGCTGGAGGTTTGAACCCTAAATACAAAGTTGGAGACATCATGCTGGTAAATGATCATGTCAACTTAATGGGTTTTGCTGGAAACAGTCCTCTTCAGGGACCAAATGATGATAGGTAAGATCTCTTTTAATTCACTTATAAATCTATTGAATTTATGGGTGATTGCCAAAAAGTTGACCGTTTTAGACACTGAGGTTTTCGGAAACAAGAAAATTT
>JAUMHM010000016.1:5766424-5778027 GCA_032362435.1 Melikaiella ostensackeni
TCACATTTCGTTACCATCATATGTAAGCATAATTTCACCTCGCATTTACCATCCTAATATTAATAAATCGTTTTATTTACAATGTTAGCTACTGCATTTATAATGTTTTTCTCGCCCCCACAAACGTCCCTCTATCCTGAGCTAGGGCTAATTTTCAAGGATTGATTAAAGTTACGGAATTGGTTTTTCTTTTCCAAATATTATGTTGGTTTACTTTTGCGTTTGAGTAATCTGTTTGCGTAGAGCGACACTCAAAACGGGTGTCTGGCGCCTGCTAAAGAGAAAAAAAATCGACTGAAGATAAATATATTTTCAGAATTTATTTAATTGAGTAAGCCAAAAATTTTTGTAGCACTATTCCTGGTTTTCATGACCCTTAAGCTAGGAAAAGTGTTATAATGGTTAATATTATAAACAAGTTTAATAAATACACATTTTAGCCATTTCTTGCTCTAAAGACTTCGTTCTTTTGACAGAATTGATTAAAAATTTCTTGACAATATATATTATGCACGAGTTTTTAATACCTGACAACAATTGTTAATTATTTAAATAAAGTTGATAAACAAAAACAGATTTTCATCAGGTTCCAACCGGAAGATTTACTTTTTCAACTGAATCAATTTTAAATTACTTGAAAAAATCCTTCCCTTCATTAACGAACAATGATTTTTTTCTTTATAAACAATTTGGTAAACAAATTCTTATTAAAATTATTCATAAAATAGCAATTGTGGCTCCTTGATAAAACAACAATAGAAAGGTATACATATTGCCAAGTTATCTCGAGTTAATTCCGTTTAAAAAGCTAAATCTGTCGGATTTTTCAAAAATGGTAAGTAAGCATTGTTTTTACGTATATTCCGAACGAAAAATTGAAAAATAAAGTCTGCAAGTATTTTTAATGTTGAACTAGCACTTTCACTCACTAATTTGTTGATGAACAATTTTTGTTAAATGTTGTAACCTGCTAGATATTATTTATTACTGATTTTATGAAGTTTCACATAAATATGACAGTTTCAACAAAATGGGATGGTTTATTTACAAAAAAATGTCAACTTTGTTTTTAAGTTGAAAAAAGTTTTAAATAAAAAAAATCGGTTCTCCCAAATCTCTTTGAAATTTAGTTAACTTTCATTTTTTTAAAACGCTCGAATCGGATAAAAATTGTAAGCTCTCAGACTAATTTGTCCAGAAAAAAGTTTTTTGTTCCAGTGTGCAGCATTGTGCGCCTGTTACTTGCACAATACGCTATTGTTTTAATTTTGGATTTTTCTCAAAAATAAAATATGTTTTGTTTGAAATATTCCACAGATCATGTTGACAAAATCGACTATTGTTTCGATGATACATGAGGAAAAAGGTACATATTTTAAGGCAAACGAAAATTTGAACAGCCATATATACCATAAAAAATTTCCCCTTTGATAAATATCAAAAACATTGCGATTCTTTTCTTTGAATAATAGATATGTAAAAACTATTTGCGGCCTACCCTAATACATATTCCCATGTGAAGATTCAGCGTAGTTTTTTGCAGATTTAGGCAAAAAGGAAAATGGTACTAGAGTATTGGTTGTTGGAGCTACAAACCGACCAGACGCCTTGGATCCAGCACTAAGACGAGCTGGTCGCTTTGACCGTGAGGTTTCTCTTGGGATTCCTGATAAGGAAGCGAGGCAAGAAATTTTAGCAGTCCACACTGCCAAAGTAAAACTTTCTGCGGATGCAGATTTATCTCGTTTAGCTTCTCTAACTCCAGGTTTTGTTGGTGCAGATTTAGTAGCGTTAATTAGAGAGGCTTCTATAGCAGCAATCAACAGGTAATATTTCGTTCTGGCTAAATGTTAAATCACTAACTCGTTTTGTCTCGTCGTTAACGTCTACCATGAATTTTCAATAGGAGTTGTCACCTTGATATTTACGAGGTTACAATCGAACTATGGGGCCGTTCAAGTATTACGTCACACGTCTAGGGGTGAGGGGAGCAGCTATAGTGTGACGTCCATGTTTAAGTTATATACACTTACTATAGAAAAATCGGGTGGGGAGTGGGGGTAAATGTCTGAAAAAAGCGTGACGTAATACTTGCATGGCCCTATCACGTTTTGTACACCATTTCTGAAAATTAATTTGTACATACAAAACAAGCGAGTTAGTGTGGAATGCATGAATTTCTTCGTTCTTATTCAAGTGTTATCTGTTTATCTTCCTTGAAAATTACAAAAAGATCATTTTAAAATAAAAAGAATATTCGTAGACATACAGATTAAATTGAACAAATACATAGTTTGAAAATTTTAATATTTGATTTATTTTACAGAATGTTCATTGCCTTGAAAGAAAAAAAAATAAATGAGGACACATCAATAGAGATACAGATAGAGAAGGAAAAGAAGAAAAGATCAATGGATGAAGAAGTAACTGAAATCGTGGCTGCTGAAATAAAGTTGACTCGGGAAGAACAGAAAAAGCAAGAATCTATAGCAGAGCAAGAAAGGAAAGACAAAATAAATGAAATAGAATCCGGGTTACAGCAGGGTGAACCCAAGACAATGGAATCAGAAGTAATTATTGAAGAAGATTCTTCGATAATACCCACAACTTCAGTTGAATGTAATGCACCTGTTGTGTGCGAAGCAGAAGTTGAAATATGCAAAACTTTTCCAGAAAAAGGTATAGCGGCGGAAATCATATCTGAAAATGGGGCGGTTGAAAAGGAACAACTTGCACAACTGAAAAAGTCTGGAGAAGTGAATCTTTTAACTTGGCTACATAATGAACTGCTTATTTCTTCTGAACATTTAGCAAAATTATTTGTAGAACAAAGAGATTTTGAAGCAGCACTTCGTATTGTTCAACCTTCTGCTAAAAGAGAGGGCTTTGCTACTGTGCCCGACGTTACGTGGGACGATATCGGCTCTCTGCAAGACATTCGACACGAGCTGCAAATGTCGATACTGGTAAAAATTATTTATTATTTTTAAAATCTCGGTTACCAGGTTTTCATTGTAGTCGAGTTGTCAAGACTGAGAGTTGACAAAAAGGTTATCGGGTTGATATGACGAGATTCGAGATACACTAGAGCTCCAATATAAATGAATCCAATTTAAGTATTCCTAGAAATGCTGGTCCATGCAGTTTCTCAGCGGTCGGGGCAAGAGACGGTGGTAAACCAAGCGTGAAACACCAGCAGCGTATACACAAAGGCGCAGTGCACGGGTACTGACGTTCGTACTCACGTTCGGAGATTGCGTAATATTAGGAAATGGTTCACACGTCCCTGTCTGTTTACGTTTGGAAGGTACTGCTTTAGTCTCAAGGCCAGTGCGAAGCAACCCCCGAAACGTAGCTTATATTGGAGCTCTAGTGTAAATCTAAGGATTATTTTCGTTTCAACTTTTACAAAACTGATATCATATTAGAAGACCTCGCACTATTTCCTCATAACTGCTTATGCACAAGATGTTGAGCAATTTTAATGGGGTTTGTAGCAGATCCTTAAAGAGCATTGTAGAATATTCTTTTCCAGAGCATTCTAAACATTGCAGAACAGTCTGGAAAAGTACAGAATTCGATACCTACCTGTATTACAGTGCTATGTTTCGGTACACCTCAGTACCGTCCTATGTTCGAGTAACACTCAGTACCGTCCTTTCTCAAATTTAACAATTGACTAAAGAGCTGATGAAACTTCATAAGACTTCTTAATTCAGTATCATAGTGAATAAAAATGTAACCATAAAGTTAATTTAATACTTACTCTAACTGAAGGTTGCAGTTGTTATTTTTATATATTTGGTTTTTCATTGTGGATGAACTTAATCGCTTGACTGGATGTATTCTTCAGTGCTGCGCATTGGTATAAATGGATATTCAAAGTAAAATAATTTTCCACAATCTTTTCTTTGAGTTTATATACATTTTAGCATATTGCAGAATTGACCACAATATTCATTGAGAGTTCTGGTGCCAAGCCGGATGCAAATAATAAGAAATAGTTGAACATTCTTAAATTCAAATGTCCAAAATTGTTTTGTTTCAAAACGTTGAAAATTGTAAAATATCAAATTGAAATCCTTAATAGTTAACAATTTTGAATTGAAAACGTAATACATGGTAGAGTTCATGTCCAGTGACCACAACAATTGTCGTGCTTGAATGGGATTTGCGTGTAACTCTGTGTGTAATCAGTCCTTTAGTAGTGAAGAAAAGTCACAATAAATATTTTTGGAAAATTCCAAAAAATGGCGAAGATATGGGACTTCGAAAGTTTTTGTACCTCTTTTTGGAAACATATCTTTGGATCTAATTAACTGATTTAACCTTCTAAAGTCTTAAATTTTTCGTAATAACACGTACTTTCACATAGAAAAAAATTAATAAAAATTTGTTTGACTTTTTACAAACTTAAGAAACAAAAATCGGTTTTTTGAAAATACTACATTTTTTATTCTTTTGCCAAATGAAGGTCTACATGTGCTTTACAAGTTCTGTAAATTTCATCGTGGGCCAGCCATTAGTTTAGGAGAAAAAAAATTCAAACGCAACGTCCTACATGACGAAGCTTCGCGGGATCTTCGTGGAGGCCGCGGCGCGGCGGTGCCGGTTCTGTTCGCGTTTCGCATTGTTGTCACATTGTCGCGATTCGCACTTGTTTTACGCTTGTGTTTACACTCGCAGAAAATACGCGTGAACCTGAATGGTGAAGCGGCGTGCATCACGTTAGCGTTTTGTCCGCAGACTTGACCACTTCGTGCAGTACAAGCGGTGAAACGAGTTCGTTTTACTTGATATTCTCGATATCAGCTGAAACTAATCATCATGCAATTCTGCTCATGACAATTGAATTAATTTTAAGAGTATTCTTGATTAGTATTTAATTGTTATTTCCTTATAGATATAGAATACCGTCGACTGTATTCATACAAGCGTTCTAAGGTTTTGTTCTTTAATTATCGATAAATATTCATTTCCTTGTTTTCTGTATTTTATACTTAAATTTAGTCTCGGTTCGTTTAAAAATGTCTTTTAACAGACAATGTTCTGATCATAATCTTATGCGAAAAAATCTGAGAAATGTACCACAAAGTATTTGTGACAAATTTCCACTCCTTACCAAAAAGGATTTTATTTGCGGTGAATGTCGTGAAAAGTTATCTCCAGGGCAAACTCCTTGTGTTTCCATTGTAACTGCAGGTAATGATTTTAACTTGAATGAATATTAACGTACGTCATTTAAAAAAAAACTTTGAGAAAGCTAATTCAAGCAAAAGAGGGCAAATTAAAATTTTGACTCTTTTACCGAAAACATAGCTAATTAGAAAGATATAATCTGTATTTGGTTTTTCCGATCGTATGGCTCGTAAAGCCAAGCAATTAATATAATTGGAGGGGTTTTCATCTTCTCCTGATCAAAAAGCAGGAAAAACTTTACCGAATGAAACAGTAATGTGCGTTAAACATTTTCATAGAGATGATAACAGACGTTTAATGCCAGGTAAAAATGATTGTGTAATGGTTAAAGTTGATGGAGAAAAAACCAGAGTTCAAAAGCGTTTAGTCTTATGCAATTTAAGAAAACTTTATGTGGCTTTTAAAAATACTCATCCAAATGAAAAATTTGGATTCTCAGAGTTTGCAGAGTTAGGACCAAAAGAGTGTGTCTTAGCTGGAAAAAGTGGCACCCACAATGTTCGCGTATGCGTTCCCCACCAAAATGCGAAACTTATATCTTTTGATGGAAAAATTGCAGAATTAGTCAAATCTAATTCTTTGTCACTTGCAACTCCCAAGCATTGGGCAGCTCAATCGATTTGCGATCCTACTCAAATCAATTGCTATTTCAATGAACGTGAAAGCTGCCAGGGTAATGACAATCTGAAGGTTCTATTAGAGAAAGCATACGCAGCAAACTTCATTGAACAAATCACGTTCAAACAATGGCTTACCATAGATCGATCTGATCTAGAAACTGTAATTAAACCAGTAGATGATTTCGTGGATTTCTTAAGTGACCATATGAAGAAGCTTCTTCGACACGATTTTATCGCCAAACCACAAAGTTTGCATCTCGAAGACACGAAAGCTAATTTAAAAGTAGGTGAGCTTCTTATTCTTCTAGATTTTGTAGAAAATCACTGTATTGATTATCAAGATTCTTCACAAGGACATCACTGGTCCAAAACGTAAGTATTTATCCTTTCGTGGTTTACGATCGTACAAGTGAAGAGGAATTAAAACACATTAGCTACGCTGTTATGTCAGATATAAAGGAACATAAGACGATTGCTGTACATCTCTTTAAAAAAAAAACTACTAGTCTTTTACGCGAAACAGGAATTCTTAATAATGAAATAAACATATGGGCCAGCAGCACAATACAAAAATCGCAAGAATTTTTTTAATTTAACGCACCACGATGAAGATTTTGGTTTTACAGGCAAATGGAACTTCCATGCAACTTTCCATGTTAAAGGACCTGTCGATGGAATTGGAGGTATCATTAAAAGGGCAGCTGCCAAAGCAAACCAGCAAAGTCCGTACGATAATCAAATCACTAATCCTCGAGAAATGTTTCAACGGGCTAAGTTAAGCTTCAAGGACATTCATTTAGAGTTCTGCAGTAGTGAAGAATATGAAGCGGAAGAAAATTTATTAAGTGAACGATTCAAGAATTCCATTACGATTAATGAAACACAACAAATCCACGCTGTCGTTCCAATTTCCAAGACAGAAGTAAAGACGAAAATTTTTTCTAATTAAGAAGATTTTAATGTGGCAACTGTTTTAAGAACCACTAAAACAAGATCTCGTAAGCCGCGCAAGATTGCTCGCACGAATTAAGAAGCCTGAAAACCTTCTGACTGTATACTAATAACTAAGCCGCAGTGCGGCCCGCCGTTATAACACACTTCGCCATGCAGAACGTTGCGTTTGAATTTCTTTCTCCTAAACTACTGGTTGGCCCACGATGAAATTTACAGAACTTGTAAAGCACATGTAGACCTTCATTTGGCAAAAGAATAAAAAATGTAGTATTTTCAAAAAAGCATGAAAATTCTTGTGATCACGTGACATCGACTCCACCACATTTTACTAGTATGTCAAATATATTTGAATTTACATCTGTATTATTTTTATCGTAAACTATTGAGGCATACTTGAGGTATAATAGAAATACATTAGTCTTATAATTGAAATATATTGCATATTTTTTTTCAGGCTCCTGTGAAGCAAGCGGAGCAGTGTGAATTGCTTGGGTTATCTACTCCCAGTGGATTATTATTGTGTGGGCCACCTGGTTGTGGAAAAACCTTGATGGCAAAGGCAATAGCTAATGAGGCAGAAATAAATTTTATTTCAGTTAAAGGACCTGAACTATTAAATATGGTAAAATTAAAATAATGTATATATTTTTTATACCTGTAGAATAAGTAAAAAAAAAGTTCAGGCTTTCCTGTACCAAATTTATTGGCCAAGATAATCAAGAAGCTCAATTTCCATAGCCAATTTATCTCCAAATCTGTATTGTTTTTGTTCCAAGTTCAGTCTTTGAAAAAGTGTAGGGAAAAATTACGCAATTTTTTTAGTAGATTAAAAAAATAGTGTTAAAATTTAACTGCAATCAAAACAAGCTTAGGGATTGGTAGTTTGTATACATATGAATTCTTTTGACTCATAAAGTTTGCAACCTTATATAACATCAAGAATAAAAGTGTTGGCTGTCACCTTTTTAAAAATGACAAAGAACGAAATTTTAGGTGAGAGAAAGAAGCATTTTTAGCGATTTTGAGTCATCATTAATTCTGATGAAGTAGACTATTCTGCATCGTTTGCTAAAATATTAAACAATTATATGTGATACTAAGGGGAAAAAAGGAAAATATAAATTTATAGACCATGGGGAAAGAAGAAGTGAGCAATAATGAACAACCGGATAACGCAGTAAGCTCAGATTTATTCGAAATACGTTTGCACGTTGTTCGCTTGAACCAGTCTGACTCCGGGCCTCCTGCCTTCTTCTCCGTTTGTTCTCTTTTTCCCGTTCCCTCCCAAACGTGCTTCAATGACTGGGGGGGGGGGGCTCACACAAAATAATCAATCAGAGCACGAGCTCGAAGTAGATCTTTCCCGCAACGAGTTGTAGAAAGTTCTCGGCTTCTAGGAAATCCTGTTTTGAGAAGCTTCGAGGAGCTACAAGGTATACAAGCTAAGAGAAATAAGTTTGAGAAAGAGTTTCAATATTCGGTAGAAAAGAAAGTTCTTTCAAAATCTAACATAGGAAATTTCATACATATGATTTGGTTCAAGAATCACGGTTGAAATGTAATTATCGACGACAATTTATATCGTTTTGTCATTAAATAAGGAATATCGTTTTTAATGCAATGTTGATAACCGTGTACGTTGTTTCCACGCCCACGTGGCATTTGGAGGTTATGTTCACGATACACGAAGTCGATCGACTGATTCAGCTAAACGAGATAATTTTGTTTGTTCAATAGTGTATTAATACATGTGATGAAAATGGAATAATTATTAATTGAACGCAAATCAGTAATTATCATAAAATCTTTGTAACGGTAATATTCAATTCTTTTCTTCATTTATTATAAAAATTATTAGCATTGTGAAAAAAAGTAACTGCTCATTATTGCAATTTTTATTACTATCCATAATTTAAATTAGCTCCTCTGAAAAGTTTCTAAAATGCAGATAGAATCATACCAGGCACACATCACATACAGTCTTATGGAAGGCACTGCAGCAAATAGAATCATATCGATTGCTCCTAATGAGAGAGTAGTAATTCGTCATAGCTGCCAATATTTAGTAAACTTACTAATAATAATCACGTATTAATGTTCTGATGTCATAGCCTTGTTAAGTGTCCCTAAGTCACTTACAGAAAAGTAAAAAATGCCCTGGGTAAATAAGAATAACAATTTAAGTTTATTGAGAGCTTCACTTTACAAATGAATGCACGCGCGGGTACAACGTTTGACGCTCGTGTCATGAAGAGAGCAGACATGCGTATTCCACGAGATACTTTGGACGAATCTGGTCGTCGTTCCAACACTGAGTGCTTGCTCGGCTCGCACGGCACGTGAATGTGTGTTATACGTTCCCACTCTAGTGAGCGGGGAAAAAGTGTGCTAAAACCCAAAAAAATAAAAACGTACATCACCATCTGTGTCAATAAAAACGCAACTCACCATTAGCATCAATATTCACGTTATTCGTTACTGTCCCCAATAAAGACGTAACATTATAGGTTATGTGCCCTTGTTACTTTTTTGTTTTGGACCATAACGATTAACGTGAATATTGGCGCTGATGATGAGATTCATTTTTATTGACACAGATGGTTGTGTACGTTCTTATTGGCAGCCACGACGAATTACTATTTTCTCATCAGAAGCAGTTGATATTGAAATGATGCGTCAGCTTAGTCTTTGTTTTAAAAATTGCTCAGCTGAACAATTTATAAAATTACTAAAATTTTTTTTTGAGATTGGAGAATTTTTGAATATGTGTTTGCATTTTTATTATGTATTAAAACAAAATGTTTATGATATAAATTGTCACGTGCTGGAAATTGATTTTTCACTTGCGTTTGTAATTGAAATTTGATTGCATTTCTAAGAAGATTCGAACATTTATTTCGGAGGAAATTTATAGTGGAGGAAAGGTACCATGCAACCTTATAGTACATAATGCTTAGCTCTTTCAGGGTAAAGTTGCACGTTAATTCTCAAGTTTCTTAAAACCGTGACGCGGTAGACATTTTTACTACATTGACTCTTAATCTGTTTAAACAAACAGTTTAATAAAAAGAATATTTCACTATTAGGGTACCATCCAGGGGACGTTCGTTTTTGACGTTCCTTTAAATACTTGCAATCTTTAAAAGATTAGGTATACAATTTTTTTCTAAAAATACCAGAAAATGCTTTGAAATTCTGCGAAATATCCGCCCTGAACAAAGTCAAAGAATAACAGTAGCAAAGTTAAAGACGTATTATCTTCCGAAATATTTAACACTTTGCAATGTTTTGGGGACCATTTTAAAGGTAAAGTTTCATGCAATTTTTTCAATTTCTTACAAAAATACTGCAAATTTTTCCCTAGTTTTTGCTAGAGGCGGAACGTGAATTTAGAAAATTATTAAAATCCAAATACTGCTTGCATTCAGAAAATACATGTTTAAAATTGATGAAATTAATAATCATACACATTTTGTGAGCCATAATTTCTCATTTAAATTATGATTCAGAATTTTCAAGTGATTTTCCCTCACAGTATGTTGGCGAGAGTGAACGCGCAGTTCGACAGTGCTTCATGAGAGCTCGAAATTCAGTACCTTGTGTCATATTCTTTGATGAGTTAGATGCCTTGTGTCCCAAGAGGTCGGAAGGAGATAATTCATCGACTTCAAGAGTTGTTAATCAAATGTTGACTGAAATGGATGGAATCGAAGGAAGGAAAGGAGTATTTGTAATGGCTGCTAGTAATCGACCAGATATCATCGATCCAGCTGTATTAAGGCCTGGTAGATTGGATAAAATTTTATACGTTGGATTGCCGACTGCTGCTGACAGAGCGGACATTTTACGAGCTTTGACTAAGGTGAAGGTGCTTTTACTTCTACTTTTTTCAATGGGAGAGTTTATTCATTACGAGGCGGCTCCACAGTGGGCCAGGAGAGGCCAAAAAGTGGCCAAAAGTGAAGGTCAGGGTTTGCATATAACAAGTATGTCATCATTTTCTAGGTATCTGATTGTACTTGGAAACGAAAATTCATAAGACTTTAATGACAACTTATAGGCTTTCAGATTGCCCAGAAGTTAAAAATGCCTTATAACCAACACGAATATGAATTTGGAAATTACTTAATTATTTGCGAAAGTTGGTGTGAATTTCGAAATTTTCAGTTTTCATTGTAAAACCTAACAGGGCCGGCGCTAACCAATTTGCCGCCTTGTGCAAGCTTAAAACTGTGCTGCTCTATAATAATAATAATAATAATAAAAAATTCATTTGGGTTGCACAAAGTATCATATTAGGCATACTGCTCTCATCAGATCAATTGACTGCGTTAAAAACGTGCGTCGGTGACTGATGATACCAACCGGCATAGCCCCATGTAGAAAGTTTTGCCGAAAAAATTCTGATTTAAGACCAAAAATGCCTCAGTCTGAGGTTTTCCTTTTTTAATAATAGTATTCTTTCGACAGCATCCACGACGATCGGCGAAAATTTTAGCGCGATTTAGTGTATATAAGACATATCTGGTAAAAAGGTGATTTTTCTAAGTCACAGTCCTCTGCATCAAGCACAATTTCAATGGAAATTTACTTTTCGAGCTTTGATTGCAGCAAACTCAGATATCAGTTCTTTGTAGTCCAAATTTTCACGAAGTTTGTGCTCAGTCGAAATAATTGCCAAGTTCACCAAACGCATTTCGCTCATCGTAGACCTTGAGTAGGTCTTGAGTAATTTTCATTTTGAAAAACTGCGTCGCCACTAGCCACGGTGATCGGAAGAGTAAGTAGTATTCTGAGGGCAATCGCGACGTTGGGATAGCAGTCGATCCC
>JAUMHM010000016.1:5778127-5792636 GCA_032362435.1 Melikaiella ostensackeni
CCCTGCCTCTTCATATTATCCAGTCTTCACCAAGTCTCCTCTACAAATCCTTTTATAAGAACTTCTAGTTTGTTGAACATTTCTCTACGTCCCTATCTTTCTCCAGCGCTCTTCTCTTTGTCTTTACTTTTTGAACTCGTTGTCCCTTTCCAAGTTATCAACAGCCCACTCTTCTCTTTTCCTTTCTTCATCACCCGTTTTTTTTCGGCTTCGCTGCTATTCGCGCTCGCTGATTTCTGCCACCTTTGTAAAAACTTCCTCGATCCCGCACTCTGCGATCTCGGTCTATTTAGTCTTTCTATATTTGTTGGCCTCCCATGCTCATGTCCAATTCCTCGGCTAAGATAAATATCCCACTTTGGGCGAGTGTAAGGATTTCTGCGGCGTATTTTGCTTGTAAAAGTATTTTAAACCTTATGAATCGAGAAAAGTTCTTGATATCGCACAGTTTGAACATTTTTTCATTAGCATTTTGCCTGTTCATAGATGTAAACAAACAATTTTCATTGAATAATGGAGAATATTTCATGCTGTTCGGATGAACCTATTTGGGCGAATAAATTTTTCCTCTGACCCAGTTTGGGCAAATCGAATGTGCCAGTTTGGGCGAGAGACGCCATGTTTGATTTCCTACAGTGGTGGGATATCGTGATTAATACTGAGACCAAATTCACGCTGTCCCGAATAGGGCGGGAAAAATGGCTGTCACATTGTCATTCTAATCGTTTCGCACACATTTTTATCAATTATTCAACACAAATGTATAAAAAAAAAACACTCGTAATGGCAGGAGAAAGCTTAAAGAATTGAGATAGTGTGCTTGTTATATAAAAAAAAAACGCATAATTTTTATGTAACTTTGTTGTTTGTAAACACTCGCCCTAACTCTTCCAACCGTTTTTTCCGTCCGTGTTAAGGAGGCAGGAAATATATGAATTATGCATTAACTTTGAGTTATACTGAGGAGCCCATTTGAAAAACTTATAATTATTACTTACTTTTCAATGAAACACTCGCACCACAAAATTTTCCAAGTACTGTTGTGATGAAAAACAACGCATTGTGTCAACTCCCGAACTGAGGAGCCGAGAGCAATGTTATGCTCGATCGGTCGCAGATGGCGACGTGCGTGACTATATAACGTTTAAACAATACGAATAAATAATGAAATGACTATGAAACCTAGAAACCGATTTAACTTTTTAACCTCTGTAATTTTTTGTAATAAGATTTACTTTCAGAAGAAAAAATATTTGAAAAAAAATGTTTTGACTGGTTTTGAAAATCCAAAAAGCAAAATCGCCTTGCGTTTGACAGTGGGATGGAAGTCCGGAAAAACACGCAAAAAGTCGAAAAATAATCCGATTTGAGTAAAACTCATTTTTTTGAGGTTTTTTTAAGTAAAAAACTCAAATATTGCATACAAATTCTGAATTCTAAATTGCAGTTCCAAAATTGCGAGCAGGATTTTAAAAAAATACGTGATTTGTTTGAAACTCATTTTTGAAAGCGTTTTTTCTGTCACGGATTCTAAGTATTGTATTCAAATTTATTTTTAAAAATCCTGGACGTCATTTCGAATATGACATTTCGAACTTGCAGTTTTGTATGCAATATTCGGATTTTTTGACACAGAAAACCCCCAAAAAATGAATTTTATGCAATTCGTGTAATTCTAAAAAGATGTTTTGGCGCCATATTGTATCTGCCGTTTGGAATTTTTATTTTTTATGCGATATTTGGAATCTGTGGCTCAAAAAACCCTTAGGTAATGAATTTTATATAAATTGGAATATTTTTCACCTTTTGATCATTTTTTCCTGGCTTCTATCCTATTGTAAAAAAGAGACGGTCGACCGATCGTGAACATTTCATCGTGCCGTATGTTGGGTGCAAATTTTTCTTCTCGTGAGCCACTGCCCGTCATGCTGCACAAATGGTATTGTAAAGAGCAACCATTTGATGCGCCCAAAGGAGTAGGTGAGGACAGAGTTGGCATAGGTGTTGATGTACCTAATCTTGTTGCTGAATACCCTTGGATTCAAGAATACCCATATATATACTTATTAGAGTTCGGAGTGCTGCAAATAATTTGGATGGAAATATGGTAACGGATGGGCAAGAAGGTTGACGTCTTAAGTGGACGGATCGACTCAGAGATGGCATACTGGATTGCTACGACTCCAGCATTATCCCTGATCGCAGGGATTACATATCACGCCTGCACACTCTGTGGTGCCAGAAACACCCAGAGCTTTCGCACGTTTCGCAACGGAGATTGCGAAACTGCGCCGACAGATTCTTGCAAACAGGATTTATACGCGGAACGTTTCCCCAATCGCTGAAAGAACAAGCTGCAGACATAGAAGAGGAAGCGACATTGAGACCAATCGATTTCATGACAAAGAGAAACATCAACATCCAGGATTGGCTGGGCTAGACAGAACGCGTCCCGTATTCAGTGTGTGATTGACTGCATAACATCGGGTAAGCCTTTTACGGTAAGGGTCCAAAAGTTCGCTCACGAAGTGAGGATCCATCATCACACATTGAACAAGTTGAAGCTGCTGACTATCAAGCAGCACATTGTTGAAAAAATACGGGTGTTATCTGATGCTAAGAGTAGAATGCAGAGGAGGGAAGGATGGGTCAGGGAAAATCAACAGTTTCTCGCTGACCCATCGCGCCTCTTCAGCCATCCCCCTGTTTCTGTCAATAATCCGCCTACGTCTGAGCAGGTAGAGACTTTTTGGAGAAAGATTTACGAAGTTCAACACCCATTGCATTAAAACACTCAGAACATCTTGCGTTTCAAGGAGCTCTGCAACAACCTCATAACGCCCGAGGAACAATGTCCACTAATCACTGCCGAAGAAGGGCAGAAACCACTGAGGGGCACGAAGAACTTCTCCACTGCCGGACCGGATGGTATCAAGAACTTCTAGTGGAAGAAGTTTACTTCTACACACCAACACCTTGCCCAGATCTTCACCTCATA
Organism: Melikaiella ostensackeni; assembly: GCA_032362435.1. Taxonomy (NCBI): domain Eukaryota; kingdom Metazoa; phylum Arthropoda; class Insecta; order Hymenoptera; family Cynipidae; genus Melikaiella; species Melikaiella ostensackeni. Next base: position 5,781,126 of record JAUMHM010000016.1, read on the forward strand.
TTTAAAGTCGAAGACGCCCATTCCGTAGTGGCTGGTGTTAGAACGCACTGTACTCCTACCGAAGAAAGTTGTCTTGTCCAACCCAAGGAACTACAGGCCAGTAACTTGTCTGAGCACGCTGTATAAGACTTTCACACCTATCCTGAACGACAGGATTGTTCGGACAATTGGACTTGTGTGGAGAGAGATCTACAAATAGCGTGGATCGAAAAGAGGCGTAGCAGGCTGTCGGGAAAACCTGCTAATAGACAGAAGCGGCTTCAATCCAGGCCATCGACAGATGTCGATGACCTGGATTGATTACCAGAAAGCCTTCGATTCAACCTCCCACAGACTTATCATCTGTCTGTTGGAAAGCTTGAAGGTTCATCCACACATGGTGGGATGCATAGAATTAATGTCCCTTTGGAAAATTTGATTTACTATTTCATTCGAAAAACATCGTGTGACAACTAACAGCGTCACCTTGCAGAGGGGCGTCGTTCAGGGTGACACCATGAGCCCTCTTCTCTTTTGCATCTCAATTTTGCCACCATCTCTCGCACTGCGCAATTCTCATGGGCACCTCTGCGGCGGATCCAATAATCGTGAGCATAAGGTCACTCATATATTTTATATGGTGACTTGAAGATTTGCGCTTCCGAAACACAGTATCTGATGGATGCACTGAAGATCGTTGAGGGGTACACACGAGAAATTGTCATAAACCTTGTATTGGGCAGTTGTGTCAAGATTTATTTGAAGCGAGGATGACTTGCGAGCGTTAGCGACGACCCTGAACTCGTGGACAGGAGCGCTATTAGACACCTTGGCGCTGGAGAGACCTACCTATATCTAGGCGTGCCAGAGAGCCGCATTCAGAATAATAATTATATATATAAAGTGAAGGAGGCTCTCCAAAGCAGATACAAACGTCTTCTTCAACCGATTTGGTCTTCTAATCTGTCGGCGTTGACTAACATATCTGCAAGTAACATGCTTGCCGTTCTGGTTCTACTTTATTCATTCGGGGTGGGTCCATGGATGAAGCACGAGCTCACGGCCCTCGATATCGCCACACGTGAGATCATGCATATGCAGAAGCGCTTGCATATCAACTCGTCTGTTCCGTGCTTATACGTCCCACGCCGTAAAGGCGGGCGGGGACTTCTAAATCTCCAGTGTCTTTATGACCGAATTATCTTGGGTACAGTTTACATCGTGGCAAATCGAAGAGATCCTCTCCTGAAAGTGCTCAGGAACCACGAGATGATTGACAAAGGAGAGTTCCCTTACAAAGCCGCGGAGCAGGCGGCCGAGACCCTTGGCCTGGATCTTAACATCAGAAGTGAGGAAAGTGCATTACTCCATCAAGATGCCTCACTTCTAAAAGCCACTTTCACAGAAATGTAAAAGATCAGTCGTCGATGGAGTTTTTGCCTTCCTTAAATCATCCGGACTTAATTCAGACACAGAGGGTTTTATTTTCGCGTGCTAGGGCGGTGTCATTTCCACCTTAGTATGGCATGGTTCTCAGCGACAGGTGCAGAGCGTGACATGCGCATTCGGAGCACTCACGACACAGGCACAATGCGACCCTAAGAGTGCTTTATTACCATCTTTGTCGCTCTTATGGTGTTAACCGTGACTCTGTCCTGCCGAACGCTCCCATAGAGACATAGTCAATTGTCGAGAACGAGTTGTGCAAAATCTACTGGAACTTCGACTTCTGGCTAAAAGTTGTACACTTGAGGCCTGACATGATACTCCTTGACAAAGAGAAACGAACGATGTTCGTAATCGAATTCTCGGCTCCGGCCGACACCAGCATGACAGTCAAGGTGAAGGAAAAGGGGGAGAGATATCGATACCTTATACGGGAGCTGTGGGGTGTGTACAAAGAATATTCGGCTAAAATGATCGTCCTTGTCATCGGTGCTCTCGGAGGTGTGAAAACATCACTGGTTCGTAACCTCGAAGCTATACCTGCGTGCCAGAAAAATGTCAAGGCACTTGCGAGATGGGTGCAGAGAGCTATCAATGTTGGGTCGCTCCGTGTCCTCAAGACTCACGAGGGTTTTGCCGGCCCTCCATCGTGATTCCATCGTACTACGTATTCGCCTATCTCACGGTTGTAAGGCGTGACCATATGTGTAATTTACCGCGGTTCTACGAGGAGCCAGTGTCATTTTCCTCTCTGTGTGTGTCTCGATGTGATCCTCATTCTCTTTCTCTAGTTCTGCGGTCCCTAATTCTCCTCTGATTAAATATACTGTTCTGCATTTATCTAGTCCGAGCTCCATGTGAAGCTCGTGGTTTGAACCAGCGTGTAGCTTCAGTTCATCCATGTACAGAAGGTGAGTAAGTTGATGGCCATCTTCGTTATCATGTATTTTAAACCTATGAGACATGGTTTTTAGTCTTTCGCTCAGGGGATTGATTGCCCATAACCAAAATACTTGATTCTTGTTCCCAAAAGCATCATCGCACGACGTAGGAAGTCGATGATACGCGGGCAGATTTGTAAACTTTTAAAACTTCAAGCAAATAGTCATGTGATACCGAAGGGAACGCTTGCTTGTAGTCAGTGTATGCCATGTGCAAGTTTCTTTGATGTTTTCTAGCTCGCGTCATGGCCATAGCGACAGTGGTGACTAGATCTTTACTGCCCCGCTAGTTTTTGCAACATTCTTTTTGTTTTTCTGTCAGGATGTTATTTTCGTCTGAATGAGAATAAACCTTATTTTCAAAACCTTGTCACATCTATATACAACCTGAGTTTCCATGGTGGATCTCGTTCGCTTCCTGGGGTGAAGACAGTATTTCTAGGTCTAGTTCTATTGGTTCCGGTACTTGATCTTCATTATCTCTAGCACCCATGCCTTCAGCTTCAATCAATTCTCCGTTATCCACACCTTCCAGAGGAAGCTCATGAATAGGAGGCTGTTGTTCTACTTCCATTTTGACGGTAGCTATTTCAATCGCCGAAAGCAATTTGTTGACGATATTGATGGTCTGCTAATATCTGCTTCTTTATTCTTGTGGCTAGATGCGGGTATATAACTAAGAAGAGACGATAATTTCTCTCCACACACTTTGCCCACTATTCTGTGCCAAAAAATGAAGACGCGTAACATCATCATAATATCTCTTATTATTATTGTTGTGTTTAAAGTATATCTCGGGTGATCCCGGTTTTTTCATCATAGGCCACGGACTAAGTCAGGTGCTTGATGACTTGAAGATGTTATGAATTTAATATGTTGTTTGAAATCTCTGACGATGTTGTAGTAGGCACAAATTTAGGTGTATGGTGTCGTTGGGAGTTTGTCCTTCAGTTGTACTTACGCAGCGGCCGAGAACGTTGGAGGTGACATTAATAGCCTAAAAAGAGTTCAGTTTTCTACTTTTATTCCAAGTTTTATTTCCAATGTCAAAAGTACCTCACCTACGCCAACGCGGCGACAGTATTGCCGTCTCTAGTAGTACACAAAATTGGGTTGCATGCAAGAGTCGCTGGTGACTGTAAAAACGGCACGTCTCATACGTTATATATTCTCTGTCTATCTTCTCGTCGTGACTTCTCAGTATTCAACTTCTGATTACGCTTTTTACCGTGATCAATCGCGAAATTGTCGTTTATACTCATGAAGTCGAAAGTTTTAGAATGTGGAGTGACCACCGCGAATACTTCATCATTGTCCGAGTTCTGTGTGAAAAATCAGTTTGCAGATGTATCTCAAGAAAGCTTCTGCTATCTAACCCCTCCTTCTCAACATTCGTCTGCTCTCAAATGCCTGGGAGCATTCCTGTGTTTTAGATAATGAATATTTCTACCCAAAATATTAATTTTCCCAGCATAAGAGCGTCTCACTGCACGTTATATCAACCTCGGACTACTTATGACCTCGAACATTAGGTGAATTTTCTTCATTTTATTTTGAAAGAGTGTCCGCCAATTATACATGGGTCCAGGGCCGTGCATGCAAAAGCAAAAAATTTCAAGTTTGAGCAATACCCTTAAACTAAATATCTATCATGAAATTTTTAAAAAAGTAGAAACTTATACAAGGGCCCCCTTCTTCATCTCGCTTACAGTTAGTTCTACACTTATTGTGATCAATACGGATTGAAACAAAGAATTTTTGTTGTTCTGAAATACTTGAAAAAATTTAATTGAATAATTCCAACTTTCTGATTTTTACCCGTATAAAGGTGTGTAATTCTCTTTGATCAAAAGTTATTAATATCAGAGACATGTCTTTCGTATAAAGTTGAAAACCACAATGATGATATAATTTTACTTTGGGGCAAGTTATTTGACGCATTCTTTTAAATTAATAGCATTTTGTGATGCAGTACACACGCCATTTTCGCAGTGCACAACATTTAAAAATCATTTTTACAAAGGGAAACAAACATTAGCACTTGAGAATAGTGAAATTCAGCTCTACAAATATAAAGGAACATTACATCACTTTTCTGGAATGGCCCTATAATTTAATTGCAAGCTAGATACGTTCAGCCAAAAATATGCATAAGAATTGGATATTCATCATGTATCATTAATTATATATTTTTTATATATTTATTAGAATGGAACAAAGCCAAAACTAGCAGCGGATGTAAATTTATCAGAAATAGCGAATGATAACAGGTGTGAAAGATACACGGGAGCAGACTTGGCAGCTTTAATGAGAGAGGCAGGAATTCAAGCTCTGACGGATTTAATCTCCAATCCATCAATAGTTCCAGAAGTTGGCCTGCGACATGTGAATGCTGCTTTCAATAAAGTGTTACCATCCGTTCATGAAAAGGTAAATAGAATCCGAAATATTGTTTCTATATTATAAAAAGTTATCGCCGCCTAACACAACCGCAATTATTTCCCTCCCGTCCTCTAATCCTCCCTACAGTTCTTCCTTTGTATATTTTCAAAAAAAACAAGGTCCTTTATCGGACATACGATACGACGAGCCGCAAATTTTTTGGAATGGAAGGTTCTAATGTGTCCACTAACGGTTTACATTTTCCTTGTACTTCTCCCCTATCCATTACACATTCCATCACACGCTTACACGGAAGGGGGGGGGGGGGGCTACAACTTGCGGTGTGTTTCGAACCACCATTTGGTTTTTGGTCACTATTATAAAAAGCTACCAAGACCAAAATTGTCTAATAATGACCAAAAAAACCCTTTTTTACATTTTACTCAAATTTTTGGTTAAAATTAAAAAAAAAATTTTGATTGTAAAGAACTTTGAAAAAGCAGTGGATAGCTACAGTATACTTTGAAGATTTATATCAGACAGCCATTGAATTGTTGTTTCAGGATATAAAGCATTACGAGAAGTTGAAAAAATTGTATACAGTTACATCAGATCTGTTGGATATTACACCGATGGAGACGCCTGTTCATGGATTGATCGACACAACCATGGAAGCAATGGAGACTTGAGAAAGCAGTTTCTTCTTTCAAATGAGTCCTCTAACTACCGTGGATGACTGCCATCCTTTTATCAGTAAAATGAACCAACTTATCGTAGAAGCCAGCATATTTGAAAGAGTCAAAAGAACTTCTTTAACCATTTAATGTAAAGCGGAACATATTTTGAAATATAATTATCATATGGCGAAAATTTTTGTTCCATATTCGGCATGGGCAAAACCCAACCCGAAACTTTAGGGCCGGATTCAGGCTTTGCACATGTTGAGTTAATGGATATTGTACACACCTGTTATAAAATATATTTTAAAAAATACGAGAAGTTTGTTTGCTACACAGCATTGCCTAGCAATCAGGAATGGCAGTGATTTTCACGTATGAACGGTGAACACGTCGAAACTAGTTTTGTCACATTCTAGTGATGAAATAATCATCACCCTGTCATGGAACACATTAACATGAAATTCAGAAACCAAGATTCTTTACAAAGATAGTAGTGCTTTTACATGAAAAATTTGTAAGTCACTGTAGTATGTAATTCACGAAACTTTATACAAGTTATTAACACTGTGTCGTAAGCACTTATAAAAATTTTTTAACAGAAATGATGGCTTTGCCATTATCTTCTAAGAAATTTAAGGAATTAAAAAGTAATTGTGCAAAATTTTCATTATCTCTAATTTATTGTAGCTATTTCCCAATTTGTGTGTGTGTGTGTGTCCTCTCATACACACAGTTTGTTTCTGGTTTTGAGATTTTTAGGGTTCTGGTAGTGTATATTAAGTGGGGGGGGGGGTAAGGTTAGGCTAGGTTTTTCGTGGACGGATATTCTCAAATATTATACGAGTTCGTTTGATAAGTTTGGTAAAAAAGTAACAAACATTTTTTTGAAAAGTTTGCCTTTATTTCTCAACATAGTCTCCTTCGAGAGCTACGCACTTAGCCTAGCGAGATTCCAATTTCTTCGTCATCCCTTCAGAAAATTAAGATTTCTCTAGGTTTGAAAAATACGCATTTACGGCATCGATTACTTCTTCATTGGAAGAGAATCTCTTTCCACCGAGCTAGGTCTTTAAGTTAAGGAACAGAAAGAAATCGCACGGAGTTAAGTCTGGAGAATAGGATGGATGAGGAATCAATTCGAAGCCCACTTCGTGTATTTTTGCCATTGCGATTCCGGAGCCGGTACGTTGTCATGGTAGAGCAGCACTTTTTTGTGCGCCAACCCTGGCCGTTTTTTTTTGTTGCTCAGCTTTCAAAACGGTCTAATAATGTTCCTGTTAATGTTAATGTTCCTGTTGTAGTTTTACCCTTCTGCAAGTAATCAATGAGGATAAATCATTGGAAATCCCAAAATTTTGTGGACATTCTTCCACCTGCACCTTCTCAGCTGACAAAACAGTCTTCGCCTTCCTTGATGCACTTTCACTAAGCAGTACTCACTGCTTTGACTGCTGCTTTGTCTCGGGTGTATAGTGGTGGTCCAGGTTTCGTCCAGAGTCACGAGTCGACGCGAAAAGTACTGCGGATTCCGATTAAACTTCGCCAAACACCGCGCTGAAACGTCTTTTCGGTTGCGCTTTCGATCGGTAGTCAGCAATCGAGGCACCCATCTTGGACACACCGTCTTAACCTCCAGTTTTTCGTGCAAAATGTTATAGACTCGTTCATTAGAGATGCCTACAATCTTAGAAAACTCACAAACCTTGACCCAAAAATAAACGGTTTTCAACGAAGGAGTAGACTCCCCGTGAACTTTATCTTACTCGGCTTTGATCTACCCGGCCGTCGCATTATTAAATCAAAATATTTTATCACTGCATTGAACTACTCTTTCTCCATTTTTTCGAAAACTACTGACACGCTCGCTTCAAACTCATGCCGAACGCCAGCTAAGCGTCGGTTTTGGCTGAATCATGGTGGAGGTTAGTTTGAAGAGTGCTATATCTTGGCCATATACTTCAAATTTCACTTTGGCGCTATCTAGCGGGAAATTACCTTACTTATCAAACGAACCTCGTATAGGGTAATCCTAATAAAAATTTTAGATCACACAGTGGGCCATGAGACCCGGTTCTGTGGCTAGAAGTCGGAAAACCCATTAAAATGTACAAAAATTAATCCTAGTGACGCTTATGTATCTAAAGTCTAAAAAAGTCTAGAGTCTAAAAAAAATGGCGGATGGGTATCTAAAAAAAATTATTGGATTTACGCAAAACGCTGAATCCGACAGTTTTCAAACCCGCTTGTCCCAAATCTGAAGTCCAAATTTCAAAAAAAAAGAATAGCAAATACATTTTGGCGGACGAGGATTTAAAGAAAATGGATTCACTCGTAATGCGGTATCTAGGGTGTTTATGAATAAACTAATTTCATTATTGGTATTTGCGAAAGCGCAGATAGTCAGAATCTAAGTTTCACAGGTGGATAGTTTTTGATACATAAATTCAGCTTTTTCACGTTCACAGACACTCGACTCAAAGTTCAGTATTTGGTAATCGTTTTAAAAGTTTATTGTAACTTACGATTTCTTTCGTACAGTATTCAGGTCGCATCTGCATATTTTATGCGGGGACCTCTGATTTGAGAGAGAGGCGAATCCCTTAACACGGACACCCTCTGTGCACACACCCGCTGGTGATATGTCTAGGGAGGCGCATGTCCGTTGTTGGATCACCTAGAGCTAGGTCACATTTTAGACACCTGCTCTAATGCGGAAGCTAGTCTTCTGCCGTAAGATTACTCCGTGATCCGCCGTGATGCTCGCTAGTACGCTTACTGACAAGATTCTTCACCTGTCGCTACGCATACACATACATTCTCTCTCATTTCTCAGGCTCTCATTTCATTTATACTTCTTTCGCTATAAGAACGCACACTCTTAACATACTGCCTGCCTTTTGGTGCTAGAGCAGCACGAAAAGATTAAAATTTCATTTAATATTTTACGAAGATTACAAAATTTTGAATGATTAGCAAAGGAAAATTACTGGCTCCCGCCGTGAAAGAACGGACGAAAAATTAGACTTGAATTTCCTTAGCCTAAATAAGCGCTTTCCTAAAACAAATCGCCAAAAAATGAATTGCCCTTCAATTGGGTCACTCGAATCACATTATGGTTAAGGCTATCGGTCACCTCACAAGGGGAGTGCGCGTAACGAGGGACACGGATTTTAATAATCTTTTGTGGGCGAAGAGGGCCTAATATGAAATGAAAGAAACTCAAACTGTTTGCTTTGATAGGAAGCACTTTACGAGAAGTAAGGATTGAAAGGAAATTCGCGCTGAATAACTATCGGTCGAATTGTAAACTGCTCGAGCAACTGCGATAGAGTAATGGTCTAGGTTCTAGGCTAGAGAGTTTGCTGCATGCGTTCGCGTCCTTGTGCTTTATTTTCAAAAAAAAATTTCTAATTTTTTTTCTTCAATAATTTTATCGTAAATATGCAAAAGTATTATAAAAATAATAATAAATAGTATAAAAAAATAATTCTAAAATCGAAAAATCATTATTTCGGACACAAACATTTGTTTATCTATAAATTGATGTTTGTAATATACCTGTATAATATAGCTTGTTCGAAATATATTTATCTTCAAAATATTTCAAACAATCGCAAAATAATTGTGTTTATTGTTTGAAAATAATTTATTATGTATAATAGATATTAACTTATAAATAAAAAATTTCTTGTTCATATTGACGGTTAAATTATTGAAAAAAAATTAGAAAAAAAATTTCGAAAATATAGTGCGAGGGCGCGAACGTATGACGGCAGACTCTCTAGCCTAGAACCTAGACCATTGCTCTATTGCAGTTGCTCGAGCATTCTACAATTCAACCGATAATTATTTAGCGCGGATTTCTTTCAACCCTTTTTCCTCGTAAACTGCTTTCTATCTAAGCAAACGGCTTCAGCTTTTTTTATTTCAGATTAGGCCCTCGTCGCCCATAAAACATTATTAAAATCTGTTCCCTCCGCTACGCGCACCCCCCTTATTAGTGAACTGGAAAAATAAAAATAAAAACTTCCCACAGAAATAAACATACGCAGACTGACCACACTTCGAAGTATCTAAATGACTCGTCAGACGGTTTCCCATTACTCCATTTTTTATTAGAATATCCAGACGCTACTGCACTGTTAATTTCTCAGCTAACTACTTTTGTGACTGGCAGGCCCAAATGAGACTGACCAAGTCTAAGTCAATGAGTGCTGAATTGGCCCTCGACTACAATGACTAGACTGAACTAATCAGGTAAACCAAATACCTCACTCAGGTTTAATGTAGTGATCTGACCGTGAAGCTTAATAACGACGTAGGATGCAGATGATAATCACAACCGATTTACTTTTGTCGTCCACTGGTTTTGAGTCATGAGCGACAGCTATAGTTCGATAAACCAGGCCGATCAATCTTACGGCAGAAGACTAGCTTTCGCTTTAGAGCAGGTACCTAAAATGTGACTAGCTCTAGGTTATCCAACAACGGACACGCGCCTCCCTAGGCGTGTCACCAGCGGAATTGTGCACCGAGGGTATCCGTGTTGAGGGATTCGCATCTCTCGAATCAGAGGTCCCCGCATAAAATATGCAGATACGACCTGAAAACTCGACGAGAGTAACAAATTAACTAGCAAACGCTGAACTCTGGGGAACGTCAAGATAAATGTCATATTTAAAACAGAACCGAAAATAGTTGATATGATTGCATAGCGTCGTAATCGGTAGTAAAATAACTCGCTTTTTCCTAAGCGGTAGGCTCACATCCTGTGTTATAATTGCTCTAACTCTGATATTGGTGGATTATAATGCTGGAAGATTAAGCGAATATTTAATAAATAATCTGCGATGGGTTAATCTGGAGCTTGGGTTCTTTTACGCCCTTCATCCTTCTCACGTCTGAAAATTGGTTCCCCCGTACCTAAGTTTAAAAGCGATGATAAATTGCTACCATGTATCCCATTTGGCATGGTGGAACCTATACCAATGTTGCGCGGGTGGCTTTAGTAAAAACGGGATCGCTTTGAAAAGATCTTCGTCTGTTAGGGAACTGCCCTCGCGACATTTTTCGACTTGAATCAGAAATTCTTGCGCACTACTATCACGTTTTACGTTATACCAAATGTTCCATTTGCGTTCAGTCGCATGAATGTCACCCTGACTTCGTTGATCTACACCTCTCGGCAATATGATTACTGGACTAGAAGATAAAGTGTGAACTCTAGATCTGTCATCCATATGGCCGAAAGGGATATTATCCATACAAAAAGGATCCACGATTGGCAAAAACGAATCTAAAAATGGGTTATTGTTACAGGGTGGCAGGCGACCGAAAAAATTTAGGGAAAATGAAAAATCTGGAAAAATCAGGAAATTTCGGTAGAAGTCAGGGAATATGAAAAATTATACGACGGCTGTTAAAACTAGGATATCGGAGGAGAGATCGTTTTTTTGAAGAGTACCTTTGAAAAATCTGTCTCTTATTTCCACGCACGTATATTTCAATATTTTCGAGTGTTCTCGAATATTTTTGATGTGCAGTGTGCATTTCTTGTAGTGAAAATTCAATTTGCGATAAGTATTTTACTTGTAATATTTTATCTTATGCAAAACATTAGGTCTTCAAATGCCATAGGCTTGAAAGAGAACAGTTCCCCAAATTATGCAGGAAATCATTAAAAAAAGTTTTGTCGGTCAGCATATCTACTGTTTCAAATTTCGACTGCAGGACTCGCTTTGAAAGCAGTGGACAACGCGCCGTGTCGGAGAAGAGATCGTTTTTTTGAAGAGTACATTTGAAAAATCTGTTTGTTATTTCCACGCACATATATTTCAATATTTTTGAGTGTTCTTGAACATTTATTATGTGCAGTGGCCATTCCTTCTAGTGCTGGTAATCTGCCGGAAAGTTTCGGAAATTTATGGAAACTTTCGAAAAATTATGGTAATTTACGGAAATATATGGTATTTATTTATATATTATGGAATTATATGGTAATTTACGGAATAATACAAATAATAATGTAGCCTCGGATAGGATTGACACTTCTACTGACGAAAGGCATGTTCTCGGAAAAGTTT
>JAUMHM010000016.1:5885769-5896160 GCA_032362435.1 Melikaiella ostensackeni
GGATGAACAAAAACTGTGTACGTATTATTGCGTCCCTATTACTGCGGATTTTAGTTTCACCCTACCAATGCAAAATCGCTGAAAATTCATTAAAATCTTAGTGATGACAGTATACAAGTAAACTTCAGTCAATTAGGGAAACGGTTTTCGGATAATCACATCGAATTTCGAAATAATTTTATCTGAAGAAAGTATTCTTTGGAAGCCGATTTTCCGTAGTAGGCATACATAGTAAGAATGTGAACAGCTTAACGATCGCCTTATTGAATGGATGATTTTCCGTTTTCGTGCTAATGAATTGTATTAAAAGATCAACCCTGTCGCCTGATTCTATAAATTTCGATCTAACCTTATGAAGTACTTTAAGGGACTTAACTGATTTCTAGTTTCCTTTTTTTGCTACTCATTCATCTTATTTCATATATTTCTTATTTTGAAATGGATTTGATCTCATATGTAACAGTCACTATTTCAAAAACAATCTTTTTTCACTACGCGCAACTGGTAAGTTAATTGCAGGGTGGTATTCTTACAAACAATACCTGTAAATTTGTACTTCGCATTGCAGCCAGGATGCTTACAATTAGCATAATCAGCGAATGTTTTAACGGGCCTAGATCTCTTTCTTTTTTGTCACACTGAATCCCAAGTTGTCAAGTTTTGATTAAAAAGAGGATCAAATAGTTACAGTGAGAAAAACAGTTGACATCTTCGTAGAAAAAAAGAATGTAGTCGCAAATTTTACAGCAAAGCTTGTTGTAACTCATGCTTTTGGCAAAACTTCTCGCAACTGCGCATACAACAGTTCAGATGATAGATTTTCGTCTTCGAGAATTCTATCCCTAATAATGCGATACAATAACTTGTCAACTGAGAATTAGTGTAATATAATTATAAATAAATATATTGAATGTGAGTAAATATGTACATATATAAATAATTTTGTAAATTCTATAATAAAAATTAATCTGTTGGAAACTTCTCCAGCGATATTACTGAAAATGTAATGTATTTGTATGGTAATGTATTTATTTTTATTTACATTAGATAGTATAAGTAATGTTGTTGTGTGAGGTTAAAACCAACATAGTCTAATAATAGATAGTTACATTTAGGCGATTTTGATTACATGCTCAATCTTTATATGCAATTAATATATTTGTTCATAAGAGTACTCCTACTTTGTTGAAGTAGGTAGAAAAATTATTAACAGCACATATACACTTAGGATGATTGAGGTAGCAAATAGATACATTTGTTACTAACGAGTCTGTTGAAGCACATTATGTGTACATAAGTTTGGAAATTGCTGTAAAAAGTTGAAAAATGTTAAATAAAATGTTACTAACAATTGATTTGTTTAAATAATTGGTATTTAAAAATAATAACAAAGTATCTAAGATTTATTCGCAGGTTGATTTTGATTACATTTTCAAAGTTGGTATGAAATTATAACATTCGTTTATAAAAGTTGCAGAACTTGAAAAAATGATTTACTTGTTTAAAGAATTGTTAAAAAACGAAAAAAATGTCGCATTCAGATATTTCGCAAGCAAAACCATGGGTTTTTTTGGGTTTTTCATCGGATTTCGGAGACGAATACAAAGGTGTTCTTGGTTATTTGATTGGACCCTTAGTTTGTTTATAATGCTTGACAAAATTTTGGAAATTCATAGATATAGGAAACTTCAGGGTCGTTTATTCCCGAGGTTTTTAAAGCGAACGAACAAGTGCCGCGCAATCCTAATATTCCAGGATCATTCAAATGACAACAAAATTCACGATGAGTATTTCCATTTGTACTTTCTTATTTTCTGCCAAGCATAAATTTCCCAGAAGCTTCAGTTTTCAGAGAGAACAGGTTTTTAAATTTGCGCAACAAATTTTGAAACTTTCTTCAGCGAGTAGCGAGGGTAGCATCTCAATTCTGGGAACGGTAACGGTCACTTCTTACTTGAGGCTCTACGAGGAAGGGCGCACTCTTGGACTCTCCTCGATCCACCCTGTCATTGACGACAGATAAGCGAATTGGCGTCACTAGAAGGAAAGCTACTTCAGAGGATTCTCCTTCATCATTTTAAAATCATTTGAGAAAACTATCTTAATTCATTTAGAATTCAGATAGTAGAAGTGAGTTTGCGGGAAATTTTTAAAAATAATTTGAGCATTATGGTAACGACTTTGAACTCCATGTCTTTGTGGAGACCTCGTTGTGCATGTTTGCATGAATTTTGGGCATTTTAATAAATGATAATATAGTTTGTGCAACTTTATTGTAACGACTTTGCACTTTATTTCACAATGAAAACCTCGTTGTGCATGGTTGCACCAACTACTGAAATTCTAATGGGAGTTTTATTTAAATTTTTTAAATCAGAATAGAGCCAGAATGAAGTTAGTAACGACTTTGCACTTTATTTAACGATAAAGACCTCGTTGTGCGAATAAAGTTTTGGTATCTCTGTTTAGAAAAATAAGGAGGGAGAATCCACTGTACTTCTGAAAAATACATTTAAGAGTCACAAAAGATAACAAAATTGCGAAATCATCTCTCCCTCGAGTGAATCCACAATCTCGTATTTTTGTATAATAATTCAAATTTCAACGTGAATTTAGATTGTAAAAATTCATCTGATTCAATTGTTATTTATTTGATCGAAAACTTTAGTTTCGAAATGGATAGGGCTAATTTTAATGTTCTATCAGTATTGGAATCATTCTATATTGTTGGTTGCAATTTGCTGAACAGGAGAAAGTAAACGCAAATTGAACGAATCTCTCAATGAAGATAAATATCATTGAGAAAAGTTTAAAATGCCACACTACTGTTACTAAAAATTAATAAGATTTTTATTAAATACCTGCAACCTTTATTTATATCATCCAAGCACATTGCTTATAAACTTGGATTATTAGTAAACACGAGATCGATCCCCGGTTGGAAAATCGATAAAGCTACAACTGGTACCCCTGGTGGGACACTCGAAGAAATGAAAGTATAGTAGAGAGATTGCGTAAAGTCATTATCCGTCCGGCGCATTTGTTTTCGGGGGAATAATAGAGAGCCATGAGTCACTTGAGTCTAGACGACGCACAGGTGAGCCATTGTATCCGCCTCAGCTCATTTGAATTTAGAGTAAAATAATAATGTAAACGAAATTAAGAATATGATAAATGCTTGATTCTCTATCAATGAAATGAAATCAATACTAACTGGTTCATGAAGCAATTTAAATGCACCGGGTTTAATATAAATACAAAAGAAAAATCACGGACGAAATAAATTCGTTTGGAAATTTAAATTTTATTTTTTGAAACGCATTACGGTAGAAGTTTGTCAAAATGGGGAACGCCAAAAATGACCGTAAAAATAAATCAAGAAAAGGTAGTAGGAAAATTGAATTTCCCCAATCTATGTTAGAAGAAATGAATAAAGAGCGTATTTTTTGAACAATTTTCGGATCTTACTGATACAGAATAAGAACACGAAAATGACAATGTAGAACATAATACTACGCGTGATCCAATTAGTCCTGCGCCTGAGAATGATGAGACTGACGAAAATCAATCAGGGAATATTGCCGAAAATAGGAGTTCGCAAAATAATTCAGAGGTACAAGATAATTCAGGCGCGCGAAATTATGTACCTACGCAAAATAATTCATTTACGCAAAATAATTCTGATCTTAGCGATTAAGATTCTGAAACTGCAGAGATGGATCAATTAATGGTTACTCTTAAAAAATTACAAAAAGACGTGAGCAAATCAGTATTATCACAAAATACTTTATTACGAATGGCGAAAAGGGAAAAAGTGGAGCGACGTGAATTTGAGGCAGATACGGAAAAAAAGAATCGGATCTTTCGTAACCTCCTTAGTAAAAAAAATGGATGATCGAATAGAAATGCAAAAAGAAAATTCTGATCAGCAAGATAGGGTTTTAGAGGAACACTTAGATAATATTGAGCAAAATGTCTGTTCACTCAAAAATAAAACGGAGGAGGTTCTTACCGAACAGGCAGAACTAATTGTTACAAATATTAATAATCGGGAGCGTTTTCAAAATATTGAAGATTATCAAGATTTACTAGAAAGGAGAATGGCTAGGAATATGGGTGGTAGAAATATTAGAATCCCATGGCTTAAAAATTATCCGGTACCAAAATTTTCAGGATTCGGTAAAGAGAGACCTATGATGTTTCTTAGCGATTTTGATAAATATATTAGAGCAATAGACGTTAAAAGAGACGATTTCAATTTCGTAGTACATTCATGCTTAGGAGGCATCGCTAGAGAATGGTGGAACCTCGTAGCTACTCTAGGTGAAAATGAATTTACATTCAGAGAAAAATTCATTTCAAAATTCTGGAATGATAGTATTCGTTTTCAAATTGGTACTGATCTTCAATATGGTTTTTATCAAGGAAGATTATCAAAATCGGCATATGCCATTAAAATGATAAATAACGCTGAAGACTTAATACCACCCCCATCTGAGTGTGAAATTGTCTCTAGGTTATCGAGACATTTTTCTGAAGAAATTCGTACTGCATATTTAATTCGAGATATTAAAACTTTTGATAAATTTATTGAACTATTAGAGACTTTCGATCAAGCGAGCTCAATAAATAGTATGGAAGGTTATGATCCCCGCAGAAATAGCGTTTATCAGCAAAATGATTTTGATAGATTTAATTGCGATGATCGAAATATCAGAAACAATAGGGGAGGTGGAAATAATTTCCAAAACTCCTATCAAAATCAAGAAGCGTTGCCAGATCGCGTAAATGTAGGTTTTAAAAATTCGAGCTTCGAAACAAATAGCCTACCTCGATATCGGAATAACGATCAATACATGAGACAGGATAATAATCGATTCGGGGATAATTATTCTTCAGGACGGGCAAAGTAGCAAACGAAATTAAAAAGCTTATAGAAATGGTAATAATTCAAAGGTCAAATAGCGCGTATATAAATTCATTAGTGGTCACAATAAAAAAGGACGGTTCGATAAGACTTTGTTTAGACGCCAGAAAATTAAATGAAATTGTGGTAAATGATTACGAATGCGCAGAAACGACTGCGGTTTTATTTCAGAAATGTGCTGGAACTAAAGTAATGTCTACTTTGAACCTAATTAGTAGCGTTTGGCAAGTGCCATTACATTCAGATTCTACGAAATATACAGCTTTCTTATATAAGGGAAAGTATTATGAATTTTGCGTCACACCTTTCGGTTTCAAAACAAGCACGGCTGCTTTAGTTAAAGCTTTGGATTTTGTCCTAGATGGGTTAGGAAACTTTGTTATTAATTTAGTTGACGATATGTTATGTACCTCACAAAACATATCCCAGCATCTAGAACATCTGGAATTATTATTCCAGCGTTTATAAGATCATAATATTACGGTAAATTTCGAAAAGTCGCACTTCTTCCGACCAGAAGTCAAATTTTTGGGCCATATTTTAATGCCATTTGGAATTAAAGCAGACCTTGATAAAATTAAGGCGATCCATGAGTATCCAAAACCTAGGAATTTGAAAGAACTGCGCGAATTTTTGGGCGTACTAAATTTTTATACAAAATTTACTAGAGAACACACGCAAGAG
This sequence comes from Melikaiella ostensackeni, assembly GCA_032362435.1. Classification (NCBI taxonomy): domain Eukaryota; kingdom Metazoa; phylum Arthropoda; class Insecta; order Hymenoptera; family Cynipidae; genus Melikaiella; species Melikaiella ostensackeni. The sequence goes on from JAUMHM010000016.1 coordinate 5,891,381, forward strand.
ATAGTACCACTTTTGAATTTATTACGCATAGGGGCTAAATGGATATGAGATTTAGAAACAGACGATGAATTCAAAAAAGACAAAGCGCTCTTTTGCGAATTTATCATCCTATCATATCCGGATTCGGATAAACCTTTCTATTTACAAACAGATACAAGCGATCGAGCGCTTGGTGCTATCTTTTATCAAATTGATGTGAATAAAGAGCATACGCCCATTTCATTTGCTAGTCGTACTTAAAAGGGATCCGAATTATCATATTATACGACAGCAAAAGAGTTATTGGCTATTGTATGAACCCTTACGAAATTTAAATTGTACGTGTTAGGCGCTAGATTGACAATTCGTACTGATCATAAAGCGTTGACCTTTCTAAAAACGTGTAAATTAGTTAATGGCAGATTAACACAATGGATCTTAGCAATACAAGATTATCGATTTGTAATGAAGTATTGCGATGGGAAAAAGAATATAATAGCCGATTCTTCAAGTAGAATTCCGTCAACAGAATTGGAATACCCATTTCATAATAATGAGGGGAAAATTTTTCTATATACATTAGCAAAACGACTTTCATCGGAACTACATAAACGTTTTAAAAATATCGGTAATGAACAAAAAGATGACCCTATTTTGCAACAATGCGTAAAGACAATTAATGAGGGTGAAGCGAAAAGATTTTAAATACATGAAGAACTCGTATACTTTATTGCTAGGGGTGGAAAGAAACTTTATTTAACTCAAAGACTCATCCGTGACGTAATGGACGAATGTCATAAGCTTTATGGTCATATACAGGTAGGTCCACAAAAAGTATGTAGAATGCTTCACGAATATTTTTATTATCCGCGCTTAGCAAAAGCCATTAGGCAAAGATTGTCTAGTTGTGACTCATGTCAAAAAAACAAGGTCACAAACCAAACGAGTTACACGGAAATGAAAAACTATACGAGTACGCCTACGAAACCAGGAGAAATTTTATCGATTGAGTTTTATGGTCCGTTACCCGCATCAAAGGGGCTATTTAAATGTATATTATGAACGATCGATGCGTTCAGTTAATTTGTATGCTCATATCGCTCGAGAAGGATGACAACAAAAGCAGCAATTGATAAAATTTTTAATGATCATATTCCAAAATATGGGAAGCCAGACAGTATCATTACAGATCACAGAACGCAATTTACTTTAGATGTATGGGAAAATAAAGTAAAAGAGGAAGGCATTCAATTACTTTTCTCTCCAATTCGTCATCCCCAAAGTAACACAGTGGAAAGAATCTACGGGAAACTTTCGCGATTTTTCCGATCTTTAATAAAAGAAAACCATAGCGCGTGGTGGAAATGGGTTCGCATTATCGAGTCACGTATGAACGACACACATCATAACACGACAGAATTTACGTCAATAGAAATTCATATGAACGAAAAACAAAATAGGGCCTGGGAAAATTGGTTAAGTTTCCCCCAAAACCCCCAGATCTAGAGTACGAAAGAAAAATTGAGCTGGTTCACGATAACATCTTAAAAGAAGGTAAAAAACGTACCGCAGCGTTCAATAAAACCCGTAGAATTACTAGATTCAAAGAAGGCGATCGAATTCTTCTAAAACTGTTAAATAAATCAGATAAGGATAATAAAATCCGAGCAAAATTTTTACAAATTTACGACGGACCTTACGTATTAAAAAAAAGGTCACACAAGGCACGTTCATTTTATGGCACTCCAGAGAACTCAAAGAAAAAGGTATGTACCATACTCAAGATTTAAAAGGATACAAGGAGAGAATTAATGAAGCTTAATAATTTTCGCACAAGCATTTCCCAAATTGCGGTAAATTCAATGATGAGTCGCGATCATAAATAAAGGGAAGTCATTGCACAAGGTAAATACTCTGGATGTGTAATACTAGAGTGAAATATAAATAAAAACATTTCCAATATTATTGATTGGATATTTCAAGCGAATTACAAATCAGTAGTAAATCGGCATTCTCAGGGTAGAGAACGTTTTTATTCTCTAAAAAAATGAATTTCAACAGTACAATAATTTCTTTTTATAGTTTTAAGTGAAAGCGATTCGCTACTAATTAGAAAAGTAGAATATAAAAAAGGCATTACAAAGGATAATTTGAAAAAAATAAAAATAAAATGAAAATGAATAATGAAAATAAAACATCTATGAATATAATAAGTAGTTAGTTAATAAACGAATTAATTAAATTTCACTGAATGCATTCGTTCAGGGGGGCGTTGATGATCATCAATATCTCAAGTCAGAAAATTAAAAATCGTTTTTTTTCTGTGAATGAATTTTTATTTTAGGAGGGCATCGATCGATATATGTACATACCAGGATTTAATATCGACATGCTATATAACCATAAATAATATAAAAAATTTTGTTTTGTTTTGTCTATCATGACTACTAAGTCATTTAAGAAAATTATTTTTATACTGTTTAAAACGCATAGATATTTTAACTGATGGAAAAATTGATCCGTTTAGGGCGGCGTTGAGACGGTCCGCTCTATTTTCATAATTGAGCATATCAAGATCATAAAGAAATGGGTGGTAATTAAAATGGATATATTTCAAATACAATTATTTTTCTTCCATAGTTCTCTTGAAAGATGAAAGACCTATCCGTTTAGAGGGGCGTTGAGACGGTCCATTCTATTTTCATAATTTGGAATTTTTATTTATATAGGAACGGGCGAATATTAAAATTAATACGCAAGTGACTCAAAAGTAGAAAGGTAGGTGGAGCGAAGGAATGACTCACAAAATCATTTGATCGTACGATCTATTGCGCGCGCAATCCGATAATAAGGGGGAAAAGCGCGGGACCGATGCAGGTAGCAAGGGTAGCATCTAAATTCTGGGACCGGTATCGTTCACTTCTTACTGGAGGCTCTACGAGGAAGGACGCACTCTTGGTCTCTCCTCGATCCACTCTGTCATTGACGACAGATGAGCGAATTGGCGTCACTACAAGGAACGCTACCTCAGAGGATTCTCCGTCATCATTTTAAAGTCATTTGAGGAAACTATCTTTATTCATTTAGAATTCAGATAGTAGAAGTGAGTTTGTGAGAAATTTTCTAAATTAATTTGTGCATTATTGTAAGGACTTTGAACTCTGTGTCTTTGTGGAGACCTCGTTGTGCATGTTTGCATGAATAGTAGGGATTTTAATAGATGATAATATAGTGTGTGCAACTTTATTGTAACGACTTTGAAATTTATTTCACAATAAAGACCTCGTTGTGCATGGTTGCACCAACTATAGAAATTTTAATGGGAGTTTTATTTCAACTTTTTAATAAAAATAGAGCCAGAATGGAGTTCGTAACGACTTTGCACTTTATTTAACGATGAAGACCTCGTTGTGCGAACAAAGTTTTGGTATCTCTGTTTAGAAAAATAGGGAGGGAGAATCCAATGCATTTGTGAAAAATTCATTCAAGAGTCACAAGAGATAACAGAATTGCGAAATCATCTCTCCCACGAGTGAATCCACAATCTCGTATTTTTGTACAATAATTCGAATTTCAACGTGAATTTAGATTGTGAAAATTCATGTCATTCAATTGTTATTTATTTAATCGGGAAGTTTAGTTTTAAGATAGACAGGGCTACTTTTAATGTCCTATCAGTATTGGAATCAACCTATATTGTTGGTTGCAATTTACTGTACAGGAGAAAGTAAACGCAAGTTGAGCGAATCTCTCATTAAAGGTAAATATCATTGAGATAAGTTTGAAATGCTACACTGCTATTACTAAAAATTAATCAGATTTTTAGTAAATACCTACAGCCTTTATTTAAATCATCCAATTGAATTGATTATAAACTTGGATTATTAGTAAACACGAGATCGATCCCCGGTTAGGAAATCGATAATGCTACATATTCTTGAGGTTTTTAAAGCGAAAAATAAGTGCCGCGCAATCCTGATACTCCAGGATCATTGAAATGACAACAAAATTCAGAATGGGTATTTTATTTGTACTATTTCATTTTCTGCCAAGCGTAAATTTCCCAGAAGCTTCAGTTTTTAAAGAGAACAGGTTTTTAAATTTATGTAACAAATTTGAAAACTTCCTTCTGCGAGACGAAAATGAGCACCGTAAAGGCGTCATATTACGAGGAGGGACCCAAAATTAACGAGAATTGCTCAATAGCTCCTCTATTTTTCAACATTTGCCACATTCAATCTTAATCACCTTCAAAGTACTCTCCATTCACTGATGCACCCTGGTGAAAACGTTTTTTCCAATGTCCAAAACAATTTTGGAATTCACTGATTGAGATGGCCTTCAATGATTCCAGAGATTTTCGTTTTACTTCTTTTACAGAGATGAAACGTTTGCCCTTCATCTTCCTTTTGAGTCTGGAGAATAAGAAAAAGTCGCACGGAGCGAAATCCGGCGAGCAGGGTGGGTGAACAAGTGTCATGCCGTTTTTTGTAAGAAACTGCTTCACCGACAGAGCAGTGTGAGCAGGTGCGTTGTCGTGATGGAAAAACCAATTTTCTGTGGCCCAGAGGTCGGCCCTCAATGCTCAAATCCTCAGACAAAATTCTCTGAATTGAACTCTGATATTCCTGCACCGCGAAAAAATTTATGCGTTTGGTGTGTGAAGAACTAATGAATTTAAAGTTGGAACTTAATTAAACTTCAATAGCAAAAAAATGATACTCGAATCGCTCGGTATTCTTAGTATAAACGCACACTATAATCTCTAACCCAGAAGCATTTGGCTTTTGCTTGAATAGCA
>JAUMHM010000016.1:5960307-5983976 GCA_032362435.1 Melikaiella ostensackeni
TCTGCTCCTTTCCTAAATAGACAGAATGATTTATTTTATGGGATACAAGGCTTTTATGAGATACAAAGATTTTTTCGGTGATAGTAAAACTGGAATTATTTTAATCAAGTACAATAAACTTTCAAAATGTATGAGGAAGAAGAAGAGGGGGTGAGGGGGACATGCTCGTGTGCGTCCGTGTGAGTCTGATATAATGTATTATTACCATACCGGCATTGAGAGCAATCTGCAGCTCACTGGTTCATGTACATGATAAGTTTCGGTGTTCTGAGCCATATTTATAAGAGGCATTCTAAGTCCTTTTTTTCGAGATCGAGAGACAGCTCCACAACTGTAGTGGTTCATGTCCATGCTAACCTTCTAGAATGTTCTTAATGTCGTCATAGAATGATTTTGCGCAATTGTGAGAAACGAAATTTGCGTGAACAACTTAAAGCTTATTTATTATTTCACGTAAATATTTTCAAGGTAGTATTTTGTTTTGCCCTTGCCATTTCTGCTGCGTAATATAGTTTATATGTGAAAATAAGGATGATTTATTGCTTTCTGTCTAAACAATGACTTTTTAAAAAATTAACCTGAAAAACTTGACGTGCAGAAATAAGTCTAACCCTTCGGACAGTTAAAACTGGAAAGAACAAAAGTTTTTTCATTAGGCAGTTAAGAGCAGTGGCCTTTTGAGTCTCCATGTACCGAAAAGGTGCATGTGTACCTAACCATGAAAAAGATAAAGTAAAGATATTAGTTGAAAGTATGTACTCAAATAACCTTTCAAAAATTATTATTTAGTTAAAAAAACTTGAATACGAGAAGCAAATATCTAACTTTTCTAAACATATCAGACAATAGAGCCATAGATGTTCAGTGCTTATAACACATTTTATGTAATAATTTTGGTAGATATTCCCTTTGACTCTCTGTGCTTGAAAATGGTTCCTGGAAAAACAGTTTGAAAGCAGTCCACCGGAAACTTTCTTATTTCTCCATCATACCGGCTCACATGACAGCCAGCTCATCTAGATTTTTCGTACATGTTTTTTATATCAAAATATAGTTATATGTGAAATAATGATAATTTATTGCTTTCTCTCTAAATAATGACGACTAATTTAATGAGAAAACATATTTTTAATGCGCAAGTAACTCATGAAAAACATTCTTCTGCTGTCTGGAACCTAAGACATAAAAGGGGGAATCTATGAAGAGACAAAGTAAGTAAGTGAGTTGTGAATATAAAAAACATATATATTTAATATGCAGTTATGAGAAAGAAATTTGCGTGAACAATTTCAAGGTTATTTATCATTATTTCAATTAAGCATTTCAAGGTTATATTTTTGATTTGGCACATTAGTTCTGAACTAAGCCGCTGCATGGCGTATTAGGTACAGACAAAAACAAGTAAATGAGTTGTGAATATAAATACATATATTTGATGTGCAATTAGTAGAAAAAAAATTTGCGTAAACAACTTCAAGGTTATTTATTACTAGATAAGAAACTTCCCCTGTCGCTGAGAGGATAACGACTCTATAAACTTATACTCTGGACCAAATTTCTGGAATAAGATGTGAAGCCGGAGACCGAACATTGTTCGAGGTATGAAATGTATTGGCACGTGTGACCTTTGTGCATCGAACTCTTACCCCTTCCCCTGAGGAAAAGGAGTGAACGAAGGAAGCCCTTGATTCCTAGAATGAGATGGAAGCATGGACATACTGTTCGGAACTGACATGCGTGTCTCTTGGGCATTGAACTCTTATCCCTACCTTTAAGGAAAACGGGGTAGACCATGGAGGCTTCTAGAACAACTGCGCCTACCCCGGGAATATAAAAGTAGGCACCTTGTTCCCAGTCTTCAGTCTTTGACGCGCCGCCATCTTCAACTCTTGTCGGACTCACTCCCCTGAGTCTCCAGTCTTTGACTCGCCTTCATCTTCAACTCTGTCGGACTCGCAGTGGACCCTCAGTCTTCGACTCGCCCCGTAAGTGTTCGACTCACTCTACAACTCGGTAGTTCGGAACAGCAGTCTTGGACTGACTCACTTCAAGAGTCTCAATATTCTTTAATTACCTCTTCTTCGACTGCACATTCCAGTTCCCAAGAAATCCAATACCAATTTTTCGGTAAATCTCTGACTTATTCCTGACAAGTTCCATTTTAATCAACTTCAATCTTCAAACTCCTGTTGGCACACGTCTGCAATTTCTCAGTTCCCAAGTCGAAACGAACTCTTTCAATTTCTTGGATATTTAACTCTCGAGGATCCAGTCGGTACCTTCTCCATCTCAGTCTCCAGTATATGTCTCCGGCATAACCACTTCAGTATTTCTCCGAGTTCAGGAATAAGTAATCTCCAGGACCTTCCCCCGTGCAATAACCAAGTAAATTACAAGTGTGGATTATCAGAGAATTTCAAGTGTTGATTATCAGTGCTTCAGCTACAATCTCCGGACTTACTGCAGACAGAGTCAACCACAAATTACTACCACATCTGGCAACAAGGTAATCAACGTTACTCTCGACTCAAATCAATACAATCGTCTCCTATCAACTCATAAATCTCCCCACTGTTCTTACCCTGAGCCGCTTCCTCAATAAATGCCTGTAAGTTCTCGCTAACACCATTTCTCTGACCAATAAATGTTTTTCTGTGTGTAATTTCGTCTCTAACTCTTCATTTGACCCTGAAACTTTTTTTCAGTTGATAAATCCAGGATTCTTCTGATTCCACCGTGCTTTGTCCTTGAATACCATCCTTAGGACGTAACACAACGCATAAGAAGAGATTTTTGACATTTTTTAGTATGCAAATATCGAAAATCAAAGTGTTCATTTTTAACATTTCTAAGTGTGCCTATAGTAAGGGTAGATTTTAGGGGTGATGCCGAAATGTATGACCTGGCCTATAATCCGGGGGGAAAAAAAGACGATTTTTGACGCTATTTAATTGGCAATTTTTGAAAATCAAAGTCGTCATTTTATTGCTTTTCGTTACTGATATTATAAAGGTAGTTTTAGGTCTTTTGCCAAACTTTGCATCCCTGCACCACCATACAATTTTTTCACAATACCAAAACTTGGTAAAATGTCAATAAATCGAATTTTAATAGGCTGCATTAGCTTCATTAGGTTATGACGAGAAAATAAAAAAAAAGGTCGGTTGATATCTTTAATCCGAGATGAGAGTTATTGGTTTTTTGTATGCACTTAAAGATTTCCTTTATCATTGAAAATATTAACCAATTTTCATCAATCTTTTTTTATCTTTCTTCTCATTTATAACGAAACTAATTCAGCTAATTAAAATTTGATTGAGTCATGTCTTCATAATTTCCGCTTTTTTAACTGGCCTTAATCTCATAACAATCAAAAGGGTCATCCGTTGCAAAATAGGAAAGTAGCCTTCTACTCGCAACGGAGTGTCTCCTTAGTCTGCCGAACAAAGGGTCCAGGACCACGCAGCGGAACCTAGAGATGGTTAATAGTAAGCTTTACTGCTATTGTACTTTTGTTTTCGATTATTAAACAAAATAGGAACAGTTTTACTAAAAACCAGCGTTGCTCGAGAAAGGAGAATACTACTTAGATTACGTATGCAAAAGATTAGAAAAAAAATATTCAACCGTTCGGCCGTAAAATCTGACCCCGCAAACCCCATTCTGATAAAGGGCCTTAAGAATGCAGATCCACGTAAATTGAAGTCAATCGGTTTGTGTATAACACGGGAAAAAGTGAATAAACAAATTCATTATTTCGCATTGTTAATTTGAAGTTTACTTGTTCGCATTGTACAGAAGTCAATTTCAATAGTTTTTTATACTCTATCAAATAGTGATCTGAAAAATATACAATACCTAGAGTCAGCATTACTACTTGAAATTGTCAGAAGAAAGATTACTGGAACAGGCAGCGTCAATAACTATTGGAAATAGTATAGTTGAAATTATAAGCTGTTGTGAATAACAAACTTTCATAGTAAACAAAGAATTGTGAATTTGACTTTTGTAACTGAGCGCGATCTCCATTTACGCATTTTTTAAGTGCTGAGCGGGATTGTCAGCTTTACCATTTGAAATGGTAAACCTGTGTGACGATATATGAACAATGACTTCATTTATCTTATTTATTTATTTTGTTTCCTCATAGATGGAGGCTTGTAAGACCTAAATTTTCAAGTATATTTTTTTGACATTTTGATATAATTCGACCCCAGGAACAAGGGAATATAATTTAAAACATGTCCATGCGTGTGAGTGCGTAACTTTTCTTTGGTCAGCTACTTGCATCATGAAAAGTTGCCATAATCAGTGAAAACGTTTCGACTTTTCAAAATATTTTTTTGTCGTTTGTAAACGTTGCGAACTTCAGACTCATTTTTAATATGCAAGTATCGAGAATCAAACTGGTCATTTTTAACATTTTAGGTGTGCATATGATAGGAGTAGCTTTTGGAGGTGTTGTCGAAATGTTTTACTCAGCCTATAATTCATGGCGTCAAAAAAAAGATTTTTGACGTTTTTTTAATTTGCAAATATCGAAAATTAAAGTGGTCATTTTTTATATTTTAGGTTTGCTCTGTGCTTATAGTAAGGTTGGCTTGCAGGGGTGTTGCTGAAATGGCAAACTTAAATATCTTAGATAATACATTTGAATAATCTACGAAACCGTTTCTTGTAGGCGCATGTCGCCTACATTATTGGTACAAGCAAGTAATACTGTTTCCGACTTGCATATTTTTAGGTACTATCACCTATAGCTTCGTAACAATTTCTGGAGAGAAACTAAAATTTGAAATCAACAACAAAACGGGACTCATTAGGACAACGCATATTCTTGACAGAGACGAACCAGAACGCGAGAAAGAAGCATATCTTACCGTGCTGGCTACAGATAATGGAAGACCTCAACTTGACGATGTTTGCACGTTCAAAGTCACAATTGAGGATGTCAACGATAATCCACCAGTGTTTGATAAAGTGGTTAGTATTTTTGCACGGGATTGGTCTACTGGAAAGGTTCTAATGTTTCATCAAGATTATCAGAGGTTCTTTTCTGAAGGCCATGTGATACCATATGAGTAATTTTTCCACTTATTTGTGTTTAAAATAATAACTATTTTTCGCTGAGACTTTGAAAAATGGTAGTGAACTTGAAAGTGGAGTTAGATAGCCTACTTTTGTTTTTAATAATTAAAATAAAGTTGATCATTAATTCATGAATATTCAAAGCCAGAAGTAGGCTATCTACATCCGTCTTTATGTTCTCTACCATTTCCCAAAGTTATTCATTATTGTGGGCACAAACAGTTTGAAACTGAATTGCTCATATGGTATCTATCACATGCCCTTGTGCGAGGGAGACATAGATATAATAAACATGCCCCCAAAGATGGAGTCTCTAAGTGGAAAAAAACAATACATGCGTTCTTAACTACGTTTAAAGACAGATTTATGTGTAAACATCTCCGTTTCTAAAATTTTTTAATATATCTTGAGGTTCCAAAAGGTTTTAAAGATTTCTAAGATTTTGAACATCACAGCTCAGGTTTCGGAAAAATGGAAAAAGCAACAACCTGTTCTCAAATTTTTGTAAATTAAAGTTAAGTCGCTTCTTAAGTAATGTTCGAGGATTAATTTTCACCCAATAATTTTTAATTCGGACCCTCCAACCCCCTTGTATTGTGCCCAGAAAATGTCTAAAAATATCGAAAATAGCAGTTTTGTGTCGAATTGAAGCTATAGACGACTTCTTTAAAACTGTTTTTGGCATAAATGATTATTATTCGGTAAAACACAACTTTTCAAGTATTTTAAAATAAATTTTCAATTGTTATATATACAAAAAATGCTTTATTCTAGCCACTAGGGCCTAAAAATACGCAGATCATTTCCACTACGTCAGTGCTTACATGTATTTACAATATTTACATTCAATGTGCTTTTTACATCCATCTTATGCTAATAATAAAAATAACTTTACAGCATTAAACTAATCACATTTTCCTTCCCTAGCTTATCGCTTTGACGTCTGAATATTCGCTTATTACCTTTGTGCCCCGCTTTGACGCATCGCTTCAACGCATCACCTTAACGCAACGTCTTAACGCCTTGCCATAACGCATCGCCTTATTTTATCGCTTACATGCATCGCTTTTCTCATCTCGCTTTGTACATTTTTGCTCGCCAGTCCTTATCGCAACCTTAATTTTAACAGGTTTTACATGTTTTTCTTTTATTTTCTTTTCTCACTTGATCTCTTCTCCCTTTTCTTCCTTTCCAATTCCCTTAGCCAGTCCACCACCTCTACTTTCCCTTTGTCATGCAGAATCTTTCCCATTGTCATAATTCCTTTTTCAATTTTCCAACCTGTATCTGACTGGCGCTTTTGCAAATTTCATTGCAAATACTATTTATACAAAAAAAAAATCAGTTCTTATAAAATCTTTAACATTTTTGAGTCTTCTGACATGTTGAGCGGTGTGCTGACTGGCCTTGTCCCGGCACTGTGCGGTCTGACTGGCGGTTTTGTAAATGTCATTGCAAGTAATATTTATATAAAAAATTAAAGGTGTAATAAAATTCTTTGAAGACACCATTATTTGTGACGTGTTAGGGGTCGTCCATACGTCCCTCAAGTGGACAAAACCACCACGTACTTTTCGAAAAAAATCTATTCTATATTTTAGTGCTAATTAATGCCCAAATATTAAATTTAGTGCTTTGTATTTTAAAAAAACCCGTGGTGGAGCTGGTTAGCGAAAAAAGAATTTTGGACAGCTAATCACAGTAGGAAAATTTTCAGGAAAAAAAAGGGTACATAGGAAAAATAGTGTGAAAAAAATTGCCTGCAATAAAGTCATCATCAGGGGGACAGTCAGCCTGGGTTAGGAAATTCTGGAAACCGGTACCCTTGCGGCAGGGGGTAGTTCGTCGAGCGGATAGTTTTTTGCCTCGCGCGACCTTCCCATTGTTTGAGATTAGACACAGCTGAGAGAAATCCAAATTTTGGACAATATTAATTAATTTAATTTTAATAGACTGCATTAGCCTCGTTATATTATTACAAGTAAATCAAAAAAATATTGAGAAAAATCGGTTAATATTTTCAATCCTAGTTGATCTTTAAAGATTTTTTTTTTCAATTATCTTTGAAGATCCCTTCTACCTTATTCGTTTACAAATCCAGGCATACCACATAAGTAATAGTCCTTAACAATACTTTCTGATAAAATAGCCACGAGAAGTGGAAATGAAGTTTGAAACGTTGAAAATGCTCTATTTCAATTTTCGCCTAATCGAAACATTTCATTGGGATAGTTTCGAAATATACTTCATATCTAGTAACTTCATGCGAGAAACTCATTCCATAAGTATAAAATCATGTCCAAATTAAGCAGCTAAATCGTTATAACGTGGAGTGTCCATTCATAACGTCAGTCCCATCAAACTTCGGTCATGCAAAAAAGAAAGTATGAAAACAAAGCCAGAACCAAAGGAGTTATGATCGGTTTGTGTTGTATACTGAGGAGGGCACCAGTCTCCTGCAGTTTGGTCCATTTGTAAAACCCTTCTTAATATATATTTACGCAACATTTAGCACATTCAAAAAAAGCTCGAAAGTTCCTGAGTTTCCATCAATTTTTGGAAGTTTTCGTGAATTTTCCTACACTTTCCAAAGTTTCCATACGTTTCCGAAAGTTTCAAAAGACAAAAACACAAGCTACAACTGCGAAATGTAGGAAAATCACTATAAATCTCAAAATCCTTTAAAATGTTCGGAATTCTCTTGAAAATCCAGTAAATCGCTTGAAATCCTACAAAATAATCTAAAATCCGTGGATATTCTTTGGAACCTTTCAAAATATCTTACAATCGTTCAAAATAATCCCGTGAATTCATCGGCTTTTGTTTTGCGTAATATGAAATACTAAGAGTAAAATACTGATTTAAAATGCCTTGAGGTCCTTTAAAATATTCGGAAATACTTTGAAATTCCGGTAAATCGCTTGAAATCCTACGAAATAATCTAAAATCCGTGGATATTTTTTGGAATCTTTCAAAATGTCTTACAATCGTTTAAAATTATCCAGTGAATTCATCGGCTTATGTTTTGCATATGATAAAAGATTAAGAACAAAATACTGATTTAAAATGCCTTAAGGTCCTTTAAAATATTCGGAAATACCTTGAAATTCCGGTGAATCGCTTGAAATCCTATAAAACCCTCTAAAATCCGTGGATATTCTTTGGAATCTTTCAAAATGTCTTACAATCGTTTATAGGTATAATATTTGTAATTCGATTGGTTGTTTCGTTTATTTATTTGTGTTCAATTTAGTTTGTAAATTTATATTTCTGGGAATGAGAGGCGTGACAAACAGAAAAGATTAATAAAATAACGCGATTGTATAAAATTTCCAGCCTTATGGAAGCAATAAGGAGGTAATATTGTGAAATTTGCAAATAGGCTACGTCATCTTTACCAACATGACGTATTTAAAAGTTACGGCTTAAAAATGGAAAAAGCCGCTGCAAAGTGGTCTGGTGGGCGCGTTCATTATATGAGGGTTCTTACTGAAGGAACCTTTTTCAGTTTGACTTTAGTGAGAAAAATTTGTTTAGATCCAGGTTCCGAATCTAAAGTTGAAAATTCAAAAAGCAAAATGGCGAATCAAATATGGCCAACAGAAATTTCCAAAAATTATCGAAATTACTCGATACGTGGTATATGAGAACATTTCATTAAAAGGCTATTTTTTATGGACAATAATCTGAAATTTGGATTGTTTGAACAATTGAGTATGAATAATTTTTCAAAAAATGCGAGCTACGAGAAAAATATAAGCATTCCGATTCTACGAGAAAAATTACATAGAGTTCATTTAATACACAATTTTCTCCTCAACCCTGTTGTTTATGTAATATAAATAAACAATTATATCGTACGAAATCAATCTACTACGTGAACTGGTCTGCCCATGAGACTTAGCAGGTTCAAAATTGCTTTCAACTCCATAAGTTGTTTACAAATTTCCAAAATATGACAGTTTTTCGTTACTAATACCATTCTAATAATAAATTTAGATGATTTTAAGACAAACTAATTTCGTTTCTACAATAAGTGGATATACTGAAGAATTTGTTGAAATAATTTGTTTCTAATAATTAACTTGCACATAAGGTTCATTATTTACGTCGTTTTAGTATATCTGCATTAATGATAATCAATAACGAGTTCATTTGGGCAATTTTTTCTAAGATAAAGAATCATATTCGTAAAATTTCTAATTTTGTCCCTATGAAGTTATGCTAAGATAAATGTTTATGAGGGAATTTTTTACTAAATTTTTCATATTAAAGTCATTTATTCAACACATTTAACATTAATTTCAATTTATTAATTTTATTTATATATATGTGCGCGTGTGTGATTTTATTTGCAATAAGGTTTGAAGAGACGAAGGGTGGCCGGAGGATTGAAAGACAGGGCTGGTTGTGCCGTTGATTGAGGAAGGAAAGGGTAAAAGGTGAAGAAATATAGGGATATCACATATAGCATATTTGAGTTCTGAGAATAATATTTTACGAGATTAAAACAAAATATTTATCCATTTTGAGGTTGAATAATACTGTAACTGCATACAAAATGAAATCTCTGAGTCGCAACTAAAAAAGGCTTTGGAGATAACCAAAGTGCATACGGAGATCACTCATTTGAAACTCTCACATACATTCAACTTATGGAAATCAGTTACAAAAAATTTGATGTTATTATTTACCGGAAAAAAAGGACTACGCAAATTTTCAACAACTGAAAATGAGTTGTGTCGAAAAAAATGATCGGGACTTAGAAAAGGTCCCTTAGGGTACAATGACCCATATGCATTAAGCAGCGATCACATACATCCCTGAAAACATGCAAGAAAAGGTGTCTTATGTAAGAAAAATTCAAATGAAAAGACCAGATGACACAATTACAAATTCGAGTTTCCTCGAAGCATCTCAGTTTCTTCGAAAATGAATGATCAAAGTAATAACGTATGAGAAGTCACCTTTTTATACAAATGATAGAAAATACAATCTTTACGTTCTAACAGAAATAATTTATAACAAATTTCTTTTTCATTCCAAATTTTCTCTTTATCACTCTTAACCCGTTATCTCATTTACCTGTAGTGACCGTGAATTGTTAGTAAGAATATTAGTCATTCTGTTTCATTTAATTTAACATTAAAGAATTGTTGTTGGATTGCCTTTAAATTTATAAACTTTGCCTCACGTCTCAAAATGCGCCAAAGGAACTCCCTGGTACTCAGGGTTTAAAGCCTATTGTGCTACACCCTTATCGGTTCGCTCGTGGTGGTCGCCTTTAGACCTCTTAATAAAGCCCAAGATGTCGACCACAGTTTGCATTGTTATTCCTTCGGGTTCCATGAAATGAGACCCGAGGATTTGTTGCTTGTGCCTGGCTAGTGCCGGGTACTGGTATGGAACACGCAGGGATGTCTCATCATCCCTAAAGCATTTATTGCACTCTGTCGTTGGACTTAGCCCCATTTTGTGCTTATTATAGTTCAAGTGGTTGTGCCCAGTGAGCGTGTGAACTACTCACCTTAAACCTTTCCTGGGTAACCTCAGGGTTTTCCTGACTCTGTCCATCCTGTGCGTATAGCTCAGAATGGTTCTCGCCTGTTGGGAACCCTGAGTTGGTTCCAGTACTCCCTGTTCTCTGTCCGAATCCAGTTTTTGATGTCCATCCCGATGCAGCAAGACGCTAGTCCCGAATCCTGCTTCTGACCTCCCTCCTCTTTCGGAGCCATCCGTGTAACAGCTTCGCCCCTGTAGGAGCGGGTTACCATTTGCTTTCCACTGATCCCTGTTTGGGTTGACGACGCGTCCAGCCCTGGTGAAGTTGAAGCGTTTTTTTATTCTATCCTACCTCATGCATAGACTTGGCAGCATACTGATATCACTCGGGAGCCTAGTGTGTTTAGTCCCCCAAGTTCATCTGTCTGCTCTTGCCAGTCGGCTCATCAACATGCAGGGGCTCTGTGCGAGGCATGTATCCTATCGCTGACGTAAGCGTAGTCCTCATTGCTCCCGACATCCCCCCTGAAAGCTAGCGTTTGCAATCATCGTAGTCTATCCTGTATCATTTCGAGTGATTTTCTTAGCCACCAAACCACGGCCGCGTATACGAGCCTTAGTTTCAGGACAGTGGAGTAGAGCTAGGCTATCATTTTAGGCACTCAACCCCATGCCAGACCAAAAGCTCTTCTACACATCCAAAATGCCGTGACGAATCTTCTGCATTGCGTTTATAGATGCTTCGCTCAGTTCAGTTTACTATCCAGAATTACTCCCAAATATTTAACCGACTATGAGATCATCAGCCCCACACCACGGAATGCAGGAGCGTCGACCTTCGGTGCTTTGTACTATCTCGTAAAAATGACCAAGCCACAAATACAACCGAAGCAGGAACCACCCTATTTTAACTGCAACGGTGATGACTGCTGTTGAAGGAAATGTCTAATCAGGTGGCATAAATTCTGCCACAACCGCGGCTAGACGGATCAAGTGAAGAGCAGTTGTGATCAGGCATATTGCCAGGAAAACCAGTGAGGGAAAGCAAACTTCGAGTCGATTCTGCTTCCTTTTTCCTAAGCAGACCCACGATCAGAAAATTCAACCGGATATGATTTCACCCGATATGATGTCAACAATTTATATAATGAAGCCTACAACCAATCATCAACAATTCAGTTTTGTTAATCAGCCTTGGGAACAGAACCCTATCAAAGCTGTAGCGTATGAGGTGAGTCACATCAGAATAGTTAGTTTAAGAGTGGAGGACGGCTTTAATCAATTCAGCAAAAATTCAGGCGAAATTGAAATCCGGGGAAAACAGATCACGAGTGATTTTGGAAGGAGTAGTCGGAATTTGGGTGCACCTTCCGATCGTACGCCAAGTAAAAGTAAAGCCATACGACCTTTCATGGATTTCGTGAATGGCGGAAAACTATTACATTCATTGGTGGACACAAAATCGACTAATACTTTCATGGGAGCGATCAGGCAGCAAATCATTAAAGCGGGGGTAGTTCACGAAGGTGAGCATGAGAGTCGGAATTTCCACTTTTTCGAAGCAGAAACGGGAGAAACTCAACTTGTCCCTAAAACGAGTACTTCCTTCTTCTCCGGATTAATTACCTGAGGCTTAGCTCGTCGAACACGTGATCGACAAAAAAAAGCGAAAAACGATCAAGGGCGAATCTGTACCGGTTAACAAAAGAGATAAGAAGTATTTTTTTACATAAAATCCAAGAAGGTTTCATTCTACACGTTCAGGTGAACCTATGACTTACTCATATATTGGCCTTTACTTTGTCCTTATGACGAATTTGTAACTCACTGTTCTGAAAATATTTCACTCAATATATCATATTAACCGTCTTGCAGAATGCCTCAGATATAGATGAATTTTCTAAAGACAAGCGAGATAAGCTTTATCAAGAAGGCCTTCAATTGCAGCTTGTTCTGGTAATCGTAAGGCTAATCAGAAACTTTTCAATCGGTCTCTGTACTTGTAGACAAAAATAATACTGCGTTACGTCACCTGTGGAAGCTGTAGATGTAGCGTTTGATCTGTTTTACACTGTGGGCATTCATTACCCAATTCCGACGTATGGAGTGTCGTTAATTTTCTAGAAATTGGCGTATAAAATCAACGAGAGAGAAGGGTGTGACGTGCAATTAGACTCCATAATTATTGACATATAGGTTGGTGTGTCTTGAAACGGCAACAAAAAACAAAAGGGTAACAGAAAATTGTACTTTTTCATTACTGCAATTAATAAAATTACCTTATATTATTGTTTCTATAAGTTTTTTGAGCTCATAATAAAAAGCAAACATGAATACATGTTCTTTACGTCACGAGAAAGCAGTTAGCAATAAATTTTTTATGGCTTATTCGAGTATTTCACACAAACTCGAATATATTTTAGTGCGTGGGTGCATGCGAACGCCTATTCTCTAGTTACAATTTTTTTATGAAGCATCGCAATGCAAAACATATGGATGCTGTTGAAAAAATAGATTCCGCTCTCCCTAAGTCTATATCACGATCCGATGACATGCCACCAAGTAAGTTAATCGAAACATATTCTGCTCTGAATTGCGTGAATTCATTTGCAAAAAACGTGGAAAATAAATGGCTTGAAGATAATGACGCAGATTCTGCGTACATTAATGATGATGAAAATATCTGCAATGATATAGGTGAGTTCTTGAAGAGTCTTCCAGCCAATGTATCTGACTTGTGTAGTTGAGATCCAAGAAATCCTTGGGAGGCTCATTTGACACATTTAAAACCAGATTTATCCAATTTTTTTCTGCCCTCCACAGCCTAAGTGATGTAGCAAAAAATGAGTACCAAATATTATGCAAGGCTGTAAAACTTTTACTGACAGGAAAATAATAAATTCATACGAAAGCTCTACTTTAAACCATTTAAAAGAATCAGGTGAAAATGCGGAAAATATTGACAAAATTGAATCTATGTTCAAAAAACTAGAAAATCCTTTTGTCGGAATTCATTAGGAATATTTGCGCTTTAAAGATTTCGGAAAGTGTGAAAACTACATTCCCCCTGAACAGGAGAGGAGGACAATATGGTTCAAATATGTGATGAAGTTCCGGTATATGCAAAATTTTTATGACTGTAGATGAACGCTCATCAATGGGCGCATCTGAAACGCTAAAACTAATTAGGAACCTCGGCATGATTATAGGAGACTCAGTTCTAGGAGAGGAAAAGCATTGGCAATTAAGAATTCTGCTTAAAGATATTGTGAAAATTTTAGTAGCTGAAAGTGGCCAGCGTGAAATGCATGAATTATTATAATGTTTGATGACTGATCACCTGATTTTACTGACAGATTTATTTCCCGGTAGTATGAGGCCAAAACATAACTTTTCATTGCATTATGAGCGTATGATGTTTCCGATGGGTCCACTAAGTCATTCATCGTCTATCCGATATGAAAGTAAGCATTAAGAGGGTAAGTTCTTTTCCATCCATTCGCTTGCAAGGCATCATGCTATGTTCCTTTTGTGAATGGAGCTCCTAAGTTAATCGTCGTAAACTCAATTTCATTCTTTAAATTCTTTCATTCACTTTTACCATGCATTATGTTGAACAGTTATGTTACGATAACTAAGTGGAGTAAGTACATGGGACAATACGTAAAGTTATTTGTTGTAATCATGATCCGGTCTAAGAATGGACCAAAGTTTTTTATAGTACACGAGGGCTTTTTTCCTGAAAACTACCAAGCTACATCAATTACGAGAATTTGATGGGCGTTCATTATGACGAACATTACCAAGCTTCCAAAGTCTTCGATGAAGAAAATAAGCTATGAAACTGTTTAGTCTGGAAGAAATTCAAACGTGGTACAGTTACACACTTGGAGAGATTAAATAATGGGTCTTGAATACACTCATCTCGCGTAACTGTTCAACCTGTTCTTGTACCGGCTTTACGGTTATTCACTCTTGACTGCATCTGTCTCCTCCTCTGAGCGTCCCTTGATGCCCTGTACTGAAGGTCTTCGCTCGGATTGTCAGTGTCGTATCAGAAGTTTTTACATCGCGACTCTCTGGGCATATACTTTTGTACGTTGCCGGGTTCAGCGACTATACGAGTATATGCAGTCGTGAGTGTTCACTTACTCGTCGCTTCAAATTCAGTTGAAACTAGAATTGAATAGCGTTACTATAAAGGATGGACCTTTTTTAATAATGAAGACTCATTGATGAAAAGAGAATTTCCCGCGCATATTTAAAAGTGAATGCGAAATATGCACGCTCGTGTTCGAATGGTTCGCTTTGTCTGTACGGAACTACTAAATACCACAGCTATCGCAACGCCTTCCGCTTGTCTTCTTGAACTCCCTCATCAACGAATGCGAGCCAGCGGAATTTCTAAGAGGGCGGTAAATGAAGGTGGATAAAATAGAGTGTTAAGTGTACGAATAGTTCTTAACTCAATTAGTGTAGCGATCTTTATGTGCTAGGTCTAATATTAATAATGACTAAAACTACTTTGCAGCACAGCATATGAAGTTTTTGTTGACGATATGGAATTCTTTCACTTCATATTTCAAACTTCTCTAGTGAAACATTACGAACTACTACAAAGCTCCATGTGTCATGAAATACTATGTGGAAAAGTGAAAACTTCTTAAATTTTCAGTACAAATAACCAACCATTTTTCTCCGTGTATATTTGTTGAAAAGACGCGATTTGAAGTCTACGGCAATGACATATTCCTACATTGCGAATACTTTTTTTAAATATTTACATTCAAAAATTCAGTAGAGTTGTGAAATTTTTCAATTATTCGTTTTGGAACGTTGTTAAGTCAGAATTGATTAATTTTTAATGGTTTTGATTTAAGGCTATTTCATACTTACCAGAATTCTAATTCATAGACATTTCATTTTGCAGCTGACATCCACATGGCATCACGAATTCAGACATTTCCCACTCACTTTCACTGAGTGAAAAATTTGAAAAAATAAATTGAAGGCCCTGTTGGAGATTTACATCTCTTTTTTACTTAAATTAATTTTATCAGTGGAATTTGTTATGCTCAATCGCAGAATTGAGTATACGGTATATACGGTATAGTATATATATATATATATATATATACACGGTACTGGTGTTCGTCAAAATTAAATTAAAAGAAATAACCAGAAAAAAAACAGTTGAAAAAATTTTAAGACCTCGTAAATAATTATGCGGAAGACTCGCACATTTTAAACATGGATGGAAAAACTTTTAGAATCAATCAAGAAGAAAAAAATAGAGAATAAGGAATTCATTTTGCATCATTTAATTAATTTGGAAATATTTATTATTACTCAACCTTTCCTTTTTTGTGAACAATTTTTTTCCGAAATGAAACAGATATCTGAAATATGCTTTACATTTTCTGAATGGATCATATCAAATATAACTTTTCCTTGCAGTAGGTAGTTATTGAGAGACATTGGTGGTGTGCGCTCAATTTCCTTAGATTCAGAGATGCAGCAATTGTCCGAAAACTTGTTTCTGCATCTTTTGCATGTTATACCTGGATAAAAGGTATACCTGAGTTCAGGAAACATTGCCTTGCACTGTGAAGGATTTTCACAATCTATCAAGCTTTTGAGTCAGTTTTCCATTAGTGATGGGGAATATCGGTAAAATGATGTATCGATATATATCCCGACGGCGATGACGCAGCAGACGAGGAAAATATCGATAAATATCGTTAAGAGAAATACGTATCGATACTTTTCGATACGGTCGCGTATCGATATGTATCGATATTTATCGATACTATTCCCATCACTATTTTCCACTCTCAGTTCGACTGCAAACATTTGGCGTCGATAGCTATGGCTGCGCGGTTAGATATCGAACGCAAATCGCGTAAGAAAATATATATAATTGATTTTATGGATCGGGAAATTACCGGAAGTAGATTACCATCGGACTGACAAGTGCTTCGGGTTTTTCTTTATAATTATCATGATTCAAAACTCAGTGTACCAGGAAAAAATAAAAGTTTTATTTGGAAAATGAAAGATTCTCAAAAAGAATTCATATCGTCAGTCAGAAACGCCACAAACAAATGAGAAAATTTTCAAACCGTTACTAAGTGAATTGTTTGATATAGCCTTAGCAGACGTTCTCTCTCACACTGATGTTTTTGAAGAAAGTAAACAATTTCTTATACTTCAAATAGAAAAAGGACGTAGAGGACACATGGCTGGAATTAATAAAACTTCACAAGAGAAAATCAAAAAACAGGATAAGCGTATCGAAGAAGAGGAGGGCAGACGTGGACGAGTTTTTAAAGAACGAAAACATGCAGGTATGTCATTGAATAATTTGAAAATGAGTTCTATTCCAAAATAAAATTTTTTTAACGACTACTAGTTAGTAAAGTACCAACTTTCCTTGAAATTCGAAGTCATTACAAATAGGGATAAAAGTATCAAAAGAGTTCCATTATGTTCATTTTTTTCGAAATTGTTACAAGTTCTCATGAGACTGATGTCTCAAAAGTACTGCTAGAATAGGACTACTATTTCAGTAGTATATCTTCGCATCATAAATCATATAGGTTCGTTCAAAAATAAAAAAATGAAATAAAATTGAAGCTTCTTGGTAGTTTTGTCCTAAAAATTAATGAGATCTAAGAATTGCCATAAAATAAAGTAACACTTTTTTGGGACTTCTATACGAAAAAAAATTTCTAAACACTTGATCCTTTATTATTATTTGAGCAGTCCTTTTTTGAAACAAAATACACGAGAGCTTTCGAAAATTCTCAAAAAAATGAATGAAACTGAACTTTCTTGGTACTTTTTCCTATATTTGAATTTGTAAAAAATTTTAAGAAAAGTCATTTGAGTGTGAGGTTGACTTAAATTAAATTGTTTTTTATTTAAAGTGGAGATTTTTTTGACTAAAATATCAACTATTATATTTTCGATTGAAAATTCATATTTTGTGGTTGAAAATTGAACTCCTTGGTTGAAATTTGAACTACTTTCTTCAAAATTCATTTTTTGGGTTGATGATTCATAATTTCAGTAGAAAAGTCATCTTTTTGGTTGAAAGTGTAACTAGTTTCTTGAAAATTCCCCTTCTGAGTTAGAAATTAATTTTTGTAACTGAAAATTTAACTATTTAGTCGAAAATGAACTTTTTTTTTGAATTTCATATTTTCGGGTTGATAATTCAACTGTTTGGTTTTGTATAGAAAATTTGTCTTTTTGGCCCGAAAATTGAACAATGTAGTAGAAAATTCAGCTATTCTGTACACGATTCTTTCTTTTGATGACATTTTTCTTCAATGAAAATTTTACCATTTTATTTTTGGTAAAAATTAAAAGTGAAAAGTGGCGAATTAAATAAACCAGTACCAAGTCTTTCTTATAAGTACCTACTTATTTTAAAAACATATTTCGAGAATATTACCCTTAATTGAAAAAAAATGGAAAATATTCTTTCTTCAGATGTCTTAACAAAATATCCTTATGTGAGTTTAAATTAACTATACTTTCAATTGGTTTCTCACATCGGTGTAAGTTATTCACAAATTATGTCTGTCGGTAATTTAAATTTTATATTTCCTTTATTTCAGTCCATGTTTCGAAAATGCAGCAGTCATCTAGTTCTAGTAGTGCTTCCCTGAGAGAGAGACGACAGATGATTGATGAAGAATATGCGGCAGACCCCGACTTCGCAGCACCCATGTCGGTAGATCAATCTTTCACTTCTTGTGTAATTTCAGATTAAGATGCAGAAGTGACGTCATCCGAACCGAAGCGGAAGATTATGTCACTAAGGCTTGCCTCAGCTTCAGACGCTGCTTAAGTAAGTAACAGACAAGCCACACGTATTTTAGTGGCTGCCGGCGAATCTTTCTGCATTATTCCAGAAAGTGTTGTTGTCAGTCGATCTTCAATTCACGGGTTTGGAGAGGAATCTCGCGCTCTGTATGCCGAAAATATCCGAAAAAGTACGGAAACATTAAGGACAGAGCATTTATCGTGCACTGGGACGGAAAATCACTCCCATCTCTAAAGAGGCAAGGAAACTTCGATCAATTGTCCGTAATTTTTACTGCTGAAGACAACAAAATTCTGCTGGGAGTTGCCGAGCTGGAGGGTGGATCAGGACAGGAAGAAGCTGAAGCTGTTTTTGAATGTCTTCAGAAATGGGGTTTGGCTGACCTCGTACAAGGAATTTGCTACGATACGGAAGCTGCTGACACTGTTGTGAGGAATAGTGCTTATACTTTGCTGGAGGATAAAATAAGAAGGCATTTTATATATTTCATGTGCAGACACGACATTCCGGAGATATTTCCAAAGAGCGCATTTGAAGTGAAGTTCAGAAAAACAACAGGTCCATCCATTCCTTTCTTCCAAAAATTTCAGGATGAGTGAGCCGGTATAGACTGCTAGAACTACGAACCTGGACTCAATGACCAATATGTAAGAAATGCCCTAAAAAATGAGGAACAAGACATCCTGGCCTTTCTAAAGGAAAAACTCAATGACGATTACTGTCGGGAGGGCTACAGGGAGATCCTCGAGCTGACGGTAATATTTTTCGGCGGTATCCCAAAGCGTGGAATTTTTTTTTGTCGTTCAGGTGCTACGCATCAGGCAAGGTGGATGGCAACAACCATTTACTGCTTCAAAATGTACCTGCTTCGAAATGAGCACCTTATGTCTCCTACAGAAGAATCTGCTTGTAGCCAGATTTGCGTTTTTCTGGTATTGATTTACATTAAATACTAGGATATTATATAATTTCAGAAAAAACCGCAACTATCTAGCATTACTATATGAGTAGATAGTTTTAACCAATGATCATTTGTTTAAATAATTATTTTTTTTAATTTGATCAATTATTTATTCACTCCAAGTGAAACATGGACATATAACTAAAAAATTGTGAAAAAACCGCAATTTTCTAGCATTAAGCGAAGAGAATATTAACAATAGCAGTAAATTGTTTGAACGGTCATTTTTGTTGACTCAGATTAATTATTATTTCACTTTTATTGAAAAGTAGACAAATTGTTGAAAATTCCAGAAAAAACGGCAACTTCCTAGTATTATTCCAATTGAATATTATTAACAATAATGAAAAATTGTTGGGGCAATTAATTTTGTTAACTTTAGTTAATTATTTACCTCACTCCAACAGGAAATTGGACAAAAAGTGGGAAATTTTTGAAAAAACTGCAATTTTCTAGCATTATTCTAAGAAATGCATTCATTTCAATGTGGATTCGAAAAAATTTCCGGTTGATATGCATAAAAATTCAACAACAAAAAATTTTTGACCACCTTCTTGAACACCCTCTTTCGATCTCGAGGGGCTCCACTCTCAGCCTGAAACCGCTGCGGCAACAATTTTCGGAAGCTGTCAATCGGTAGTCCTTATATCGGAAGTTGAGTGTATGTATATAGATCAAATATTAACATTGGAAAAACTAATCTTAACAATTCTGGGTGGCTGCCTAACTATGATTTCAAAATGCCCTGACTTTTTCGTGACCAAGTTTTCATTTTTTGTGTAATTTCTAGATGTGTTGAAAATTAAAAATAATCTAAAAAGATTTCAAGCAGGATCAATCGGATTAGTGTGATACGAAGGAAATTTAGAATGAAAAAAAATTAATTACTGATTGTTTTATGCAACATTTGGATTATGATATAATCTTAAGTAATGAATCTTAAAAAATTGAGATTATAATGAAAGGAGGTGTTTCGGGTTTCAATCGTGTGCAAAACTACGAATCTTGCCGACGTTTCGTGAACATTGCAGTTCACTTCTTCAGGGCTAACCTGAAACTGAAGCTTCAGGTTATGTTGCTCTTATATATACTCTCTACGATGCCTGTGATTGGCCAAAGCCCCCACACGATTGAAACCCGAAACACATCTTTTCATGATATTGTAGTTTTCATTTTCCGGTATTGTAATATTTCCATACATGTATTGCAATATTGTCATATATGCAATGTAACGCTGCGGAAGAAAGTTTGAAAAAAAATCGAAATTTTCTAGCACGAATAATCGATCCATTACCGCCAAGTTCTGAATCGAGTCCGTTGCGCATTAGACTAGCAAAGTACAAATCTCATCTTTCTTAGAAAGAGGGTCACTCATCCTCTAGACGGGTTGAAGTAAGTGTAAGGCAAAATTAAAATACCGGTATTGTAGAAGTTGTCGAAAAATAAAAATTATATATAGAATTATGACTTGGCACTTCTTAGTACTAAAAACAAATTTAAAATGTAAATCTTACTAATAAAGAAGCAAGAAGTACGATTACATATATTTAAAAACTGTACATGAATTTTTATGCATGATTTTCAAGACAAAATTCTAGTGAGACATTGTGGCCCACAAAAAGAAGGATTCAGCATACCTGTACATTTATTTTTCAGGGATGTTTTTGTAGTGTTATACTCCTGGGAGTTTCTTATTGCCGGAATTTTCGTTAATTCTTGTTCTCTTGCTCCCCCATGAAGAATGTTTTTGAATGGTAAAAATTTCGAAATATTTTGATGAATTCGATTGATTACACATTTCTCAATTAAAAACTGTGCAATACAACATTCTAATCAATTGACCACATGTATGTGTGTGGTTATGTGTGTGGTTATGTGTGTGGATGTGTAGATGTTGAGAATGTCTACTTTTTTGTGGACAAGATAAACGGAAGACATTTACAAATACATTGAAGAAATTTGAAGGGCTTCTGCTTACGACTAATATCGCGAAACTCACACAACAATTTCTAAAAATATTTATCGCAGTTTTTCGCACATTTATAATATATTAAAAATGGAGTTTGTTATAGTACCCTTTTTTCATTAACAAAACTCAAAGTTGATGGCGGAATATAAAAAATATCCTTGTTCCGAGATAAATTTATTGACCTGTTGGTATTCTTGTATTTTTATAGAGGCGGGAGACCCCGTCAGAGCACCCCCTTATATTTTTGAATGTTTTCATTATTAGTTTAAAACATTAAAAAATCATTAATGATTCTTTTATGAAGAAGCTAATATTCTCATTAATTAATCATAATGAGGAAGTGAAGTGCTCATCAAATGAGCACCATATAATTATAAATACAAACAAAGCGGATTGTGGAAACACCTGTTTCGCAGCTTGTTTGTTATGTATTGTACTTGTTTCTTCCTAATATTAAAAAATTGAGAAGTTCCTTATAAATCGCTGAATTTCAAGGCCACTTCACTTTTTTTCAATAACATAATTTTTCACAGATCCTTTCAAATTATAACACACAAAACGAATCAATGTACTAAAATTGACGCTCTTTCCGAATTAATGTTCTAATGAAAATTAGATACTCCGTTATGCTTGCCCGTGTTTTTGTAATTTTAGATTATCTAATGAAATAATGTTGAATTATTACATTTTAAATCACTTTAATAAATTTCCATCAAACTTCAAATTAATCAGAGATTAATTTTAATATAAAAAATTAAATCGTAACTTTGATGCCTTCGATGTCAGCTCTTTGTAGTATCAATTTTCCTTCAGATATATGTAAATGCAAACTCCATCGGTTTTTGATTATTTTCTGGGTCAAAAAATCGACTTCTGTCTAAACTGACTCAGAAACATATTTCTTGAATTAATATTCACGTATTAAACTATTTTAACTAAAAATTTCGAAATTGCGCGTTCAGCAACGTCTCGTACTGAAAACATACACTCATCGAAAAAGTCCTATTAGGGAAATTTATATTTCAAGTTAGTGACACGCGGTTAAATTATACTTGTAACGCCATCTGACGACACTCTATGACTCTAACGCCATGCTTTTTTTTGTAAGTTCGTCTTGCACCTTTGCAGTAAGCAAGTCTAGTTGTACCGAACTTCTTTCATGAATTAATGAACGCAAGTTAAATACATCATTAATGTGACTCAGTATCACTCGACCATTCTCTGTCACTGCTTAATCAGTCCCTCTTCTCGCCCTTGGTGCATAATATACTATTACATAACACATGCATGATTTTTAGCCCTTTTCAATGCCTATCACTCGGAGCTAAAGTTTTACTATTCTGTCCCTAGACAGTAAACATTGACGTCAGAGGTGAATAATAAAAATTGTCAATCGACCAGTAGATCGCGTTGACAGATTGTTTGACTCGAAGCGATATGTTACCATGAATAACCGATGAATTGCCATCATTTACCATAAATTACTATAAATTACCGAAAATCTTTGGACACAAGCAAAACTGAAACGAACTGACGAAGTTATCCGATTGGAGCACTGTCCGCTCTATCGCTACGGTACTGCGTAATTGCGTCAAGGTCGCCGCGCATCATTTCCTCTCCCACAGACTACATCGTCCACGAATGCGAGCAGGCAGAATTCTAGGAAGAACTCAAGCCCAGGAGACTTTAATCCAGAGTGAAGTGTATTACTGAAACGACTCCCTCTGAACATCTGGAAATAGATAGAATAGTGCTGACTTAAGTGCAACCACAAGCAAAGGAGAGTCAGCCTTATATTATTTGACGTAAGATACTGGATACTATAGTTATAATGAATGTACTGGCTACGTCTCTTGTTTATATAGAAAGAGCTTATAATTGACAGGAGCATATCGGTGCTTTTTCTGTTCTACGTGCTTGAACAAACTTTTTGTTCATGATTGGTCAACTGCCAAGGCTTAGGATGCATGTTGCGATGTTTACTCTTCTGTGTAATTTTTGATGGAGAACCTTCTTTCGCAAATCTATCCACGAGTTTGATTAGAATTCTAACAATGATGGCTGGAGAACTCGACTTCGAGAGACAGATACACCATGCACAATGAGTCAAAGTGGCTATATCGTTGTTTAACATTCATTAACTTTTTGTTCACGAATTCTATTTATCCTTTTCATTATGTTTATTGTTTTCATTTCAATGAACTTGTTGGTTGGTATAGCTGTGCATGTGATAAAACATTTACGAAACCAGGCAGGTCTTACCAAACTCATCAGAGCGACGAAACTCCTTGTAAAACCATTACATCCACTTGAAA
>JAUMHM010000016.1:5984076-5996212 GCA_032362435.1 Melikaiella ostensackeni
CTCTCCATGCTGGCATCCAGTCTGCTCACCATTCTCTGCAAATCGTCCACTGGTTCTGCTATAACAATCTTATCATCTGCAAACGTCAGTCCACGCACTTGCATTGTCCCGAGATCAACAACTTCTTCGTCTAAGAGAGCCGATCTTAGATATTTGTCCGTGTATATATTGAACAACCAGGAGGACATAACGCATCCTTGCCTAACGCCCTGCTCAATATCAAACCAATTGCTTAGTTATCCATTCACTCTTACACATGCTTTACTACGATCATATGCTGCTTTTATTGCTCTTAGAAGCTAACCATTCACTCCATACACTTTCAGGACTTCCAAAAGTTTAGATCTATTCACCTTATCGGAAGCTTTTCGCAGATCGACGCATGCACAGAAAAATCATTTGTTTACTCTCAAACTTTTTTCTGTCATCTATCTCAAGCTAAATGTCTGATGCGCACATGATCTGCCTGGCATTAATTCACATAAGACATCCCAGATCCTTTCCTTGGTTATTCCCCTGACCTTCCCTATATGTATTTTGATAAATATGTTTCTCACGGTACTAAGTAGGCTAATCGTTCTATAATTATTACAGTCGCCTTTTTCACCCTTTCCCTTGTAGACTGGGACGATAATCACCTTTTGCCAATGATCTGGAACTACACTATTCGCAGCACACATATTCATCAATTCGCTCAGCCACATAAACAAATATCCGCCACCGCTCTTGAGCATTTAAACGGTGATACCATCCACACCAGCATCCTTCCCATTCTTGAGTTTCTTAATCACGGATATAACAACGTTGATATCCATTCTTCTTCCGCTACCTACAACAGGATCGTGAAGGTTGTTACGCTCCATAGCTTGACTTTCCATTTCTTGCAAAAAATCTTTCATATAGTCTTTCACTTTGTCAGAATCCTGTACCATTCCACCATCATTTTTAATTCCGACTACCTCCATACTACTACTTCTTTTCTCAATCTTCTTAACCCATTTCCAAAAATATTTCTTATTTCCTTTAAATTCGTTTTGAATTTTTTCAATTTCCTTCCACCTTGATTTTATCCTTGCTTTCTTTGACTTGTATCTTGGCTTTTCTGTTTTTATCCCCCATTTTTTAATTTAGTCCTTCCCTCATCGCTAAGACCTTTAATATTTAACATTCTCGAGTACTCTTGCTTTTCCTCCTTGGAAGCCGTGCGGATTCCATCATTCTATCAAGCATCTCTAGCCTTTCGTCCTACAGCCACTGTATCACACACTTCAGATTCAATTCACTCTTGAAGATGCTATCCTGTAGTATTATCCATGCACCCTCTACACTTTTAGTTTTTGATTTAGTCTTTCAGTCTTCTTCATGATGTCCAAAATATGTTTTCAGCTTTTCACGATATAACAATTGTACTTCTGATTTCTGTGAATTCTTCATTCTAACTCGCGTCTGCTTCGACTCATTATTTATTCTTCTCCTCCACCCTTGACCTTTGCGTTGCACACCAACCCAGCCATTCGCATCTCCGAGTGAATTCATTCCTTCGCCAAGATCACAAGCACCTAATATATCATTTAACGAGTTCCAGAAGATATCCTTTACATCCCTACTGTCACCATCAACTGGAGCGTAGCACGCTATGAGAAAAAGTCTTCTGATTCCAACTTTCATTCTAACTCATAGTAATCTAGGCGATACACATTCATACTTTCTGACATATTGTTTTGCTCTCTGATTCATAATACAACCGACTCCTCGGCTACCATATGATTCATTATCTACTCCTGACCATATTCCGAGTCCGTTCTCTATCTGCCTTACCTCAAATCCCTTCTTCTTTGTTCCCGGTACACATCAAATAACTATCTTTCTTATGCGCATTGTATTCTGCAACTTCTTCTTCTTAAGATCGTTCACACCTCTAGCATTCCAAACACCCAATTTCCCTTCATCGCCTGAAGCTTTTCCGACAACATGCCTTTCGTCATCCGAAGACCCTCCATGATTTAGAAAATTTCCATAAATTTCCAAAAGGCCTCCGCAATTTTTGAAATTATTCACAAATTCCCAAAAGCCCTCTCAGCTTTCGCAATAGTTCTCATAAATTTCTGAATGTTCCCATAAATTTCCTTAAATTTTCGAAAGTTTCCGTGAATTTCTATTTTTCACTTAAGCTTTCGTCACTTTCTATGAATTTCCGGAAGTTTACGTAAATTACTGATAGTTTCAACGAATTGCCATTAATTTATCAAAAATTATGAATCTTCGCCACTTTTTTTGTGTTTTTTTTTTAGAGAAACTTTTTAAAATTTCCAGCGTAGATTTGGAAAAATGTTCTCTTTCAAAACGAAGGCCTTTGAAAAATTTATGTTTTATACAAAATAAAATTCTGAAAATAGGATGCTCACCGTGAATTGCGTTGTCGATGGCTGAAATACCCACTGCGTGTAGAAAACATTCGAAAACACGGAAAAAAATAATCATAAATGAGCGCGTAGAAAAATCTCACCGAATTTCTAAATGTATTTTTTGGAAAAGCGATCAGTCTCGCGATACAGTATGTATGCAACTGCTTTAGTGGGGGCTCCCGAACTGAAATCCAAAACTGTGACAGGCTAACCGACAAAACTTTTCAGAATTTACTGCGTAGACTTGCAAAACCTGTTCGTTTTTGAAACTAAGGCTTTTGAAAAATTTATGTTTCACCCAAAATAAAATGCTACAAATGGAATATTCATTCTGAATTGTGTTGTCAAAAAGTGCCCACGACGCGTGAAGGATACTTGAAAACACTGCAAAATATTAGGAATTTTATGAAAAGTTTTCAAAATTATGAAAGGCTTTGGAGATTTATAAGATTTTTCTGAAAATAAACCTTTTCGAAAGAGAACTTAGGGAAGCCTATGGGATTGTTAGGTTTTTGTTCACCGTTGAGTATTCTTGTTACATTTGCATTGAATGGTCTTTTTCCATCTTCGAGACCAAACTGCAGGAGACTAGTACCCTCCTCAGTGCACAACACAAACCGATCATAAATTCTTTGGTTCTGGCTTGGTTTTCATACTCTCCTTTGCATGACCGAAGTTTGGTGGGACTGACGTTATAAATAGACACTAGGGTGGTCCAAAAATGCATTGGAAATTTTTTTCTTTCGAATTTTTATGCATATCGCCCGGAAATTTGTTCGAATCCACACAAAAATAAATGTACTTTTTTGGAAAAAATTATATTTAGAGGTCGCTAAAGACCCATGAATTATTCATTAACATTTAACACATGTTTCCCATACAAAAAGAGACGTTTTTGTAAATTGCTTTCAGAAAACTTAATATTGGGTGTATTAATTTGAATTTGGTCCATTTCTCTTCACCATTAGCTATAGAATACGAACAAAATATTACGTTTCAAATATTACCCCTATAAGTCTTTTATAGAGTCCCAAAAAACGCCGTAAGTGAAAAAATGGGTTTTGCGCACCTTGATGCACCTTCTTTTGCATGTTATACCTGGATAATAGGTATACCTGAGATCAGGAAACTTTGCCTCAATTTGTGAAGAATTTTCACAGTCTATCAAGATTTTAAGTCAGTTTTCTATTCTGAGTTCGGCTGTAAACACTTGACGTGGATAGCTATGGCGGCGCGGTTAGAAATCGAACGCAAATCGCGTAAAAAAATATATATAATTGATTATATAGATCGGGAAATGACCGAAAGTAGATTACCATCGAACTCACAAGTGCTTCGGGTTCTTCTTTATAACCATCGTGATTTGAAACTCAATGTATCAGAGAGTGCTGTTTTAGTGTTGAACGAACTGAAACATTTTTTGGCCAAAGCACGCTTACCTGTGCAAAGTGACCAACGCTGTTCAAAAAAAAATAAAAGATTCATTTGGGAAATGGCACATTTTTAAGAAAAATTCATATTGCCAGTCTGAAACGCAACAAACGAATGAGAACAATTTCAAACAGTTACTTATTGAACTGTTTGATATAACCTTAGCAGACTTCCTTTTTCGCACTGATGTTTTTGGAGAAGATTAACAATTTCTGATACTTCAAAGAGAAGACGGACGTACAGGATATGTTACATGGCTCAAGTTCATGAAACTTTACAAGAGGCAATCGTTAAACAGGATAAGCGTTTAGAAGAAGAGGAGGGCAGACGTAGACGAGTTTTTGAAGAACAAAAACATGCAGGTATGTCATTTAGTGATTCGAGAATAAGTTTTATTCTAAAGTTAAAAATATTTTACAACTACCAGTTAGTGAAGCACCAACTTTTCTTAAAATTTGAAGTCATTCCAAATAGGGATAAAAGTACCAAAAAAGTTCCATTATATTCTTTTCTTTCAAAATGTTTACAAGTTCCCATGGGACTTACGTCTCAAAAAAGCACTGCTGGAATAGTACTACTATTTCTGTAGTATATTTTTGCACTATAAATTATATAGACCTGTGCAAACATAAAAAATAAAATTAAATTAAGGCTTCTTGGTCGTTTCATCCTGAAAATTAATGAGACCTTCTAAGAATTACCATAAAATAAAGTAACACTTTCCTGGGACTTCTATACGGAGAAAGTCTTTCTGATTACTTTATCCTTTAGTAATATTTCAGCAGTCCTTTTTGAAACAAATTGCATGAGACCTTGTGAAAATTCTCAAAGATATGAACGAAATTGAAGTTTCTTGGTACTTTTTTCCGTATTTGATTTTGTAAAAAATTTTGAGAATAGCATTTGAGTTTGAGGGGTGGGATGTTCAGTTAAATTTAATTGTTTTACATTTAAAAGAAGAATCCTTTCTTTGCTGAAATATCAATTATTATATTTTTGATTGAAAATTAATATTTTTAGGTGGAAAATTAAACTCCTTGATTGAATGTTGAACTACACTTCTGTGTCTGAAAATTTAACTATCTGGTTGAAAATAAACTTTTTCTTTAAATTTCATATTTTCGGGTTGATAATTCAACTGTTTTGTTTTGTATGGAAAATTCGTCTTTTTGTCCTAGAAATTGAACAAATTAGTAGAAAATTCGATTTTTTTTAGGAGATTCCTTTTTTATTAAAATTTTTTTTTGTTAAAAATTTAACCATTTCATTTTTGGTGAAAATTGAAAATGGAAAGTGGCGAATTAAATAAACTTGTACCGAGTCTTTCTTACAAGTACCCACTCATTTCAAAAACATATTATTTCGAGAATATTGACCCTTAATTGGGAAAAGAAAAATTTGAAATATTATTTCTTCAGATTTCTTAACAAAATATCCTAAATGTGAGCTTAAATTAAATATGCTTTTAATTGGTTTTTCACATCTGTGTAAGTTATTCACAAATTATGTCTGTCAGTAATTCAAAATTTATATCTTCTTCATTTCAGTCCATGTTTCAGAAATGCAGCAGTGATCCAGTTCTAGTAGTGCTTCGCTGGAAGAGAGACGATAGATGATTAAAGAAAAATATGCAGCAGACCCCGATTTCGCAGGTCGGTAGATCAATCTTTTACTTTTCGTGTAAATTCAGATTCAGATGCAGAAGTCACGTCATACGAACCGAAGCCAAAGATTATGTCGCTGAAGCTTGCCTCAGCTTTAGACGCTGCTAAAGTAAGTGACAGATAAGCCACACGTATTTAAGTGGCTGCCTGCGAATCTTTATGCATTGATCCTGATAGTGTTATGGTATTGTCAGTCGACCTTCGAATCGCAGGTTTCGAGAAGAATCTCGCGCTCTGTATGCTAAAAATATCCAACAAAAGTACGAAAACATTAAGGAAAAAGCATTTATCGTGCACTGGGTCGGAAAATTACTTCCATCTCTGAAAAGGCAAAAAAAGATTATTCGATTGTCCGTAACTCTTACTGCTGAAGACAACGAAATTCTTCTGGGAGTTCTTGAGCTGGAGAGTGGATCAGGACAGGGAGAAGCTGAGGCTGTTTCTGAATGCCTTCAGGAATGGGGTTTTACTAATTTCGTGCAAGGAATTTGCTGCGATACGGAAGCTGCTCACACTGGTGTCAGGAACGGTGTCTGTACTTTGCTGGAGGATAAAATAGGGAGGCATCTTATATATTTCATGTGCAGACATTATATTCTAGAGTTACTTCAGAAGAGTGCATTTGAAGTGAATTTCGAGAAAACAACAGGCCATCTGGTCCTTTCTTCAAAAAATATCATGATGAGAGGGTAGGTATAGACTGCCAAGACTACAAATCTGGACTCAACGACCAATATGTGAAAAATGCCCTAAAAAATGAAGAACAAGATATCCTAGCCTTTCTAATGGAAAAACTCAATGACGAATTCTATCGGGAGGACTACAGGGAGATCCTTGAGCTGACAGTAATATTTTTCGGCGGCGTCCCAAAGCGTGGAATTTTTTTTGTCGTCCAGGTGCTTATGCATCATGCAAGGTGGATAACAAATGCCATTTTCTGCCTGAAAATGTTCCTGCTGCGAAAGGAGTACCTCATGTCTCCTGCAGAAAAATCTGCTTTTAGGCAGATTTGCGGTCTTCTGGTATTGACTTACATTAAATACTGAGTTGAAGCTCCACGAGCAGAAAAAGCACTAGCTCAGAATTTGCCATTAATAAAAGACCTGCACCTCTATGCCGTAAAAGATAGGGAAGTTTCTGAGACCAGCGTCCGAAAAACTTAAGGCCTCTTGTTGTTATTCAAAACAAAACTTACAAGTCATTCACAGACCTAGTCCTTTACCTACTCCTAATTATTCCATTCTTTGTTTTCGTGTCTTGTGTAAGACAGCTTTTTTGTTTAAATCAATTATTTTCTCAATCATTGGAGAAGGAGCAAAAATAATTCACTTAAAACATTACAATACTATTTAAAAAATGATTCTTTCTGAGGTTTACTTATTATTCGTTCATAAATGAAAAGGCAAAGCAAAATTGAACATTTCAGAAAAAACTGCAACTTTCCAGCACTTATCTAAGAGGAGATCGTTATAGACCATAATCAATTGTTTAAACGACTATTTTTGTTAAATTGCATGAATTATTATCTCACTAAGTGAAAAGTGGACAAAAAGTTGAAAATTTCAGAATGAAACCGCAAATATCTAGCATTACCATAGGAGCAGATAGTTATAAACAATAATAGTTCGTTTGAATAATTATTTTTTGTTGAATTTAATCAATTATTAAGTCACTTCAAGTGAAACCTAGACAAATAGTTGAAAATTGCAGAGAAAATCGCAATTTTCTAGCATTAAGCAAAGAAAATATCATTAACAATAGTAGTAAATTGTCTAAACAATTATTTTTGTTAACTACAATTAATTATTACTTTACGCTAATTGAAAAGTAGACAAATTGTTTGAAATTTCAGAAAAAAACCGCAACTTTCAAGCATTATTTAAATTGAATATTATTGTCAGTAACAATAAATTGTTTGAAGAATTAATCTTGTTAACTTTAACTGATGATCTACTTCACTCTATTTGGAAATTGGACAAAAAGTGGAAAATTTATTTAAAAAACTGCAATTTTCTAGAATTATTCTAATAGAATATTATTAACAATGATAATAAATTGTTCAAACAATAATGTTTGTTGAAGTTAATTGACTATCACCTCACTCTGATTGTAAATTGGACAAAAAGTAAAATAATTTTGAAAAAAACCGTGACTTTTTATCTCTATTCTAAGAGGAAATTGCTGAAAACAATAATAAATTGTGTGAACAATTTATGTGAATATGTAATTAGCACTATAAAGTAGTATTTTATGTTTAAGAAACGATTCTCATTCTAAAAACGCAAAAAAATCATAATTAGCTCCAAAAACTCGCAAAACCTATTTTTTCACTTATGGGGTTTTTTTGGAACCCTATAAAACAGACTTATGTGGGTCATATTTGGAAAGTAATATTTAATTCGTATTCTATGGCTAATTGAGAAGAGAAATGAACCACATTCAACTCGATACACATAATATTGACTTTTCTGAATACGGTTTACAAGAACGTCTTTTTCTCTTATGGGAAATACGTGTTAAACTTCACGGGGCTTGAGCGACCTCTAAATATCATTTTTTTCTTCAGGAAAAAAGCATTGATTTTTGTTTGAATTCGCAAATTTGAGTGCGCCTAGGGCGCGCGATTCGGTCGTCGCACTTCGCGCTCCGAAATATGTGGATCTCGCGCTTCGCGCTCGGTGTTATATCTTTTTGATGTACTAATTACTAAATTTGTTTTTGATTTCAAATGAAAAAGGAAATTTATTCACTTAAGGCTCTATCGGCCTTAAGCAATACATTCTCATCATAATATTCGCGCACGATTTTTTGCGCTCGCCGTATAATATATACAATTAAATGGGTAAAAAGACGATTAATGATTATCTAAATGATTTACGTTTGGCTTTATAGAAAAATGTGTCACGTCAATTTTATTTGACTTTTTAAAAGCACAAATTCTACTCTTCTGACTTTTCTCTTATCCTGCGTCGTTTGGCTCAAAAATTAAAATTAAAATATGCCAATATCATTTCCCATACTTAAAATACAAACTATTCCTCCTAGCAGAAAATGTTCACGAGAAAGCTTATGCGTCTTCGTAAAAACAACAATTTTGATATCACAGATTTTTTTTCATCTTGCGTTATTTGGCTCAAAATTTGAATTTTCGATTTTTTTTTGAAAATTAAAAAATTTGTTACGATAGTCTTAGAGGGCTTTCAGAAGGCAACGTTTTTCTACTCTCGACTTTTTTTCATATCGTGCATTGTTTGGCTTGAAAAATTTCATTTTTTCTTCTTTATTTGAATTTTCAAAATGCTATAACTCTCATAATTTTTTTTTATCGAAAAAATTCATGAGGATAAATTTTTCGATTCTTTGAGTACTACGAACAGCCGTACATATAATTTTCAAATCTTAAAAAAAATTGTCTCAAAAATTTTGAAAATGCTCCAACTTTTTAAATTTTTATCCAAAATGGCTGGTTAACGAACGTGGCCTTCAGTTTTCGATACTCAAAGAATGTACAAAAGGCCAATCCAATAGATTCATTCTTTCGAAAGTTATCGTGCTCACAGACAGACAGACATACAGACAGGCAGGCACATTCTTAAAAACCTGTTTTTTGGGTTCAGGAGGTCTCAAAACGTGGACATTTGACAAAAACGAGGGGGGGGTCAAATTTTACACAAATCTAATACCTTCTCTGATGAGAATGTAAAAATCCAAGAAAGAAAAAATCCACGAGATTTACAATAGTATAAGCAAAAATAATAAACAAAACAAAACAAATCTCACCTCATGTTCAAGGCCTTTTTGAAAGATTAAAAAGTTCTTCAAGAAAATTTAATATTAATGTTCACTTCAAAATTAACCACACTTTAGATAATTTTGATCTAAATAAAGAAGATTCTGTGAAATTGGAAATTTAAATACTGGTTTGTCTAAATACTCCTGGAATTTTGACCATTCTTTATTTCGATTTTAATAATATTAGAATTTCGGCAAAAGAAAGTCACACTTATAAAAGGCGAATTATAGAATCAAGATTTATAACAAAATTTATTGAAATTTCAATAAACCTTCAGACAGAAGTAATGAATATTATTCAGATTCACCAGTGCATTATGCATCAAATTCGTAAACCACCTTTTGTCAAATTTAACTTTCATTTTTTTTTAATTCATGAGGTTCGGCGCGCTTTCCTCTCATCCGTAGTTCAATGAAAACTTGACCTGTTCATCGTCGCCCATGTAGTATCGACCATATTGCAAATGTCAATGTCAGATACATATTTATCTTGCCTTGTTCGTTGATGAACTAACTATTATAATTGGTATTTTTTCTTATTTTGAAATGCAATTTGATTTATTTTTGCAGCCCCTCGAATTTTCTTGAGGCTCGAGTTTTGAAAACAACTCAAGTTTTCTCTGACAAATTAAGTATTATTGTCCGAAAGGTGTGACATACACATCGCTCCAAAACACACTTTTTGCATCGTTCAACATGATTCATATTTTTGAAATTTTTTGACTCTACGTTTTTAATGCAGGTAATAACAGTTTTGTTATACAAATAAGTTCATAACTAGCACCTTCATTTATTTTCTCATAATAAATAATACTTAGTTTCAAAGAAATTTTTTTTTCCTGATGAAGGCCCGCATTGTGCACCGAAACTGCGAAGATTAAAACTCGGTGTTCAACACCTGAAATCATTTTTTGTTTCCACATTGGACTGTAAGACCAAAGAGAGATGCTGTTATCGAAATTTCACATATTAATTTTTCTTGAATAATTACTTTAATTTGGGTTTGAGAATGAATGCTAAACGGAGGGTTGCAAAAATCCCTGAATTACTAACAAGTGAATTTTTTAAACACAGAAAACAAAGAAAGACGTATAATAACGTGAAGTTACATGAAACAAGATGTTAGAGAGTTGACTTTATTATTGGATATCAAAATTATATCAGTATATTCAAAGCTCCAATGAGAAATAATAAAAATTCGGAACTGTCACTCTTCCGTAGTTTTCGAACCAAGAAAATGAAATTTGTATAACTTAAATCATTAAGCCCTTCTGTTTTTATAATTTTTGACGAGCACTAACGAAAATGATTCTATTTAAAGTAAGTCTGCTTTGATCGCATCCGAGGGAGCTAAGAGTAAGTGGTGTGAGCTTGTCACCAATCTTGAATCTCTAACGACACGAAGGAAATATCAAGTTTGAAAAGAACTTTTCTATTGTAGAACTTGCACTTGATGAAGCCAATTTCCTTAGTTCAGAAACAGTTCTGAACGTAATATTCTGAATGAAGGGGACTTGCTTCGTGACATCGTTGAATGCACCAAGACAGCAGAAATAAGCGAAGTTGCTCCCTGAAAATGTGTCCGCGTTTGCAAAGCTTGAAATTTTAGCCGTAAAATAAATTCTGCACGAGGTGCAATCGCCTTTTTCGCTGCACGAGTGATTTTCACTCGGGCGGCAAAGTTAGAAAGCGTTTTTTCAAAAACGATATGAACAACTGGGTTAATCTGGAATGTCAACTGCGACTCGAACCACGTAAGCGGAGAAGAGGGCTCCCAGAGACTCAATTGGAACCGGAAAAAAGTACACGCTTCGAAAAACACATCACTCATGCTACAAGAAAAAGAAGCTTTTAACTTAAATCTAATTCATTCTAAAGAAATGATGTATCACTTCATGAGTGAATAAAAAATCAATACTTTCCGTCTTCATGAAAATGAAAAAAAGTCCTTAATAATATGTTTTATTAACTTCTCTAATCCTCTTTTGTTTCCAAAATTTAGAACTTCAAACTACTAACTAAATGGACCTGATGAATATTCATTCTGCGTGCAATATTCGCAGGGTTTTATAGTTTGCATAACTTTAAATGCAAAAAAGCCTTTATAGGAATTTGCAAAATACGGTTTCTGTATAAAAGCTTCCTCGACTTCCGACCGTATACACGTTTTTCATAAACTCTCAAGCCGCTCGGTATAATTGTGAGCATTTTTACATTTTGAGCATGGGTTTATTCTAAGGGGCACTTGTTCCCAAAAGGAACAGTTGTGAATTCAAATGAACAGATTTGAAATTTCCCATTCCATTTTAAAGAAACCTAGAACTACAAATACTACAATTTTTTAGGTTTAGAATTAAAAATTCAACTTTGATTTCCATCAATGTAATTTGAAAGTTTCAACATTTCATATTAAGACTGTATTTACGATCTCGTCGCCGCCGCTGTTGCAGGAATTCTGAAATAGCCCGCCAGAGCCTCCTACGAGGGACCCCTCGCCTTCCACGAGGGCCTGTAGAGCAGCGTTTCCCAAACTATTGCCGGCGGCAAGGTAGCTTGCCGCGGGCAAGGGGATGCCACCCCGGGCCCGGCAGCTCGGCAAGCTCCAAAGCAGGCTCCCCGCTGCGAGCAGACGGCTACTTTCGAGTACCTGCCAAGAATGACCCTTCCATTGTTAACAGATTAAGACCTGTTACGATAATTGAAATTATAAAGACATGGTTCAATCAAATTTTAATTAACTGAATGAATTTCGTGATATAATTTTTAAAAAAATGAAAAAAAATTCATGAAAATCGGTTAATATCTTCACTAATAAAGGAAACATTCATAGATCTTGTGAACATA
>JAUMHM010000016.1:6013853-6027097 GCA_032362435.1 Melikaiella ostensackeni
ATTCTTCCTCAAAAATGGATTTAAAATATTTAGGTTCGTTCAATTACGAGCACTTAGTTTCAAGGTCGAGTATCAGTCAACTGATGAGCATTTAAGCATTTTATATGTATTGTGAACAAAAGTCCACGAAATTCGAAATTGCTTAGTGTTATTAAAAAAACGAAACGTTCTAAAAATGTCCTAGAAACTTTCCATGCAGGAGTATTGGAATTCTTCCTAAAAAATGGATTTAAAATATTCATGCTTGTTCAGTTACGAGCACTGAGTTGCAAGATCGAGCATTAGTCAAATGTATAAACATTAAGGCATTTCATATGTATTGTGAACAAAAATCCACGAAATTTGAAATTTCTAAGTGCTATTAAAAAAAGGAACGTTCTAGGAACGTTCTAAAAACGTCCTACGCGGGAGTTTTAGAAATCGTTCTGAGAAGTTCCACGCAAGACTGCTAGAATTCTTTCTAAGAACTGTATTCGAAATACAATATTATTCCGATCTAGGCCCAACCGGGGTCAGAGCGAAGTTCATACGCGGGACATTTATGAAACTTTGTTGAAACAGAATACATGAAAATTGTACCTCCAATTTCTCAGATGTTTACTTTTCAGCAACTGAAATCTCTTATTACATGGGTCTGTGTGATGGAAGATGTACTTTTAAACGATTCACTCTCGTTCTATACATGGAGAAAATAAAAGTTTTTAATTTGAGAAATATATGAACAAAAGAGAATAAATGAAATTATAATTAAGAATATTGTAATATGTGACACAACTGCAGAATTTATATATTCTAAGTTAATGCTTTATATTTAAAAAATATCTGAAGTGAAAATTCATTACAAAACCCATTACACTTGCGATATCGCTGATCTGCTACGGATGTGTGCAACAGTGGTTGTATGCAAAACTCATTTCCGAGGGGAAGGACAACAGCTTTTTGCTTTATTTCGGTGATGGAAAAGTTGAGGGTGTCAGAAAATCCTTCAGCAATATTTATTCCCAGATCCTGAGAGTTTTCAGGATAATTTGGAAGAGGCCGTAGTCTGTCAAACTTATTTGCAATAATGATTGCTGATGTTCTTTTGATCACAATATGGTATATCTGAACAATATCTCCACTTTTCAAATAGCAGAAGTTATTAGGCTTTTTAGTCGATGGTTTAAAAGTTTTGAACTGAACAATTTCATAGGCCTTCGAGAAACCAGGAGGACTAATTCCTTTTTCCTTTAAGAATTTCGGAAATGCTTCCTCCTTCAGTTCTATCCTTTCCAGCCTCCTAGAACGTTCCTTTTTTAATAACACTTGGAAATTTCAAATTTCGTGGATTTTTGTTTGCAATAAAAAATGCCTAAATATTTATACAATTTATTAATGGTCAGTTTTACAACTTAGCCGTCGTAATTGAACGAACCTGAGTATTTTGAATGAATTTTCAAGAACAAATTCAACACTCTTGCGTGGGACGTTTTTAGGACGTTCTTAAGACGTTCCTAGAACGTTCCTTCTTTTCAATAGCACTTGGAAATTTCAGATTTCGTGGATTTTTGTTTGCAATAACAAATGCCTTAATGTTTATACAGTTTATTAATAGTCACTTTTATAGCTTAGTAGTCGTAATTGAACAAACCTGAGTATTTTTAATAAATTTTTAAAAAGAATTCCAACACTCCTGCGTGGGACGTTCATGGGACGTTTTGAGGACGTTCCTACAACGTTCTTTTTTTAATAGCACTTGGCAATTTCAAATTTCGTGGATTTTTTTTTGCAATAAAAAATGCCTAAATGTTCCTAGAACGTTCCTTTTTTTAAGACCACTTGAGAATTTCAAATTTCGTGGATGTTTGTTTGCAATAAAAAATGCCTAAATGTTTATACAGTTCATTAATGGTCAGTTTTATAACTTAGTAGTCGTGATTGAACGAATCTGAGTATTTTCAATAAATTTTTAAGAAGAATTCCAACACTCCTGCGTGGGGCGTCTTTGGGACGTTTCGAGAACGTTTCTAGAACGCTTCTTTTTTTAATAGCACTTGGCAATTTCAAATTTCGTGGATTTTGTTTGCAATAACAAATGCCTTAATGTTCATACAGTTTATTTATGGTCAGTTTTACAACTTAGTAGTCCTAATTGAACGAACCTGAGTGTTTTGAATAAATGTTTAAAAAGAATTCCAACACTCCTGCGTGGGGCGTCTTTGGCACCTTTTGAGGACGTTCCTAGAACGCTCCTTTTTTAATAGCACTTGGAAATTTCAAATTTCGTGGATTTTTGTTTGCAATAAAAAATGCCTAAATGTTTATCGTCGTACCAGAATGAGATGCAGAAATGCATCATACACATGCAATGCAGAATATCAATTTTCAATGCACTCGATATAAATTCTACGAGTTTTTTCATAGCTAGCCGTTCGCGATCCGAGAAAATAGTTTGCGGCCATCGGATTTCATAACCAACTAAAACCGAACCGCATGTTTCGTTTCATTACCTGTGTTAATCTTCAGACCCGTACTCTTCATGATAGTATGTCCATTCACCCTAACACTCGCTTTACCACCATTATACATTACGTTCATTGCTTTTAAAAGCAAACGCCTAACATCATACTCTTTCAGGACTTTCCAAAGTGAAGTTCAAGCAACGTTATCAAAAGCCTTTTGCAGATCAA
This sequence comes from Melikaiella ostensackeni, assembly GCA_032362435.1. Lineage (NCBI taxonomy): Eukaryota > Metazoa > Arthropoda > Insecta > Hymenoptera > Cynipidae > Melikaiella > Melikaiella ostensackeni. Next base: position 6,016,523 of record JAUMHM010000016.1, read on the forward strand.
GAAATGCACATTGAACTATTTGTTTAGTATCAACCTTTTTCTATGATCAGTCTAAAGCTGAATATCCGATTCGCACATGATCCTGAGATGATGCAGGTCAACTAAGATGCTTTCTAGGGATCCTTCCCTTAGTTATTCTCATGACCTTATTAATAAGTATTTTGGTAAATATTTTTTCCACTGTACTCAGTAGGCTGATCGCTCCATAATTAGTACAGTCACATTTATTACCCTTTCTCTTGTAGAATGGAACGATAATCACCTTTCGCCAATCATTTGGAACGTCATCGTATTCAGCACATATTCATAAATTCGCTCAACCATACGAAAAAATATCCATCATCGATTTCGAGCATTTCTGCTGTAAGACTATACACACCAGCAGCCTTACAATTCTTTAGTATCTTCTTGGATATAATGTCGCGGATATCAATTTCTCCTTCTCCACCTACAACGCGATTGTCTGACGTATCCCTTTCTGTATCCCAGTTGTTATTCTCCATAACTTGACCTTCATACAATGTCTTGAAAAAATCACTCACACAGTCTTCCACTTTGTCCGCATTGTTTTCATCTTTTTTTCTAGTATCCTTGCTTTTCTCTTTTTATCCCTATAATCATTTTCTAGTCTAGCACCCTTCTCATTGCTAAGACCTTTAGAATCCAGCTTTCTCAAATACGCTCGCCTTTTCTTTTTAAAATCTAGGCGAGTATCATCATTCCATCAAGCATCTCCAATCTTTCCTTCTACAATATCAGGAGCGAAGTTCAGATGCACTCTTGAAGATTCTATCCCGCAGTATTATCTATGCACCCCCTACATTTGTATTGCCTAATTCTGTCTCCCTGTCTTCTCTATCATGACCTCAATATTTATTTAGTTTTTTACGATATACTATTTGTACTTTAGGTTTTCGCGAATTCCATATTTTAACTCGCGTCTGCCTCGTTTTATTAATTCTTCTTCTCTTCCATTGTTGACCTATGTTAGGTTTTGAAACTAAGAGGTAGTCATCTGTTCCACATTCCGCTCGACGAACTACCTCCCGCACAAAGGGTACCGGTTTCCAGACAATGCCTGACCCAGGCCAGATGATGACTTTCTTGCTGGCAATTTTTTTCACCCTTTTTTTCCTGTGTACCCTTTTTTTCTGAAAATTTTCCTATTGTGATTGGCTGTCTAAATTTTTTTTTCACTAACAAGCTCCACCTTTTGAGGCATGCCTATCATATTTCTGTCTCTCTCGCACACTCAACTCAGAATTTCCACGGGTGTCCCCAGCCCTCTTAATTTGAATTAGAGATTCATATTCTTCATCATGTTTTGATATCAAATTTATAATTTCCAATAATTTTCAAATCCTTCATCCGCGTATAAATGATATCTATGTACATTATTTGTATTATGAGATATGGAGGAACGTAGATGTTGATATACCTACATTTAAATCGAACTCCATCACATGGAAAAATGTTATCAAAATCTAACAAGAATTATATTGGTTGTGTCAGTCGACTTCTCCAAACAGTGAGAGTGATAAGCAAAATGACTTTCAATTGCGGAATCTCTGTTTATTCACCTTCACGTGTTTTAATCGTGGAAGAGCTATTTTACAACTTATACAAATATTGACGGATGTGAAAATTAAATTTCTTCATACCATCATACTTTAATTGTATTCGATGAAAATTCTAATATTCGTTAATTACTAGCAAAAATTTGTCCGTTGTTGCCCGGACAGTAGCAGAAGCCAGCATAACTTTTCAAAGCTACGCGAAATTGAAGGAAATGGCTCATATTTCAGAAATGGTACAAATCCAGAAAAATTAGTCCGAGAGGAGTTCAGCAAGCGACCTGAAGTAAAGGCTTCGTGCGCGTAGGCTCACAACAGAAAATATTCTCATTTTTCTCATTATCATTTTATGACGCGTCCCTGAAATAAATCGAACTGAAAAGAAGCTTCGTCGGGATGTGAATAATCGAATTTTCCTTCTTTTTCATATTGTTTCATATTTATTAACACTGGTATCAAAAAATGAAAACTCTAACATAACAAAATTTATTTCTTATCTCAATTCTACATTTCAAGAGCTTCAATTTGAACTAGTCCTGAAGCAAATAGTATGGAAAGATAATCGTCCAGCACAGGGGTCTAAATAACAAAAATTTTCTTAATTTTCTTATTCTTTAACTACTGATATCAAAAAAGGAAACTATAACCCAGTGAACCTGATTTATAATCTCGATTATAAACGGCAAGAACTTTGATTTGGGCCATCCCTACAGAAAATCGGACTAAAAGAAAAGCTTCTAGCACAGGAGTCTTCCTACACTTCACTTCTCTCTAAATCTGAATCAGTCAAATTATCACTGATTCATCAGTGAAAAAAATTATTTTCACTGTTGAATCAGTTAATTTTCACTGATTGTATCAGTAGAAAAAAATCTTTTAACTAATTAAATTAGTGGATTTCAATTATCATATTAATTAAAATCCTCAGGATATTTTTCATACCCAGATTGTGGCTAATAATATGAATTACACTTATTAAATGTATGGCCAATTTTTTGATAATTGATATGTACTCATTTTTAGAAAAATTAATTGAACAAAAAACTATATTAACAAAATATTTATGAACATTGTGAAAAATTCATTGTGCAGAGAGATCAGAATTATTCAAAATGAAGGTGAATTTTATAAAGTGAAAAAACCAAAAAAGAGCTAATATGGTAATTGGGACATTCGAATTTGACGCGCGGTTTTGATTTCGGTGATGATAGTTTTCTCGCCACCATGCGGTGCGCATCGTAAGACCGCTGAAAGAATTTGGAAGACACGTTCGTGAAAAAACAAATTTTTCAAAGAATTTTAATCAGTTGCGAAATGAGATATTACAGCATTTATTTTATCTAATTGTGCTGAACATTTATAAGTCCGTGACATCATGGTCATGTTCTAACGCAGCAGCAGTCAGAGGTATGTGTTTATAATCAGAAATATTATATTTCCTTTGCGTGTTTTATGGTGTTTTTTCCTAAAAATAAATTCATCGTGTTCGAAATTGTGTACTGTGGTCTGTTAAAAATTTTCTAAATTTCCCACCACTCCATTCATGAGATTGTTCAGCATTTCGAAATATCGGAGTGAAAATTTTTTGATGCTCGACCTTACCTCAGAATTTATTTCCACGTTTCGCGTCGAAGCATTGTAATATTGCGTTGTAAATGCAATGTTATTTTGTAATTGATATTAAAACAGATTCTACTACGCAACGTTACGACATGCTTCTGTTTATCATCATTCGTACTGTCAATTATAAATTATTACAGAATATGTAGTCTACAAAAACCCATGAGGGGTCATGAAAATTAACAAGGTTTATTTTCTAGTGAGAAAAATAATTTTTTCCCTACAGTCGAATCAGAAAAAGGAATGTTTTTGGCTGATAATTCTAATATTTATTTCTCTTCGCATTTTCTCAGTTATACTATACTTCTTTGGTATGAAAATCACAAAACGGGATAGAAATTGATTTATAATTTATTAAAATTTCTAAATAATAAATTTAATTAATTTGTAAAATTCGATACAAAATTTCGATAAGTTGAAAAATTCGATTTTTTTTTTACCAAAGTATGAAATATTGATTCAAAAATGATGAAAGCATAATTTATGATATTTTAGCGAATGAAATTTAAAAAATTATTCGGAATATTACGTAAAATCCTGACAAACCAAACATAATTTCTTAAAAAATGTAACGTTTAAAGTGTTTCGAATGCAAACACAATGTAGATGACGGTGTCAATGGATATGTCCGGCATCTCAGACATATTCATGGGCTCACGCTGGATCGAGGATGTGGTCGAAAAGGTTTTGAATGTGTTCAAAACGCATGTCACAGAAAATTTACTTCGTACAGCTCATTACGAAAACATCTTCAATCAGTTCATTTCAGAAGTGACGATGAAAATGTCATTCCTACTCAAGATGATACTTCTGGAACGGATTTTGGCAATGAAAAAATCGAAATTGATGAAATTGACAAAGAGAATAGAAATGTACATGATGGTGATCGAATGCAAGAAAATGTAAGGGTAGAATCTGACGCTGATGATGACATTGGATTCAATCTTTATATGCGATTACTAAATGAGCGCATGATTTGTCAACTCCGATGTAAGTCTTCAATGACTGGCTCAACTATAGCAGAATTTTTAGACGAATACGAGCAGCTTTTGTCGAAAACAATCAATTTCCTGAAATCGAAAGTAACAAAATCTTTATAGAAAAAAAATTTGCTCGAAAATAACGATGGTAAGGATTTATTGAGTAATTTCGAAGTAAAAGATATTTTGATTGGGTCGCAAATAATAGAGCAATGAACAGCAATTCTCAGAGAATTGTACAATTACGTGGATCTTATTGAAATTCCTTTTGATTATATAGAAGATAATATACTTGATAGAGAGTCCAGAACGTATGTACCGACATTAATTCAAGAAACTTAACAATATGTACCAATTATTAACGTATTGACATTGGTCATGCAAAATAATGAAGTCAGAAACGCTATAGAGTTTGAAAAAGTATCAGAGACAGGTGCTCTAGCTTCGTTTATCGATGGGCAGCATTTGCAACAACATGAATTTTTTCAACAACATAAAACATGAATTCAAAATTAATGCCCATTCATGTAGTATGTTTAGCGTATAGTGAAGATATAAAAAAATATGGATTTGAAAAACTTTTCGAGCCATTCATGAGAGATTTGAAGAAATTAGAGTCAAACAAAGGCGCAACGATCAAATTAGGGGATGAAAATTTTATTCTTCGGCAAGTATTGCGGATTTCTGCGAAGATGGACTTGCAGTCCACCAAGCTTATGGACTTATGGAACAATCGGCGAATAGATTTTGTAGAATGTGTCTCATTACTCGAGAACAACTTGTAGCAGGAGATCTTTTTCTGAAAGAAGAGAGGAGTAAGGAAACTTTTGATAGGCATTTACCTGCAATAAGAAATGCAACAGGAATTAAAAAACGCGAAATAATGAGTGAAACAGGAGTACGTAATGAATGTTCTTTGAACGATTCCAGATTTTTTCACATTTCACGGAATAAAATTTCCGATCCAATGCACGATTTTCTTGCTGGCATTGTAACCATGACTTTAAAACCTCTAATTCGTCAGTTTATTGCTGTAGATCATTTTTTCACCGTGCAATTCTTGAATGAACGGATTTCAGCTTTTAATTACCGAATAACGGAAGAAAACCATCGTTCAATTTTACCGAAGCTATAATTTGAAATACTGAAAACCACTCTCTGCCTCAAAAGGCTATGCATATGTGGTGCCTTGTTAGAGTTTTCCCCTTTTTAATAGCTGATAAATTTCCAGAAAAGAATGAACACATGCATTCGATCATTCTTCTTCTCAGAATCTTGGAAATAGTCATGGCCCCAAAATTAGAAACATCACTTCTTCCTTATTTGAAACATTTGATATCTAATTTCTTCGAAGTTTTCAAAAAATTGTTCCCTCACGTCAATTTCATCAACAAATTTCATTACTTGAGTATTATCCAGACGTCATCGAATGGTCAGGGCCAATCGCGTTATATTCGTGCATGAAATACGAAGGGAACCATGCTCACATGGAACAAAGAGCCAAAGTCGTCCATAATTTCAGAAATTGTCCTAAAACTGTCATTAGGATTGATCAGAGCACCCAATGTTCATACTGGGGAGTTGGAGATGTTAAGCTTCATTCCATACGAAGTAAAGGTGGCTACGAAATAGCGGTAAAAGATGTTATGAGTAGACAGGAATTGAAAAATTTCTGTTATCTCGACAATGATAATGTATTTTTGACAAATTCAGTGCAAGTTAATGGTACTTCCTAATGTAACGGCGTTGTTGTTTGTCTTGATGTTACGGGTGAAAAAGATATCAATCTTTCAATTTTCGGAGCCATTACGGAAATAATAGTCTTAGATGCCAATGAAGTTTATTTTCGATGTGCAATTTGCGAAACTCTCAATCACGACCCGGCTGTGAATGCATTTTCCATTGCAGTTGACGAAGAGAGCGATGTAATGTGTTTCTTAATCAAAAAAATCTTGAGCATTACAAACTCATCTCTATTTGGAAACACATCAATTCAGATGGACTTTTTGTCAATTTACGATATATTTTATTGTAAATGGTCGGTGTATTGTGGATAGATAGCACATTTTATTATAAGTAGCCGGCACATTTATGTAGTTGTAAAAAGTTTCATTTATATTGTGATGAGATGTAATATAAAGTAAGCTTCAATGGTGGTTCTAGAGCAAGAAATCGATGGAAACAGCTTTCTAGAGATCTCGGAAGAGATTTAATCGAAGTGGTAAAAACGAAGATCGGGTCAACGTAAAAAATTTTGAAAATAATCAAAGAAAACCGCGCTTAAGCAGTTGTCAATTTGGAAGTGAGTAGTTTGCATTTTTGTAAATTCTTAATTACAGAGGTTATATCGAAAAAAATATTTTTCTAAAGGAATTTATTGTCGAACCAGTAACAGGGGAGATTTGTACCCGTAATAATTTGTGGGTTTTACAGGAATACAGAACTGTCAAAGAAATATTGAAAAAAAATATCCAAAGAAACTCGATAATCGACGACATTAACAGAGGAAGATTCGGTGAAAACGAAAGAAGTTCTTTCGTTCGAATATTGGTCGCTGAGCTGATAAAGAAATATAATTCTCAGTGAGCTAAAAAAGTATTCAATTTGATTCATTAGCACCATATTTACTAAGTATTGAATGAAATTTATCATAAACATTTCATATTGAAAACAAAAATAATGATAATTATCAATTTCTCACAATTTTGCATTAGTAGAAGATAAAGTTTTCATTGTGAAATGCATTATTTTCTAATACTGTCATTAAATTTTGAAAATTATAAGTTTAGATTTGTCAAAAGCGAACATGATTTGTTACACAGGTACACTGACTAATGCTGTTGATTTTTAGTTATCCTCCTCATGAAGCAAAATGGTGTTTAGCCAAAGCCATCGTTAAAGAGTTTCCGTCTTTGCGAGATCCTAGTAGACCAGCAGGTTGTGTGAGTTCCTTATAATTTTTCCACTGGATAGTAATCGATAGAGCAATGCTATCAAATTGTAGAATCTACCAAAATTTGTTTAAGATTTTTTTTTTGCTCACTCTAAAGCTTTTTGCAGATGATTAGGCATTATGAATGACATACGATCCGGGGACTCCAAAGTTATTTTTAAGATGTGCAAAGAAATATTTTAAATAAGGACTAAACTAAGACTATTGTTCAGATATTGTAGAAAGAGTAATCTTGCAATACTTTATATCCCTTTATGAAGAAGCATTATTTCGACAAAAAAACCTAAAAAGGATTCAACGGATTCAGATTATGGAACGCACGTAAATATGCGAGCTAGTCGAAAAAAAGATATAAGATACAAAAAATGAAAACTGTTGTCGAAGGGCAGAATGAGAAAAGCACCGAACCAGGAGAAAAAACTGTACGATTGTCGCCAGAAAAATTGGAAGAGCAGGTAAGAATAAAAAAAGATACAGAGTATATGTGAATTGCAATGTGAATAAAATTGCTGCTTCTTACCATATCTCATTTGTACAAACCAATGATTTTTAAATGCGTGATACATTCGTTGTTTACAGACAATTGGAAAGCTCTGATAATTTTGAGTGCGTTACTGCCTCAAACAAAGTTTTTGAAAAAAAGAAAAGGCAATTGCGCTTCTACGCAAGGGGGAAAAAGGTATTAAATAAGACAATTAAGTATTATTCAAATTATTTCCAACATACAATATTGATTACCATTTTTGATATGTTTCATGACCTTCACGAATTTTGGGTCAAACAGTCATTGATCAAAAACATGTAAATATTTTCATCTCGATATATCCTATTTTACTTGTTAAGCTTATTGAAAAATGATGATAGAAATTCTTAAAAAACAAATTGTTAAGGGAAGCTGTACTCATTAAAGCCAGTCTTTCATAGTGTATTCTGTTTTGTTTCCAAAAAAATGTAAACAAAGCTGTGCTTTTGAGACCTTGGAAGGAATACTTAAATGTACAAAATGTAAAGCAAGTGGTCATTTCTGCTTCGTTCTTTGAATAGTACACATTTGAAGAAATTGTAGAGCCTATTAAAAGTGTCACAAAAGTGTTTTTCGAGTTGAACGTGCAAGAAAGCAGTGATTTTTTCTATTTTCTAAATGGATAATATACCAAAGCCAACCTATGGCAGAAAAAGATTAAGAGACGATAATTTGTGGATACGAAATGTGCGCAAAACCTCCAGAAATAAGATACATAAATTTACATTCGATAATAATTAATACAAATAAGAAAATGAGAAATCAATCGACCATTTTACGTCCAACGAAATATGCATTTAAATTAAATATTTTTTGATATATTGCTTTCTAAAAAAATGTTTGAATTTGCTTTTTAATATCCCTGGACAGGGAGGCATGTGTAACTTTTTCACTTTCACTTCCCCTTTTTCGAAATTCACGTCGGTTGTCTTTTTTTTGACATTGTGTGACAATTCAAGTTTCTAAAATAAAAAGAAAACATACGTGAATTTTAAAAAAGTGCAAGTGGAAGTGAAAGTGAAAAATTTACATAATCACCCCCCAAATAACGAACGATAACGAAGTCGATGAAGATGTTCTTTCATCTGATGAGGATTAAAGTACATTAATCTATTTCAGAATGTATATAGGATAGAATATACTGATATGTATATAATGTATATAGACTAGAATACATGAATAAGGAAACATTATTTTTTAGTACTTATTTGATTTTCATCGTGTACTTTCAGCGAACCGCCGGTCGCACTCGATTATCCGAGCGCAGGCGCTCTTGCCTACAGGCGAGCACCGACCGCACTCGAAGTAAAACAATCGTAGCTTTTAAACCGCTTAATCAATCGAAGTAATATTTTTCAAAGTTGAAGCCAAAAAAAATATTAGATTTTGGTTTGATGAAAAAATAAATTTTTCTATTTATTTCAAAAATTAAAAGAGCTACAACTTTTTTCATGAGGAAAAAAAGATGCGCAATTAAATTTTCTATTCGAATGTATGCTTGAAAAATAAAAAATTGAAACAGTTTTTAAAAGCTCTCAGGGGCCAACAAAACCGAGCGCTAGAATTCTATAACCGGTTATTTCACGGAACCTCTCAAGTATATAATCCTACATTATATGCATTAGCGGACAAGTCAAGGATAAATATTTCATTTAAGCAGATAAGTTGATTGAGATTCACTCTGACGCGAGTCCGAAACATGCTTTCGATATTGTTTTCAAAATGAATTTCGTGGCCAACGTCAAATATGGAGATTCGCTTTCTTCTTCCACAATTTCATGGAATGCTTCGTTTATAAAATGAAATCCTTGGCGAAAGACTCCATTGCTTCGTTTTACAGCTCGGTCATCAACTTCAAAGTTTATGATGAAAATAAGTAATAAGGGATTCGTTATTTTTCGTTAGTAAGTAATGGAGTAATTCGTTCTTGATAAGTAACAAGCAATTCATCATTTTCCGTTAGTAATTAAGTGATAAGGTAATTCGTTATTAATATGCAACAAGTTACTTGTTATTTTTGATGGAAGAATTGTAATTGACGTGTCTAATGCAAATCTGAAATAAATGTAAGGTTCGCGGTTCTGCTCTAATCTGCATTGATCTCTCATAAATTTTTACTTTAAATTATTTCGATTTTTTATTTCTTATTTTCACTGGTTCATTCAGTATTTTTCTACTGGTTCAATCAGTCATTTTCACTGGTTCATAAGTAATTTTTTACTTATTCAATCAGTCATTTCCTTAACTGAATCAATCAGTCATTTTCACCGAAGTAATCAGTGAAATTTGACTGATTCACAGTAACCTTTTTTTAGCTCTTCGTATCAGTCAAATTTCACTTATAATCAGTAGATTACGGCTGATTCAGATTAAGAGAGTTCCTCTATCCCTTTCTATTTCCCCCAAATGATTTTTCAATAAAAATACAGCGAGTTAGTTTTGCAATCAAGATCATAAGTTTGGATCTAGCGGTAAAAAATACATAGAAATTGTCTAGTTTGGCCCGCTGAGGCAACCACTTTGCGGGTGGGAGGGGGCTGTGCAGAGTTCAAGACCTTAATACCTTGCCGAAAAAAGTGGATGTTCCGGCTGACCAGACAAGTCAATTCTTATGGATTTTGTGTTGTGAATCCGAATCCGAGGTCGGAATTCGAAAATTCCTTTCTGGTCCGCCGAAACGTTTTTTTTTTGTCAAACGAGTAGGGTCTTGAACTCTGTACAGCCTCCTTCCCCCGTCCCGCAAATTTTCGACCGAACGAGTTACGCTGATCCTGAAATGGATTTGGCTTAATGGTACAACAACAACAATAATAATAATAATAATAATAATAATAAAGAGCTTAGGTGACTCAGGCGGTTAAGCGCTCGGACTTCCTACTAGAGGTCCGGGGTTCGATCCCTGAGCCGGTACCTCTGGAAATTTTT
>JAUMHM010000016.1:6027197-6050762 GCA_032362435.1 Melikaiella ostensackeni
TGTCATTTTCATGGATGGCAGTCGCTCCCAGGGGGACCCTGCGGTGGTTGTTTGACCAATTTTTCAATATATATATACACTTGAATGTCGAGCATTGTTGTATGCATGTACTATTTGTTGGACAAAATCAGTGTAACGATGTGTATTTCGGCGTTTAAAGTACCGCCATATACGCTCCTTGAGAGTGCGGTTGAAACACTCAACAATTGATGCCTTTACACTTGGATCACGTGTAACACGAGATTGCATCTCACGATCCGACGAGAATGTTTGAAAAACTTTACCAATAAATTCCTTGCCTTTATCACTCTGTAGGTGAACTGGTGTTTCATCCTCGCTTCTTTGAAGAATTCATTCAAATGCTTCTTTAACCTTAGATGATGTGTTACTCTGAAGTGGTTTAACCCAAATAAATTTGCTTAAAACATCAATGACAACCAGCAGATAGGAAAAATCACCATTACAGCTTTTCAAATATCTCAAGTCTGCAAGGTCAATTTCCCAAACATCATTAATATGACAAACACTATAATGCTGTCTAGCAAATTTACGTCTAATGGGACGATGGATCATCAACATCTGCAATTTCTTTATCGCTGGTACTCTCCCAGTTCTCGTCATCGGTCAAGAGAGATTGATATTCTAAAGTTGTATCTATATCTTCACCAGCAAGTTTTCTAGACTTTTTTGGCGTTGAAATTTCGCGCGAGTTGTTGAACAACCTTGTTGCAGATGCTTGCGGTTTTTTTGTCCAGTATTCGCGATTACCCACAATTTCTTTAGACGTTTTAATTCCTTGAAGAAACTCTGCAAACTGACGTCTTCCTGCTACAAAAACTGATTTCCTAAACCTCACAGCATCGTTCACTAAATCTGAGATATTTTATTTCTCGATACGTGCTTCGTTGATAAAGATAACACCCTGTTTATCCCATTTTATTCTATGTTTCACCTCCGGTGCTCGTAATTTTTCAAGCACAAATTCGCACTTGATCCTTTAACTTTTTGGTACAGAAGCAATAATATTAGAAGTGGGTGAGTTAAATCATCGTCATCCTGATCCTGTCTGATTATTTTATTTTGCTCCCTAATCAACTTGTCATCGGCAGTGTCTCTTATATTCTTCTTCTTACCAATTAAATTTTTTGTTTCATCGTAAAAAAAAACATGTTGGAAAGAAGTGTGCCGAGGCTTGGTACTAGTAAAGTTGGTAAAAATCCTTCTCCCTTTTGTACAATAAAACGTTTTTCACTGTTCCACGTACCACGTGGTGTTACTAGTTTTCTCAGTGTATGTCTGTGTCTTTTTCAATTTCCGCTTTTCAGTTTGTTTTAGACGAACGTTTCTATGTAAAATGTTTAACGCACATTCACAGATACTTTTAGCGAGTTGTGGGTTAGCTTTCTTCAAAACAGTACACCGTTGATTTGCACCCAGGTGTTAGAGAGCGTGCAATGTTTTAATATTCTTCTTTCCGATGGATTTGCTTGCATATCATCATGTCAAACGTACAACTAGTACTAGTGTGCTCGGTGTACCTACTTTTATACCCTTCGCTGGTACGTGAACGTACTGATATGAATCTGTTGGAAATATACAAGTTCTAAATCTACAGCCATCAGAAATGGATTGTTTTAAATGCAGAAAGAGGTAACCGTGTGGAGAATAAGTTGCGTCGTAATAAGATTTCTGCAGAAAAAGTTGATTTTCAAGGTATTCCTGTCTAGCGAGATGTTGAATTTGGGCACGGTCCCTCGGGTTTTCAAATATTACGATGTGATTAGAACTCAAAGAAATATCTCATTGACCGCGTTCCTGTTAAAAAAGATTTCGCGATATAAAAATCACAATCAAATTTTTATGATGACTTCCCTTGGTAAAAAGGTCGCTTACTGTATTACCTGACGATTTACGCACAAGGTCATCTATAATTATAAAGTTGGCTCGAAGATCATTGGTATAGTCTGGTGCCTGTAGTAAACCTCCGCGGAATTCAATTCCCACACCAAACTCTTTATAGGCTGTTTGCCATTCCGAATAATATAAAATTATACAAGAAAATACCTAATCGTACATTGAATTAACATTTTTGAGAAATTTTTTTGCGAAGACCGTTTTACCACAACCCGTTGGACCAGAAATTATAGAGGTAAATGAATGTTTCCACCCTCGATTCATCTTGGAGAATGAAGAATTCAAGTAAAGTAAGCTCCTTTTACATGTTTTTTTTTCTTCTATTAAATTTATTCTTCAGAGTGTAATGGTCAAATTTTAATCAAAAAATTCAATTAGCGAAAAAAATCAAACCTACTACGCTGTATTGTTTTTCCTGGTGTGTGTGGTGCGGGACAAATGAGCTTGTATGTCCCGCGCGTATGGCAACTAGACGTATAAGCTCACGGGCCTGACTGTAGCAACCAGGGCAATAAGCTTATAACCCTGGCCACCGCGATGCGGTGGCGCTGCTATTAGCTTATTTTCAGCGTCCGCGGTCCGCGCGCACCCTGAAAGTGTCTGTTCTCTCCGAATAAAATTCAAAAGACCTACTTACCTTTAGTTTGATCGCTGACGTTGATACTTGAAAAAGTTCACTCCTAATACTACTACTACTACTACTACTTCTACTTTTATTACAACTATTTTCTAATTTCTTTCATGTAGCTATTTATCAACTGATCATATTTTTATTTCAAAAAAATTCAGTCCGGTTTGCAAATTGTTGAGATTGAAAGCAAAAAGAAAATTTAAATAGGTGAAAATCAAAAAAATCATTAAAAAAATTTATAAAGGAGTATTAATATTTATTTAATTTTTCTATACAAAAGCGATGTACATCAAGGTTTAATGAAAACCCTGTAGTGGTCCATCCTCATTTGGAAACACCATTTGCCATAAACTTGGCGTTGGCCAAGTGTAAAGTGTCTGTGATGGCGGTGATCGTGCCAAGAGTGCCTGTGCAATTGGTATTGCAGCAGGGCATGGTGGGATTTGTCTAGCCCGTACGAAAGGACGTACAGGGGCTATGGGACGACCCATAGATGGTTAGTTATGTTCCGCAGGCATTTCAAGCCACATGTCATATGCTACTCTGTTCCTTTACTATAGTCTAGAATTAGGTCATCTCAAGTCAAAGCCCACGACATAAAATATCTTGTCAACTGATCACACTACAAAATAAGTACCTTCTAGTAATAAATGAATAAGTATCAGGCTGAAATTGCTACCGGAAAGTGATAAAACAAATAAGCTAGCTATATACCAAGCCCTACAGTCACATATGGATGATATTAAGGTCACTGTTGATAGGGGCCATTTTTTTTAGTATTTTAAAGTAGATATTTTTGGTATTATAATACTTTTTCCCTGAGAATCTCCACGATAAAGTGTATCAAATATTTCATTCGATATGAATTTAAAATATTTCAGAATGAGATGATCTTGAAGAGATGTTTCGTTTAGTAAACAATGAAAAATCTAGGGGTTGACCTATACGTTTTTCGCCCCAGACCTTAAACTCTGGAGCCAAAGTTCTCAAACAACGAAAAAACAGTAACTATACTGGTGACAATCCTTCAATAAAAAATTTCTCAGATCTGCTTGCATTCGTAGCGTTACTTTGAATGAGGGTAACAATGTTGCGTCGTGACAGTTTCCCTATCATCTTTTCTCAATTCAGTATCCAAAAGTTTTGATATGTTATTCAAACCATATTAAAACTCCGGGACCGACCTGCACACAAATGGGCTAGAGGTGTCAGTGACAAGTTACCCCTTTCCCATTTTTCCTATTCACCAAAGGCTCAGGAAAGTAGAAGGGATAGGACACAACTATAACCATTGGGCGGACAGGAGTAGTTTAGCGAGGGCGGAACTCACTCATATCCTCATATCGTTACAAATATAAACAAAATTTAATGAAAGGTGACCTATTTGCATGAATTGATTTTTTAGTTTCTTTGGAAAAGCCGCCATTTTGTTAATTTTAACATATTTCAGTTTTATTGACGGATTTTAAAATGGCTTGAAGAACACTGTAAGGTGCCTAAAATAAAATAAAATAAAGCTTATTCGTTCCAAAGATACGTTTTAAGCAAAATTTGCGTTAATCTTTCTCATAACGTATGTAAATCTCCAAATGATTATAACTTCGTGATAAAAAATGTTTGTTCGGAAAGACAAAACATTTTACACTCAAAAACAACATTTTTCAGTTAGAAATAATTCCGTGACACCACCACAATCAGGCTGCCCGATTTCATATTAAAGCGGTCATAATTCAAATTGAAGAACGATGATCTGAAATTTATAACTAAGAATTCTTCTCTCTGTTTTACAATTTACTTATAAGGAGAAAGTTCCGTAAGAACGACTTTTCAGCTATTCTGGAAGTCGTAATTTAATAGCTTCTATAGTGATTGAAATTATAAATGGTTGTTATTTCAGATTGATAATTATGTAAGCTTTAAAATTGTTACTTGCGTTTCCTTAATTTTCCTTCTATTTATTGAAAATTATTTCTAAAATATTAAAGTTGTTTGACTCCAAAAACGGGTCTCGTCAAGAAAATTTTAACAATATGTTGCTTCTTCGCTTACACGAGTGAATTATTGTTCTGAGATTAAAAATATTGACAATTTCACAACTTTTTATATACGTTTATTTTTTGAACTTTGTTGATATTGATTTAATTATATTTTATCTTATTTAACCCTCATTTTAGTTTCTCTAATGTATTTTGATTGATTAATAATACTGCATACAGGTACAGAATATGTTTAAGCAATATTCTGCTGGGAATACATTAGACATATTCAAACAAATTTATTGTCTTTGAAAATTTTCTGAACTTTTAAGCGTATATACTTTGTAAAGGAAGTAACAACCTATGATTTTAGTAGTTGCTTTTACTTGTGACTTTACTGTAAATAGAAATTTTTCGAGAAATATTAGACGAGGCGAACTTAGGCTACTTTCCCCTGTTACCAAATTTAACATACCCAAAAGAGTCAATCCTGTTTTCAGACTGTTTTGAAGTTGGGTAATGCTTCAAAGCAACACACCTTTTTTTACTGTGTTGTTAATAATTAAAACAAAAAATGTGTCTAGGAGAGTTTTCCTTGATTTGCAGTAACACAATACTGTTTAGAAACAAAACTTCTTTCTCCATCATCATCAAATCTAACGTAATTTTTAAATTTTGCTGGTACGATATTTATTTTTCTATGTAAAGAAATGTGTATATGAAATTTATTGTCCTTAGCTAATGACATGATGTTGACTAACATGGAAAATTTGTACCTCTTCAATAAAATTCCTGTGAATGTAAGAAGTTCACAAAAATAATTTTTTATAGCAAAGAATGGTTAAATTATGGTACACAATACACCCACTCTGTAATAAATATATCGATTATTCTCCTTCTCCTGAATCTGTTTCCCTAAGTCAGTGATTTTGTTTGTTATTCTCACCTATAAAGTGTAATAATCGACAAGTGGGATTTATCTAATTGCTTATAGGGTTTATTTAAACTTACAAAATTAAGTACAGATATAACATTATCACCAGATGACACGGTAGTTTAATAAGCTTAACAAAAATATTCGAAACGCATTGCCAAGTACCTTCAGTAACTTGGATTATACGCATTCTGTGACTCACACAAAGAAATGAACATTTTTTTAAATCGACCTATCGATCAATTGTAAATGACTCCAATTGTGGTGCAAAATCGTGTCATAAAATTAATGATAGTTCAATTACAGATAATGCTCATTATATGAGATACAAGCAAACAGAAAATATTTCTTCCTTTTAAAATCTTTTCAAAAACTGACCAACAAAACTTTTATTAAAATAAAAATAAATCAACTTTTTAAATGTTTCAAGTAGAAGGAGATATTCCTATCAATCGCCTGCGGCTCTCATTGAATTCAAGATAAAGGACTGATACCTTTTGATTTCATTTAGAAATCGACAATTTTTATCGAGCTTTTATGATACTCTCAACAATAACGAACTTGGTTCATTTGCTGTTATTTTTTTTTCAATTTTAGACGACCTTTGGCTGTCTTCAAGTTTAATATTTACAATTGGCGCCTAATTTGAAAGCAGATGTGAGTGTGCTTGGTAAACCAATGAACCTCTTTCTTTTCAGTAAGAACACTTCATTACATCTCAGATCATATTGCACATTGTGTCAATTTCTTGTACGCGTGTCCCACTGTGTCCCTAATTCCTCTTGAGATGTTGTTTGAATTTGACTTTTCGCTACAGGAGAATCAACTTTTTTATCTTACGCAGCTGCCTTATCACCATCCGTAAGAGTTGTGACACCAGAAGTTGTGGAAACCGCATCTCCACCAGCAGGCTCGCTGGCACAGGCTAGAGATGGGAACCTCTGGAAGAGAGCTGCACGGTACTTCGGGTGACTGTAAATATCATTGTAGACCGTTATCATTCCTAGATTCAAAGAATGGTTTCCATAACTTATAAAATTTTCGTCTAACCTATTCTTCTTGAATAAAACAAATCTGATGTAAGGTACCGTTCAAAAGTATGGGAAACCCTACTTTTGAAATATAATATTATATATATATATATTTCATTTACATAGGTATAATGTTCATCAAATTCCATTTTCTTCGGCCCATTTTAAAGCTCAAATCTGACAGTGTTTCTGGGCATTGAATTCTAATGAATTATGTGTGATCAACACCGGGATTCAAAGCCGATAATTAAAATAAGGAGTCAGTGAGGAAGCGTCTAGGGGTGTGCTAAATTTTTGCTCTCCAACATACTGAGTATGAATATGATATCGGAATTCCAAAATTAAAAAATAGCCTGAAAAGTAGATTTTTTTCCGTCAGTCAGTGAAAGGTTATGGCCTGTTTATCGTTAAGACATTTTCCCAACTACATATTCAGGAAAAATATTATTTTAAATCTAGAGGAACAATCCCATGGTAAAGGGCCTCTAAAGGGTTTTGAAAAATTGACTTTAAAAAAAAGAAAGGCTCTTTAAAAATGTCGTACCTGATACCATATACAATTGGATTATAGACAGCATTTGCCTTAGCGAAAACGGAACCCCAAATTGTAAACAAAGGACTGAGTTTTACGGTCTCGAAGATGCCTGCATAGTTTATTACTAAGTATGGTGTCCAGGCCATGAACCACAATGAGATGGTCATTAAAGCTATCTGTAATATAAATATTATTTAAAAGGTAAATTCAAAACTTGAATTAAATCCAACTATCAAATAATATAAATTGCATTGACCTTGGCGAGCTTATGTTCAGCGCTCGTATTTTGATTGTCAGATGATCGTAGGGAAGCCACATTCATCTTTTTGGCCTGTTCACGCATTGCTTTTTCGTGAGCAGTTACAGCAGCAATAATGAAATAGTAACTGTATATGATGAGGAAGAGTGGCATGAAGTATACGAAGACGCTGTATATGAGAATGTAAGACCTGGAGAACCAATCCTTAGTCAGATAGTCAGTTCCACAAGCTGTCATGTTGCCCTCGGGAACGTAACTAGAAAATTCGACACATTATTGTGAGGATCGATGGATTAAATGCATGAGTGTAAACTATTTGAAAAGAACATGAAGCAAAAGTAAGAAATATATTAAAATACCGATTCCATCCTAACATCGGCGCAATGGTCCAAATTACTGCCCAGACCCAGAGACCAACAATGCGCAGAATTGCACCACTGATAGTTAGCGGCTTGCCAGCTAAGCCCTTCACAATAACATTGTATCGGTCGAAAGCTATCATACACATTGTCCAAATGGAGCCACATCCGAATAGGGAGCCAAGCATTGCGTACATCTCACACATAAATGGACCAAGAACCCACGTCTCATAGTAGCAATTGATCACCTGAAAATTGGTCGTTTGTAGCAGTGCTGTTCATAATAAAATAATTATTTCATATTCCTGGCAAATATTCATATTCTAAACAGGTCATATTCATCACAACTTTGCGAAAAACGTTTAAAAAGCATGAAATTTTTTGTGAAGGTTCCTTTTAACATCAAGAATTTTTTAGGATGGCCTGCCAAAAATGTTTCAGATTTTTTTAAAATTGTGCAAATTTTTTGTTTAATAGGGCATTTCTTTTAAGTAATTGAAATATTCTCCTCTTCTTGATTAATTCTGAGTAGAGCTCAACACTCTTTTAAAATTCATTGGAAAATTGCAAAAATATTTAAAATTAACAAAATTGCGGCTGTTTTCTGGATATTAAAAATTCCATTTTATTTCGAAAAGTACATGAGATCCAATGAAAATTTACCGAAGGAAGTTCTTTATATTTGAACGTTCTACAAGAAGTTCATTTTTCATTTTTTGATATTTTGCACCATTTTCAAAGAATACCAAACTCTCGGTTTCAGTCCCTACGGTTTCGGCTTTTCTAGAACGACTGGCCCTCGCAGTTTCTCCGGCGCGCAGGACGAGAGACGGTGTTCAATCAAGCGTGAAACATCAGCAGCATATAGACAAAGGTGCAGTGCGCGGGTACTCACGTTCGGAGATTGCGTAATATTAGGAAATGGTTCTTACGGGCCCTGACTGTTTACGTTCTGATCCCCCAGATTTGGGACCAAAAAAATTTAAAGACAACCCCCCACACTGGACTGAAACCGAGGTCTTAGTGAATTTTCACATAAATACATTTTCATTAAATTACTATTTTTACGATATATAATGTTCATTTCTTATAGTGTATCACTTTGCACGTCTAGAACTGTACACTTTTTGAAACTTACAAACACAATTTTGATGATTGACAATTAGCAATTTTTACATTATGGAAACCAGTCACCGGCACCGGTCCCTTATAGGCTTTTAACTTGGCCAAGTCTAAACGTCCGGACAGTCCGTACGTTTATGTAGGTTTACACCAAGGTCGAGTCTAGACGTTTGGACCTGGAAAGGGGAAAGGAAGCTGGAAAGGGGAAAGGGAGCTGGAAAGGGGAAAGGGAGCTGGAAAGGGGTAGGCGTCGTGACTTGTGTCCAGACGTACAGACACTGTCTTTTAACTTACCATGGGTGGCGACATGAAAAGCATCATGCAAAAGTCAGAGAATGCGAGATTGACGACGAAAAGGTTGCTGGGAGTTCGGAGGGATTTAGTGGTAGTAAAGATGAAGACGACCATCCCATTCCCACAGACAGAAATCAATCCCAAGCAACCAATGACGAAACCAAGAATTCCATACCATAGTGGATTCATTGGTGGAAAGTGGTACCAATAAGGATCAACCAAATGAAGCATTTCCGGTAACGCCTTATCTACCACTGTGTGGTTGCCGAAACCTCCACCATGGGAACCCCATGAATGGGGGGCAAAATGTGGCCCTGCTATAACGGTCATGTTTAACTGAAAAAAACTGTTATTTATTGAAAATGGATTCAAATTGCAAATATGATATATGATAATAATTATTTGAAGATTAGAGACTACAGTGGTTTGAAAGAAATAATTTCAAAAGTCGAAAATAATACACATGCTTAAAAGTTGTGCTTTGGGATCCGCTTGAAGTATACCGAATATAGTTTATAAAATTGACTTTCTGCAGAGTTTTAAAGTTTTTCTTTTTAGGATTTTGATTTCTTACATTTTGAGGAGTGTCTGGAGTCCAATCATTTTTTGACCGATTTGTATATGTTATTCTGCAGGAGACAATTATGTCTCATCTCTGATTATTTTCTGATGTACCTCAAAAATTTAATCTGGGATTATTTACAAAATAGGTGATACGTTCAGGGGTGAAAGGGGTCTGTGAAAGTATCATTCTCCATGTTAAGAACAATGCAAAATGAATCACGCAGGGGGAGTCAAAATTCCTTAAATATGTATCACGTATTTTGTGAATGACCCCTCTTATTTTTACTCACATGGAAATACCAAAAAATATTATTTCTACACTTATGAGCTTTCTTTAGATTAAAAAAATATCACTTCCATTTTTTATTCCTCAGGCATCTATAATTTTTAAATTTATTATGATCCAATAAAGGCATTCAAGTGTAAAAAGAAATTTTCTTTGCGTTTTCACCGACGCAGGAATAAAAGAATTTTTTAATTACGAGGGGTAAATTTAAACATAATTATCTCTTGAAAAATAGCATTAAAAAATCTGTCAAAAATTTATAAGACGCTAGACTAGAGCGGAGTAAAAATTCTGAAATTGTTCAGGAAAAAAGAACCGAATGAAATGATGACTCTCTTCATTGCATATATGTCATTTGCAGATTCAGATATTTAAAACCGAAGTGGTTTGTGACTATTTGAATCTGTCAGTTCCATGGATGGCTTCGAATCAGCAATGTCCATAACGCCTTTTTGGGAAAAAGCTTAGTTAAACCTTCTTACACTATAAATTCTTTTGCACTCTTTAATTAGTTGATAGCCCTAGAGTACTTCACGTATAAGATCAAAAAAATCTGTGGGGTCCTTTGTTCATAAATCACGTTTTTGAATTTTTTTTCAAATTTTCAAGTTCTGCGTACGGGGCGTCATTCTTCGTTGAAAAGTGAGTGAACAAGTAGAGCGGAAGATTTTCGTGAAAAGAACATCTGTCTTTCTATGGAGGTATTTGTTAATTTATTAAAATTTACATTCATTATTTCTGAATAAAAACGTTCTAAATTAATATATTTCTTTGAACTAAACTTTCGTTCTACTAATTCACTTACCTTTCAACGACTAATGACACCGCATACGCAGAACTTCAAAATTCGAAAAAGAATTCGAAAAAAGTGATTTTTGTAAAAAGGACCCTACAGATTTTCTTTGATTTTATATGTGAAATACTCTAGGGCTATCAACTAATCAGAAAGTGCAAAAAAACTTCCAGTGCAAGAAGGTTTGACTAACCTTTTTCCTAAGAAGGCGTTATGGGTAACACTTATACCTCCATATAACAACAGGTGCTCATTTAAAGAAATTCTTTATTATAATTTTTCACTCACTTTTTAATAACTAATAACTCCCCGTACGTAAAATTTGCAAATTAAAAAAAGATTCAAATATTCCAAAATGTAGGTTTTTGAAAAGAAGACCCCAGAGATGATTTTAATTTTGTGCTGAAAATAGTTGTACATCATCCACAAGTTATATTCTTCAGAAAACCGGCGAGTGCAAAGACTTTTAGGTTGAATTTCGTTGAGGCTCACCGTGTCAGAGGAATAAAAAATAATTTTTTTAATAAAAAAAATTGTTTCAACGTAGAGATTGTTCCAAAATTGAACACTGATTAGACGATATTTTTCTACAAAAATTCTGAACTGCACATGACTCCTTTTTATAAAATGGTTTAAATAAAAATTTAACTTCAAAATATTTCTGTTCAAAATTGCAACACCCATTTATTTTTATTACTAGCGTTCACTAGTTAATCTGATCCTTTTTGTTTATTATTGCTCATAATACACAATAATATCAAGTAAGTGTTCTAGTTAAACAGAATTTGTTATTAAAAGTGAATTTCAAAGAAATTAAATTATTAAAACAAACAATAATTTTTTAAAAAACTTGAACGTGTTTTTTTCTGATTTGAGTGCTTCAAAATCAAATCAATCTGTGAAAATGATGTTTTTTTTGATAAAAAAAGCCAACTTCCAAGAGAGAATTTTTTTACTTTTTCACTAAACTTTTCAACTAGGTAATTTCTTATTTTCGGATGTTAATAAATTTTTTCACAAAAACGTAAAAAATACAACAAATTCTCGCATCACTTCAGAGCTTTTTTCTCGCGCCCTATTGATTTTTGGAAATCTTCCTTTAAGAATTTCAAGTTTTCAAGTCTCTAGAAAAATTGAAACTTGCGAAGATTTGTCTTTTATTCATAATTGTTTACTGTTGTTTAATACCGATTAGGAGAAGCTAACCGACTTGAAAGACTTTTTTCCTAATTCGGTGGCCAAATCACAATTGTTTTTCCTCAGACCACAGTTCTCTTATATAAAAGCATCCATTGGCTTTAAAAAACTCAATTTTCAAAATGTTTAATACAAGATCCACTGATTTTAAAATGTTATGAAACTTCTTGTAACACTCGTATAGTCAAACTAAACTGAAGAAGTCGTTTTCCACACCTTCCAAAATATAATTTTCGAAAATAGTACCTTTTGACTACTTGGAGGAAATCGTGTTAAAACGAACTAATCCAAAGTGGTATTGCTGGTTGATTAAGGATTTTCACTGTGGGTTACTAATTTTGTCGAGGATATTGAAGGAGGTCTTTCGGAGCTTTTTGCGGGCGGATGCGGCTCGGATGGCCGGATACGAGTTGCGTTTAAATATGCACCAGCCTAATACCTCGGAGCTTCCATATGTAGTAACTTGTAGTAACTATATGTGATCTCGTTTAAGTCCACAAACAGTCTTAAGACGACGCTTATTTAATTAAAGGGGATTGAGGAATACCTTGGGATACCTTGAGTGCCAGAATGGAAACCTTACGAAGACACAACAAGAATAGAACACACTAGGAACTTGCGTAGCGTTTAACACCCTTGCTCTTCAATATATCGTCGACATCAAGGTATAGACGTCAAGTTTATGTTCTTGAACGACGAGTCTCGTCTTACACTATATAAGTACTTCCTCAGGGTTGCTCGAGTATTTCTCTATTCACTATGATGCTGCTTTCCTCTTTTATTGTACAATCTACATGATGATTGAAATTCAATACAATTTTTTGAAACTCTATGCTTTTATGAAAAACTTAGAGGAACATCCGAACTTTGGAGACATAATCGCTTCAAATATGTCCTTAATACACTGAAAGTCCCATAAAAGTCCGCCTTTGGGTCTTGCCTAGAATGGCCTTGGACATATGGCGAAGCGACTCCAATGTCAACAATCAGGGCCATATGAACTATCTCCAGTAGGCATACATAATATTAATTAACTTAATTTTGTACGAATGTAGATTTTTGTTACAAGGTATGGACCTTTTTTAATAATGAAGACTAATTAATGAAAAGAGAATTTTCCGCGTGTATTTGAAAATAAATGCGAAATATGCACACAAGTGCTCGAGCTGCCCGCTTTGTGGCTACGGAACTGCTTAACTCAGCTGAGCTTACAGCGTCTCGCTCTTGGCCCCTTGGACTCCCTCATCAGCGACTATTTTTTCCTGATACATTTTTGTCACTGGAAAGTTTTTAGTACCCGACTAAATTCTTCTCCTGTTGACATAGGTGTTAAGAATTGTTTCCGAAAACAGGGGTACATTAAATAGGAATTATCTTTCAGAAAATGACTTATCAATCCGCAAAAAAATTGGGAAGACGTTTTTGACCTCCAGGAATGTAAAAAAAAGGCACTGACTAGCATCACGGAATTTTCCGTGAGACTAAGCCGGTCAAGCATAGCGCTGGGGCTAGAGTTACGGAAAATTCCCTTACTTTAGCCCTGGTCGAGCTGGAACGAGCTCCTTTGGAAATCTCTTTTGAAATATTTTAAAATCCCGTAAGATGCTTTGAAAGTCCTTCAAATCTTTTGGAATGTTTCGAAAGATTCGGAAATCCCTTTAAATTTTGTTAAATCTCTTTGAATGTCTCGAAATATTCGGAAATTCCTTTAAATTCTGTTGAATCTTTTGAAATGTCTCGAAATTTTCGGAAATCACTTTAGATTTTGTTTGATCACTTGAAATGTTTCAAAATTCCATTAAATTTTTCTTAATTCCTTGACATTTCATGAAATCCCATGTAATCCTTTGAAAATTTCTTTTAAGTATTTTAAAATCCCGTAAAATGTTTAGAAAGTTCTTCAAATATTTTGACGTACCTCGAAATATTAGGAAACGTCTTAATTCTTGTAAAATGTCATGCGATTACTATGGAATTACTTGAAATATTTTTAAACCCCGTAAAATGTTCTGAAAGTGCTTGAAATCAATTGAAATGCCTCGAAATATATTCTGAAATCCCTTTAAATTCTTTCAAATCACTTGAAATGCTTCGGAAATCCTTCAAATCTTTTGGAATTTTTTGAAATTTTCTGAAATCCCATGAGATCGTTTGAAATCCCTTTAAAAAAATTACTTTTTGGAATTGCTTGAAATATTTTTAAATCGCATGAAATTTTAGTGAATTTCATTGAAATTTTTAAAATCTTCTGGAATTTAATGTTATGAAAATTCAATTTACTTTTATGAAAATGATGAATCTGTTTGTCTATTATCGAATTATAGAAGGCAATAAAAATGTAGCCTAAAAAAGTATGAAACATAAGCGTGAATTCACTTCCCAGAAGCAAAAATGTATTGATTATGACTGTTTTATTTCAACATTCTTTAGAGGTGCCTATCTTTTAAGTTCGCTTTTACACGCACATTAGCCTTGTAAGTCATGATAAGACATTTGCACATAAGCACGTTTATTTTTCTGAATTTCTTCTTATTTACTTATTTTCGAAAAGATATACCAAATTTCAGAAGTCACTCTGATTGAACGTTCGGTAATAACTTAAATTTTCATTCGGTAGTATCAAACGCATCGTTTTTTTTTAAGCGTGAAGAATTGTGTGTGGGTTAGAAAGTGAAAAGTCTCTTTTTTGATGACCACAGGAGGTCCTTGATTCCTCAATCATTCAAGCAATTAGCGTCACCGACTTAATTGACTGCTGACCGACTACTGAAGTGCTCGTTCAGCAAACGTTTACTTCCGGAGAAAAGCTACCCCTCAATGTTGGAAAAATTAATTTGTAATACAAAACAAAATTAAGGCAATAAACGAGTTCGACAGCTGTTTTAATATTTTAAAAATCATTTTTTGATATCTACAATTTTGTTTTGT
Organism: Melikaiella ostensackeni; assembly: GCA_032362435.1. Classification (NCBI taxonomy): domain Eukaryota; kingdom Metazoa; phylum Arthropoda; class Insecta; order Hymenoptera; family Cynipidae; genus Melikaiella; species Melikaiella ostensackeni. The sequence goes on from JAUMHM010000016.1 coordinate 6,042,021, forward strand.
AAAAAGATAGCCTGATAATGACTTGGGCACAAAAAATGCTAATCACGCAATAAGATATGTAGTAATATGTTTTGGGCATATTTTAGTATGATCAAAGAAAAAATCATGACAACAGAATTTGTACTTTTTACGCATTAAAAGCATATTGTTCGCTGGACCAGAAAACGATATTTCTCTGTTGGCAGTCAAGTTTACCGGCAAAGAATGACGTCACACTAAAATAACTAATAGCATAAATATACGAATTATATAATATTCCTGCATCTTTTGTATCATTAACGTAGCATACTTGACTCATTTAGGGGTAATTTTTTATAACAGTGTCGCATTAATCCGTATAAGAGGTATTTTTTACATTCTTATCTCAATGAGAAGGTACTAGTTTTATGTGAAAATTGATTTTCGCGGATTTCATCAAATCTCGACATTTTCGGACTCACTGATTGAGAAAAAATTGATTTAACGTCGGTGTCTGTCTGTCGTCGTTGTCGTCGTTGCCTGTGCACACGATAACTTTCGAAGGAATTATCCGATAGAATTGCCCTTTCGCACACTAGTTTAAGACCTAAAAAGAAAGGACGAGTTAGTTAACCAGACATTTTTGATCAATGGTTCTGGTTTTATCCATCGAAAATACTTTCTAAAAAATAAAAAATTCCATTTTCCGGCAAAACTATATGAGATACGAAAAAAATGTTGAAAAGCAAAATTGTTCGTCTCAAAAAGATCTACAAATTTGCCTCAGACTCTTTTTTCCATGGGACCCCTAGTTTTTGTTTTAATCGTTACAAATATTATTGGAGAAAAAAATAGCACTTTCCAGTAAAACTGTACTACATATGAAAAAATTTTAAGGAGCGAAATTGTTCATCTCAAAAAAATTGCAAGCTATTTTTTATAAGACGCATAGTTTTTGCTTTAATCGTGAAAAATGTTATTGAATATGAAAAATTCCAGTTTCAAGCAAAACTACACGAGATACGAAAAAACTGTTCAGAATCAAAATTGTTCACCTTGAAAAGAACTACAAATTTGCTTCAAACTACTTTTTTGATGAGACGCATAGTTTTTGTTTTAATCATGAAAGATAAAATTAAAAATTAAAAATTTTAATTTTGGGAAAAACAACACAAAATACAACAAAATGTTGAATAGTAAAATTATTCACTGAAAAAAGGTCAAAGAATTTGTTATTGACCATTTTTTCACAAGACGGCTAGTTTTCGTTTTAATCGTGTGAAAATGCTATAAAAAAAATCATATTTATAGAAAAACGGCAGAAGAAACAACAAATGATTAAGAGCATTTTGAAATTGTTATTAATATAGGAAAGGAAATATACTTTCTTATGAGCCCTTTCATGCACGAAAAGCAGAAAACAAAAAGGCTCACAGAACAAAAACAGACTTCCAACTACCTCCTTTCCGGCTAATTAGAGACAAATTTTTAACAAATCCAATTAAAAATTTAAAAAATAAATAAATACACTAATCCAATTTGTTAAGTAATAAAGAAAATCAATTAGGAAAATTAAGATATATAGATTAATATAAAATAAATTTATTATATTAGATTTCAAGATAATATAGAAACTTTCGCATTTTGCACATACTTAAATCGAAAACGAAGTGCGAGACACGTGATGAGAATGTATTCGTTAAAGCCGAAAGAGCTTCGACAAAAAAGAATTCACAATCACCAAATTACAGTTGTCAATGGATTAACTTTTAATTTTAAAAGGTTTCTGAACAAATATGGAAGAAATACGTCACGCAAAAAGTGAGGTTAGAAACTTAGACTTCTCGGCTTTTCCTGTGTTTAGAGAAACTAACAATGAATTTCCCCTAATTTTTAAATAGCTCGATTTGAAAAAACTTATATGTAATTTCAATTTTTTAACTATTATATTAATTTCTTTATAATTAGGCAATAAATTTTGACTCTTTTGAAATTTGCGCCTACTCGAATACCACCATTCTATATTATCGACTTATCGAATCTTGCTCTCGACAGCTGATCTTGCGCAAAGCTAGCAAAGCCAATCTCACGGGAGACAATCTAACGCAAATGATACTAAAAATATAACTGAATCAAGATAGAGGTTACGCGTTTTCTTATATAGGATATAAGTTTATTTATTCAAGTCTTTGCTTAATAAGCGACAAAAAATGAAATGAGCCCCAAGGGTTTGTTGTCTAAGCCTGGCTAGTGCCGGGCACTGGCACAGGACATGTACAGATGTCTCGTTATTCCTACCGCATTTCCTGCACTCTGTGATGGGATTGAGTCCCATTTTGTGCTTGTGATAGTTCAAGTGGTTGTGCCCTATGAGCATCTGAACCACTAACCTTAAATCTTTCTTGGGTAACTTCAGGATTTCCCTGGCTCCGTCCATTCTGTACGTATAGCCCAGGATGGCTTTCGCCTGTCGGCAATCCAGGGTTTGTTTTCAGTACTCCCGGGGATTCATCCGAATCTAGTTTTTGATGGCCATCCCAATGCAGCAAGACGCTAGTCCCAGAGCCGGTTCCGGGCCTATATATTCACTTACTGCATCGCTTTTCGCCAGCTGGTCTGCTTTTTCGTTACCCCTGATCCCTGCATGACTAGGAACTAATACGAGGGTCACGTTATTCTTTTTTGCCAGTTGGTTTAATGCCTTTTTGCATTCTCAAACCAGCCCTGATGTTATGTCTGGGTTTCCAACTGCAGTTAATGTCGCTTGGCTGTCTGAGCAGATTGTAATCTACCTGAGAGCCTCGTCTTCTTCTATAAGTATCTCAGCGCAGCAAAGGGCAGCCAAGACCTCCGTCAGAAAGACGGTGGCAAGTCGGCCGCGTGGGATTCCTATCCCTTTCCTCCCTGCACTATCGTGGATTCCTGCTCCTAACTCCCCTTCTCCTTTGAAGCCATCTGTGTACTAGATTCGCCCCTGGAGGAGCGGGTTACCATTTGCTTTCCACACATCCCTATTTGGGATGACAACGCGGAAAGCCCTGGTGAAGTTGAAGCATTTTGTCATTCTGTCCTACCTCATTCCTAGAATTGGCAGTGTACTGATGTCACTTGGGAGCCTAGTGTATTTAATCCCCCAAGTCCATCTGTCTGCTCTTGCCAGTCGGCCCATCAGTGTGTCTAGATGAGCCCTCTGGCAAGGATTACAAAGTCAACCGCATATCCCTGGGTATAATAACCCTCCTCATCTAGTCTTCGAAGGAGGCCGTCGACTACAATGCACCACAGGAAGGGTGACAGAATACCCCCCTGAGGGCATCCCTGCGGTGCTACCCCCTTAACTAGACCTTCACCCCACCAGGTTTCGAGACGCCTCCGATGCAGCATGCTCCCTATCCAGCATTATGTCCAAGAAGGTTCCCACAGCGTACTCCCCCTGTTCAAGCTGCGCTCCAGGTTTGTTACAACAGCATGGAGCGAAGTTTCCACATAGCAGCGTGCCTGAAAGGCGTCCTGCCCTCTATGCAGTGGACAGGCTTAGAGCACCTCAACCCTGATATATCTTTCGACTAACTTCTCTAACGTCTTCAAAATAAAAGACATTAGACTGATCGGCCTGAAATCCTTAGCAACAGTGTAGCCCTCCTTCCCAGGTTTGGAAATGAAGACCACTCTGCCGTCCTTCCATGCTGATTCCACGTGCTTAAGAGTGATACTCGCCCTAAATAGTTTTGTCAGTGGAGAGACGACACAGTTCATGCCTTTCTGTAAGAGCATTGAGTAGACGCCGTCCGCCCCTGGTGATTTAAAGCGTAGAAGATCCCGATGGCCCATTCCACCTTCTTGATATTCACGACCCTTGCGGCGAAATGCCAGTCGGCCTTCTCCCTCTCCTGGCCCCAACGTTCCTCCCGGTCGGTTCGCGTTCGCTAAAAACCTGGGAAGTGAACTTCCATCGGGTAGTTCAGGGTTTCTTCTTCGTCTTCGGCAAACTCACCATCTTTGAGCCTTATCAGCCCAAGGTGAGCCTCCGGATCTTCTTCTAGGATCTTATGGAGCCTCGCTGTCTCTGAAATGCTTTTAGCTTCCTCGCAGAAGCCCTTCCAGCCTACCTGTCTATACATTAATGTTCTTCTTGAATTTATTCTGAGCCAACTTGTAGTTGTCCCAGTCTGAAAACAGTCTGGTTTTGTTTGCCGTATTGTACATCGCTCTAGTCTTTTTACGGAGCTTCTTAAGGTGGGTGATCCACTATTCCGCCCCTTTCCTAGACTTGATCGTACTTGTAGGGCAATCGTTCTCATATGAAATGATCAGAGCGCTCCGCAGAAGCTCCGCAGCGTGCTCTAAATCATCCATTGTACCATAGTTCATGGGAAATTTCACGAGTCTTACCTTCGAGTTCTTCCTTGTATGAGTCCCAAAGTGTCAAAAGTCAGAAAGTGTATTCCTGAGATTTCTGATCTTCGAAATCGCTGGTTTCCTTAGGGGCAACTGGAACAAGATATATTTGTGGTCCGAGAGAGACTCTCTAGCTCGCTACCTTGCTCCTCAGTTCCTCCGAGCATAGAGTCAGATCGAGAACCTCACTCCTGTTTTTGTTCTGGAATGTGGGAGTATTACCTCGGTTTAGGATCTCCAGCTCAGTACCCGCTAAGTATTCCAATAAATATCTTCCACTATCGTTAATGTTCGTGCTCTTTCTCCGCTCTCACCTTTGAACCTCACCTTAATAACGGTGAGGTCCCTGAAGCAGAGCTTAGGTACCAAGATCGCATCCATACTCTTGACGACTATGCATGCCCTTGGTGCTTTTTCGCGTGGCTCCTTGTATATGGAGCCTCACCCTCTTAAGCCACTAATCCACCGAGGCACCTTTACCGTGGTGAAATTTTATCTGCATCATTGAGATTCCTGTTTCAGCCATTAGTCGACAGATTCGGCGCATCTCTGGATGCTTCTGGACTCCTTGCGGAGCCCTGATGGGTCACTCTGAAGGAGACCCTACTTGCCCCTAGATAGGGTCTGTAATCTAGAGCCGCAAGAGCCCTAATTGCACTTTCAGGGATACTTAGGGCCAGGATCGTAGGGTGGGGTTTTGGAAACGTAGGCACTTCTGAACGACCGCTGGATCCTCGGGGGTACCGAGGATCAGTACGGTCGCTCTGCGGAACCTTTTGAGGCACTCAGTCCCCTGGATCACCAAGTTTAGTCCCTCCTCGAACTTGAACATTGGTGTCCTCTCCACCAGTCAGTCCCTCGACCAGATGCCGGTAGCCTGCACTACGATGACCCCCGACCGGAGGAGGACGTCATCGAATCTGGGGGCGCGCCCCTCGCGGGGTAATGCGTCCATCTCTTTTGATATTTCATCCCTCAGCCTGACCAGCTCCTTTGGAGTAAGGCAGGCATCAGGATAACCCAACGCGACGACAACTCTCACCAGGGCGTTGTTCGCCATCTGTGCAAAAGTAAGGCCCCGTGTTTTCAGAGCCTTTGGCCGTTTAAACTCCCTAATCGGGGGAGTATCTTTGAAGTCCTTCCTCCTCTTGCTCGTAGACCGAGCAAGAGGAGTGGCTCCAGATGTTCTTGGCTTATCCGAGGCCCCTCGTGAGGAGCCTTGGCTGCTATTTGAAAACCATGCTTGACGGGCTTTCTTTTCCTGAGCACCATTACGGTTTTTCCTCTTGACAGAGAGCCAAGTAATTCTTTCTTCCACCACAGCAACTTCATTGTTGTCATCGATAATAATTGTCTCTACCGTCTCTGGTGAGATGGCCCCTGTGGAGTCGGCGACATTTGGCGATGGGTTAAATGAAGACCCCAAAACGGAGCCTTTATTGTTGATATTTGTGTTTGTTTTTTTGTTTTCGACACCTATTTTGAACCACGAATAGCTATAAAAATAAAGAACGCCCCCTGCAGAGCCCCGCTTGCAGAAGGAGGGTCTACATACAAAGGGATTCGACCCAGTGTCCCAAAATCTCCGTTTTGATACCTCCTTTGAGACTCCGCCAAGTCCGCCTCGATTGAGGGGGGCAAGCCGGGATGTCAAAGGATTTGGTAACACTATTGCCACTCAGCCGTTGACACGACGATCACATCTCGGCTTGGGAGCATAACGACTCGCGCCCTCGATATTCCAGGGGGCTTTGCTATTACCTCCTGGAAGGATCACTCCTTAGTTCAAGTCCCGCAGACGAGAGTCCTTCAGTTCCCTGGAGCAGCCACAGATCGGGATACGGTCTCTCTAGTTATATATTTAGTTTTTAAATATACTGTTAATATAATTAAGATGTTATCCTGGAACTTATTATAAATAGAATAAGGTTGCCAAAAAGGTCTTGTATACCTTGAAATAAAAGAAATGATACCCTCGTTACCTATAAAAAATGGTACTCAGAGGAAGATGCCATACACGAAATATATGCATTCTTTTATTATGACCATTAAGTACTGCATTAATAATTTTTTAGGCTAGTTTTTTATTTTTAATTAACGATATCTTTATGATTTTCGTATCTGAAGGTAAAAATATTTTCCTACCTTATTATTGTGTCAATGGACTAATTTCTGAATCAATGTCAGTTCACGGCGTGATTTTGAACACTGCACTTCGTGTTACGGAAGTTTCTTACCAGTTAAAATCGAAAAGAATTTTTACTCTGAAGAATGTGTTTCTCATAAATTAAAATTTGTATTCAAAGAAGTGGATTATTATATGTTTTAAAAAATTAACAAAATTTTATATTTTAATAATTTAATCTCATTGACGATAAAATGTTTTGAATATCTATTTTGTGTTCTTGACATAATTGAAATGTTTGTTTAATTAGTGTTGTGGTGAATTGTTACAAAACACTACACACCCGCACGCTAATCTCATAGTATAGGAATCTGGCACTGCGAGCACGCTTTACAGACACGGAATGTCGCCATTTTCATGCAAGTTTTACAAAAAATATCGTATGTGACACGTGCGAGAAGCTATTCCGTTTCTCGCACTTGTTACACAACTTAAACTTTTTTGAAACAACTGCATGCGAAGTTTGGTTTCTCGCACCTGCGTAGCGTGCGCGAAGTGCCCGCTTCTCACATGTTATGGCAGAATTTATTCGCGTATACCTAACCGTGTGCGAATTAAATCGGCCTGTTATTCGCACAATTCGCACGCAGGTGTTTCAAAAAATAGTATAGTGTGACAAGTGCACGTAGATGATTCAAGACGAGTGTCAAATCTGCCGCCCGAGCCCCCCTCCTAAGACGGGACCCCAGCATATTTTCGTATGAACATATTATATTTATCAAATACGTAAGTGTATTCGTGCTCAGTACACTTCTAGTTAGTTACCAATGCTTTTTTCAACAATGCAAGTAAACTAACAAAAGCGGAATGTAAAACTCATTTTAACACTTAAGATTACGAATTCTTTCCTATTTTAGAAGTCCTGATTCAATAGTTCGTGGTGATTTAAAGCTGTAATTAGTTGTTATTTCATATATACAATTTTCTAAGCTTTAAATCTGTTAGGTGCTTTAATTAATTTTTTTGTTGTTTGCAAAAATAATGTAAAAAACGTAGAAGATGCGTAATTCCTGAGACGGGCCCTGTTCTGGTTAGAAACTGTAGATAAAAGCGTAACCTGTTTTACCTTTATAGAAGCAGCTGATTCAGCCAGCAAAAGAAAAAATTCAAATTTTTCACCAATCAGAGACAACCTCTTCTTACCTCACATAACTTTTAGATCACCAACGTCTCATCACATTTTAGATCACCAACACGAATTTCTTAAAAACATTTTGCTTTTTCGCATGAAATCAATAAATTCTGGTTCTGAGGTAAATAATATATGTAATTTCACAAATTTTTATAAATATTTCTTTTCTTTTACGTTTTTCAATACTATTTTCATACTTGGCCTTATTTAAGGCTTATTTTACGACTTGTGATGTATTTTTCATGCATAATGCATCATAAAGGTACACAATTGTTTAAACAATGTACGGCGAATACACTTTATCAATATCAAGTACATACTGAATAAAATTATGTTTATAGTTTTTAAAAGGGACCCGTCTTAGGAAACCAGGTTCCTAAGACGGGTCATTTGATATATTTTTTGAACATCAAAGTTTGCTACCTTTTAAATATTTTCTGAAGTTTTCGGCATATGCACTTTATAAAACAAACATCAAACTATAATGTTAGCAGTCACTTTTACTTCTGAAGTTACTTAAGCACTTTAGCATTTGCATTTCGCATAGTGTAAAATTAACTTATATTTGAGGAAGAGAACTCATATTGCACGAACCTTTACAAGAGCTTTCTGCGAATATTTTTACTAGGATTATGCAAACTATAGTAAAATTCCAATTTTGGGTTGAATGCAGAACCATACCTGTATATTCAGCGCTTTGAATTTCTGAGGATGGGTGAAGAATAAAACCCATCATTAAAATTTTAGTAGAGCTTACGCCTTTAGTGCAAGATCAGGTGGTCATTTTATGAGACTATAACTTCAGTAAAACTGCAATAAAAGGCTTAAGAAAACAATTTAAACTAAGAATAAAAACATTGTTTTCCTTCATTTACAAGTTTAAAATTAAAAATTGTATACCCTTCTTTGGGAGCGTCTATTAATTATGTAAGACTTTTTTGGAGGAGAGAGTATGAAAAATCTTACGAATCCTTACTTTGGTTTTGTTCAAATTACTTCTTATACTATTATACACATTATTATATCACTATTTGTTTAATTTTTTTGTTATTATGTAATGCAATTATTT
>JAUMHM010000016.1:6061039-6078261 GCA_032362435.1 Melikaiella ostensackeni
ACGGAGCCGAGTTTTGTGGAAATAACACTGAAGTGGTGAATGATTGGCATAAACTCTTTATTTTGGCACTTGAAAAGAGGCTGTATATGTTAAATATTTTGGGATAACCAAATCTCTTTAAAATGTTTAAAAATAGGCGAAAAAAATTGAAAACATCCAGTTTTTTCAAAATTGCTTTTCTCTGGTGCATACTAATGCTTTGAGATACAGTTGTCGAAACTTGTTATTGATCAACAAATTTGACTTGAAAAAATTTTTATTTTAGTTTTTCTAAAATAACTCAATTTCTGTACACCACAGTCAAAAGTCGTCAGAAAATTAGTTAAAGTAGACTAAATTTCCTAAAAATCTAAAAAAGAAATACAATGCTCTAGCTCTAATCGAACTGCAGTTATGGCCTCCTGAATTTTTTTTGCGGTTAGGATCGGTTAGGATCCCCATATCAGCCCGAGACCTGTGACTTACTGTCATTGTGAACTTCCGTTATGTACGTCGTTGCGTCGGTACTGCAGATTGCTTCAGTTAGTTTTCCTTAGTTTTAACAGGTCATCAAAATTTATTTTGGATCTAAGTACTTTTTCCGTGAATAAGATATGGCTTTAAAACTGTGGGAAACGCAAAAAAAACAATTAAATACGTTTGTATACCTCATTTGGATAGAAATTTGTAAAAAAATTTCTTTCCAAGAAATCAGAAATAAATATCGGCATTTATTGTGAAACAACTTATATCCACACGAAATAAGATGTCAAGTAATTATTTGTGGAAATAAAATGAACGGTAATAAAGGACATTTCTATGGTTCAAATATGGGAATAAAAATAGATTTTGTTGTTATTTTGACGTTAAATGAAATGATGCGTAAAAACCCAACTTTTTAAATGATTTTTTCTTCCCAAATCAGCGCTCTATGTTTAGTGGCTTATAATCTGTAAACTTGTTTGTTTTGAGGACCTAGAAATTCAGACACTTCACCATTTGACTTTGAACTACAGAAAGAGATTTCGTTCTTGCGAGTGTGGAACGAAAAATCTAGTAGTGGATAAAAACTAGCTTTAAAAAAAGGTTTTTTGTTCCCCAAGGCAGGAATCTTACTTGTAATAGTGATGACAGAAAATCGAATATTGTCTAAAAAGTCGACTTTTTAAATTGATCCTTGCCCCCTTCCCACAAAGCAGAACTCTTCCGTTCAATGCAGGCCTAGACAAAGGGGAAATTTACTCACGAAGCACATGTTGGCGTTCACACTACCGATACTCTTGCCGTGCTTTTTCTTCGCCTAACTCTCCGCCTTGTCACACACTGTTTTTTTAGATTTATTAATATTTTTCCAAATACTTTTCGCATTATTTTAACTTTGAATTTTAGATACACTAAAGCTCCTATATAAGCGCATCCGGTTTAAGTATTCCTAAAACTGCTATCTCACGTAGTTTCTCAGCGGGCAGGGAGTGTCAACAATGCGTCGCCATCAGTAGCGGAGCGATAAAAGCGGGCAGTACGCGCAAAATGATCGTAAGGTATCACAGTAATAAGAACAGTAAAAAACTGGGAAGTTGGAGAAATTTTAGGTTGAGTTTGATCGAAGCCCACCGTGATGGATAACCGTATTTTTCTGAAGTGCGCGAGAGCCGTAGTGCCCATAGCATGCGCAGTGCTTCGAAGTACAAGCACTGCGGCTGTCGTGCACCTTAGGAAAAAACAGTTCCAAACAACTCCATGGTAATGTCCTTTAGTTTAGTTTTTGGTATGATAGCTTTATAGGAAAAGATTCAAGCCATTTTTTATAAGGGTTTCCGGCGTCGGAGCAGGACATCTAATCGCCGTCGTTTAGTCACTGAACAACTAGTCGCCGCACGTTTAGTCGCTGGGACATCTAATCGCCAGGACATTTATTCGCCAGGATGCGTAGTATTTAGCTTCCATGCCAAATATTCTGAATTTAACGTCGCATCAAGACGCTTAATTTTATTTTTCTCGCATGAATTTGGGTTTTTTGCATAATATAAAATGTAAAATTTGTAACTCATTTTGGAATTTGAAAAAATCAAATTATAAAAAAATTGTGTTTTGAACTTCACACATTTTTTTTCATTCAGGTTTTTCTTTGATTTTCAAGGGGTTCCTGTTCCATGTGTAAAAATTTAAAATACGTGTTCTATAAGGCGGAATAAATATGCGCTAATTGAATCATTTGAGAGAAAAAAATACTTATTAATTTATTTTAAAAGCAAGTACATTTCCAGAAGTAAGCATTTTAAAAATTATAAAATTGCGAAACTTATTGAATTAAAACACACTGCAAATCCCATATAAGTCCGACTTTGGTTCTTGCCTAAAATGGCCTTGGACATATAGCGGACCGACTTTAATGTCAACAATCAGGTCCGTATGAACCATTTCTATGTGATTTTCGTTCGCAGTGAAAAATATTTATTAAATTTATTTAAATTTTCGTTTGTTTTGAAGGATAAACGCTGCCTCTTGTTTTCCTGCGACATTTTTGCTACACATAACGTAAACACTGAAAGCGAATGAAGCGAAATGCGGACCGTGCGAACGGACGAAATTATGCGCTTACGTGGCACCGCCCGCATTGTTAGTGCGGCACTGGACGAGTATGCTGGCTTTAGAGTGCCACTCTCTGCACACCTTTCACCCCTGATCATCGAACGAAATTCTCGGAATAACATATTGCGGACTGACTTACTCGGGACTTTCAGTGTACATCTGATTTTGCGAAATTCGAGACGCTTATCCCCTGAGATTATACTCCTTAGAAAAAGAGTTACCACGTATTTTTTTCGATAAACTTATTTTTAGTACTCGCTCAAGGCTTGAGAAAGAAATAATTGTCACTTTAAGCATCAACAAGTTTTTTTTCTTGAAGAAAGTTATGGGTAATTTTTTCCCCATAAGTTACAATTCTACGAGGTAAGATTTTGGAAATACCTAAATTTACGATTTTTTCCGGAAAATCTAACCTTTAAAGTACTTTCATATTCGAAAGGCTTACTCCCCGAAATCATACCGCTTAAAACTCCGTATTTTTGCTGTTTTCGATAAACTTATTTTCAGAACTCGCTCAAGGCTCGAGACAAAAAGAATTACCGTTTAAACTGTGTATAATTTTTTTTTGAAAAAAGAATTTCGAATTTCTTGAAATGAGATGTATTTTGGTTGAGTAAGTGTCACAATTTTCTATCTTGTAAACAGCTCACTCCTGAGAATTAATCGGCTTTAAAAATGATTGAATCCGTATTTTTTCCTTTTTCTGTACAAAGTATTTTTGAGGTTTGGCACCCGAATGAAGAAAAAAATGGTCAATGTCTTCTGGTCGGGTTTAGAATTTAAAAATTCATCAAATTTTACCTATGGGCTAAAAAATTATTAAAAATTATTTTTAGATACAGTTCTTATTATTGAACAATAAAAAATTTAAAAATTGAAAAAATTTGTTATGCAAGATACAATTGTTTCAAAACGCAAAAATCTACGTTCATTACTTTAGTTAATTGCATATTTTTTAAATAAAAGTTTTACATATCGAATTCGGATTTTCTTCAGTTTGAGTCAAAGAAACATGTAAGTATTTTGTTAGTATAAACGTATTGCACTTTTCAAAGAGTTTCCATATCGTGAAATTCGCCTTTTGAAAACGATTTCAGCGTTTTAAAAATGACGAATTTTTTTCACATAACAACAAAATAATGGCATGTTTCTTCAATTCCAAATGCAGAAATTCGACATGTCCACTTGTTTTTCACATTTGCAATTAACTAAATTCAAAACTAGCTTTGAATTCGATCTTGGGTGTTTCCAATTTCCAATTATTTTGATGATACAAAAAACCGATTTTTCAAATATTATAAATGACCATTACTTCCTTGATCTTAAATAAAATGTCATAATTTTGTAGGTCAATCGATTCGACTTGAACCAAAGAATCTTTTCTATTCTTGCGTCAATTTTTAATTATGTCAATGAAAAAAGTTTAACTATAAAAACCCATTTTTTAAATATTATAAACAAAAATCTAATAAATATTTTTAGAAATTTTTGTGTGTCTATGAGGAAGCAAAAACATGTTTTTTTTGCATATTTTCAAAACATTTTAACTTGCTTTAAAAATTTTGTTTTTAATTCTAAATTTTTTGTAGTTCTTTATCACAAAAACTTTACTCACAAACAACTCTTTTTCAATTTTCAAACTCAAAAACCGAACTGAAGACATTGACCGATTTAAATCATTTTTTTAATACTTCTTTTGAATGCCAAACCACAGATTTTTTTTTGCTGCACTCAAATGATTCGATTAATTAGCGTATTTTTCCGCCTTATGGTACACGTATTTGAAATTTTTACACATGGAACAAGGACCCCTTAAAATACTAGGTAAAATTTACACGCAAAAACTGCGTGAAGTTCATAATACAATTTTTTTCATAATTTGATTTTTAAATAAATTTCCAAAATGAGTTACAATTTTTATATTTAGTGACGAATTTTTATATGTAAATATAGAAAAAGATATTTTTTGGTAACATTTCTTACACGTATTTTGCAAAAAAAATATGGAATTATGCGCTGTTATGCGAAAATTCCAAAATTATGCTAAGAAATTGAAATTATGCGTTGTGATGTGACGTTAAATTCAGTAAATTTGATATAGAAGCTTTATATAACATGAGAGTAAAGAGAACGACTAAAGCACAGACTACACGTCCTGGCGACTAGTTTTTCTGATACTAAACGTCCTAGCAAATAAATGTCCTAGCGACTAGTCGTCCTGACACTAGATGTCCCAGCGACTAATTGTCCCGGCGACTAGTTGTCCAGCGATTCTTCAATTCTTGAATTTCATTCCAAAGGGTTGTATTGAAAAATTGAAAGTTGCGACTAAGCGTCCTGACAACTAGATGTTCCAGCGACTAGTTGTCCTGCGATTAAACGGCGGCAACTAGGTGTCACGTACCGTTCCGGCGAAACGTATGAAATCCTAAGTACACTATAACCTCGGTTTCGGTCCAGTGTCGGGGGTTGTCTCCAAATTGTTTTGGTTCCAAATCGGGGGGATCCAAACGTAAACAGTCAGGTCCGTAAGAACCATTTCCTATTATTACGCAATCTTCGAACCTGAGTACCCGCGCACTGCGCCTTTGTCTATATGCTGCTGGTGTTTCACGCTTGGTTGAACATCGTCTCTCGCCCTGCGCGCCGGAGAAACTGCGAGGGCCAGCCATTCTAGGAAGGCCGAAACCGGGGGGACTGAAACTGCGGTTTGAGTGTAGGAGGAAAATCAGCTGCTTAGGGTGCACATAGATTCCAATAATCAGACTTATTGTTCATACAACGTTTTTTGTGCCGATTCTTTAATTCTTGAATTTTATTCAAAAGGGTTGTATTGAAAAATTGAAAGTTGTTCCATTTTAAGTGTTTGCAGCTTCTAATGTTTCAATCTTGAACGTTTAATTTAAAATTTGGAACAATTTTTTTTAAAAGCTTCCAATTAATGATTTTTGTTTATGACTGATTTATTTTGAAATTACGCAATTTAGAATGCCAAGCCGGCAACGTTTTTCCAGTAAGCGATTAAAAAATTGGCTTGATTTTAGAATTCATTTGTTGTTGCGAAATAATGTTATGTTTTAAAATGAAATATATGAACAATTGGCGTCCCTGTCATGTCACATGTCACAAGTTTCTTTTTGGCTTGTCACACCTGCGACTTGATTTTTAGTATTTGAAAATTGTGTAGTGTACACGCAATTTTGTCAAGTTCAAACGCACAATATTATAATCTAGGTAATAAGAAGAATGTACACCTTTTTTGACAGATAGTGGAATCAAAAAATCGGCAGCCCTCAACTTGGGAAGAAAAATTAGAAAAGGAAGAACTTGAGGCTAGAGTTGAAGTTTTAACAAATGCAGAAAAGAAATACGTCGACGTTGGTCCATCTTATGACTGTGTGGTTTTTCATGATGGAAAAATGTGGAGGTGAATATTTGTTGCATTCTATCACTTATTAGCAATAGTTCACACGTATTTTGAATATTCATCAGGAGTGCAAGACAGTGAACACGAGATGATGTGAAGTTAGTAACAATCGTCCCCACTTTTTTTACATCTGACTTTTCTTCAACCTGTTGAATAGAATGGCATTTGTTGACAACTTCTGATTGATTCAAGTTTTTGACAGGAGAGTGATTCTCATCAAAAGCGGCAATTTCGTGCCTGAATTATTAAAATATTAAAATTGATGAAAATTGTGTTTTTTTTTTGCTTAGATATATGTATGGTCGTGTACCATACACGTATGCAACGTGGTCACGCAGGATCACTTTATTTGTTTATAAAAAATGAATCAAGATGAATCAAAATTCATGCATAAGTAGATGAAATGGCTATATTCTCTACTATCTGTTTTAAAAGTTGTTAGAAATTTCAAATTGCTCTAAAACATGCCAGGAGAGATTAAAGGCCAGGGGAGATTACACGCCATATTTTTCTTCATTTAAAGAAAAAAAAATCTGCCCGCCGCGCGGGCACATTCTGATCGCGCTGCGCGCGCCGCACTTCGCGCGAAGTTTTAGCGCGTCTAAGGCGCGCGGAATGTTTTTCGCGCTTCGCGCTTGACCTCTTATGTGCCTCGCGCTACGCGCTCGGTCCTGAATAATCAACTAATTTATATTCATGCTTAAACATGAAGCACCCAAATCGAATACTTTATATTTTCTTATGGCATTTTCCACGTTTAAGACAAAAACTATCATTGCTATTGGAAAATGGTCAACATCAATTTTGTAGAACTTTTAGAGGCGAATAATTTTGGTCTCTTGTCTATTTGTCGTATCTAGCGCGGTTTCTTGGGAAACTTGAGTTATTACTTTTCTCAGTTTGATTTTTCATGGCTAAAACCATAAATATTGGCAGTAGAAGGCTTGCTAACGAATTTGACCTGTCTTTTTGAACCACAAATCAGTGTACAGAGGGAAATTCGAATTAGAACATTCTTTCGAAAGTTATCGCGTCGTCAGACAACAGACAGACATTTTCGTAAGAACCATTTTTTCTGACTTAGGGAGTCTCAAAACGTCGAGAAATGACGAAAACTGGATAGGTACAAATTCACATGAATCTAAGACATTCCATCATAAATGATGAGAATGTAAAAATTCAAATTTTCCCGCCAAACTATACGTGCTATTGAAAAATAGTTAATAGCATTTTGTAGATCCTTTTGAGGTAATTTTTCTGTCGAAGCTTTCGTTGTTTTTCGCGTTGTTTAGCTATAAACTTGAATTTTCGATTTTCTCATGGCATTTTCCACGTTTAAAACAAATACTATCATTGCTATTGGAAAATGGTCAACAGCAATTTTGTAGAACTTTCAGATGCGAATAATTTTTTTCTCGTGTATATTTGTCGTATCCAGCACGGTTTCGTGGGAAACTTGAATTATTACTTTTCTCAGTTTGATTTTTCATGGATAAAACCATAAATATTGGCAGTAGAAGGCTGACTAGCGAACTAGACCTGTCTTTCTGAACCGCAAATCAGTGTGCAGAAGGAAATTCGAATTAGAACATTTCTTCGTAAATTATCGCGTCGTCAGACAACAGACAGGCATTTTCATAAGAACCATTTTTTCTGACTCAGGGGGTCTCAAAACGTCGAGAAATGACGAAAACTAGATAGGTTCAAATCCACATAAATCTAAGACATTCCATCATAAACGATGAGAATGTAAAAATTAATTTCAAACCAAAAAAAAAACGAATTTTTAATAAAATAGTTCAAAACGGTTTCAAAATAGAATCCCTAACTGAAACAGATTAATTTTCAACCAAATAGTTGCATTTTCAAGGCAAAAAGACGAATTTTCAATAAAACGGTTGAACTTTCAAATGAATAGAATGATTTTTCATCAAAATCGTCGAATTTCAACAAAATAAATAAATTTTCAAACAATTAATGAAGTTTTAACCAAAAAAGGTGAATTCTCAACCAATAATAGTGAATTTTCAACCTGAGAGATGAGTTCACAACAAAGCTGATGGATTTTCAACTGCAATGAGTAAATTTTCAGTTAAAAAAATGGATATTCAACTCTGAAATATACTTCTTTTCTTTCTAATAGTGTTTCTATAGATTTTCGAAAATTTAGAATTCCAGGAAGGGAGGACAATGGGAATTTTCCTATATTGGGCAGCAAAAATGTTATTTTTTAATCAAGTACTTGAGTTTTCAACCCAAAAATACAAATTTTTAACAGAATAGTTGAATCCTCGACCAAAACATAATTACCTTTAACCAAACAGTTGCATTTTTAATAAAAAAAAATTAATTTTTTACCAAAATAGTTGAATTTTCAACTAAACTTCTCAACTTCTTAATTTTCCTTTGACTGAGACCTGTAATGAATATTTTTCTTTGATTCACTCGGAAAAAAAGATTCTTCGATTCAAAAACAATTTCTTTATATTCAAGAAAAATAGTCATTGGCCCCGAGTCAAAGAAAAGTATCTTTCATCGAAAGAAACTCCATTGATTCAAGAAAACTTCTTTGGTTCAGAAAAATGTTTTTTTCTTCATTGAAAAATTTTCTTTAATTTAAAATATTTTTTTCATTTTTAAGCTTTTTTCGTTTAAATGATAAGATTATGTTAAAGAAACGGTTTCTTTAAGTCAAGGGAATTATTTTTCTGAGTGATATGCCATTCTATTTTCAATTGCGAGATAAAAAAAGTAAGTCTCCGTGTACATAAGTTATAAAATTTACATAACGTTGACGCTTTTCGAGGCAAGAAAGATCTGAATTGCGAAATACAAATATCTCAGAAAAATATGTTTCTCCCCTCCAATACATTTTTCAAACATGTATATTTATTGGGGAATCAGAATAGTCTGCATAATTATTTTCTCTTTACGAAATTGATTCATAGTCAGTTTTTTCTCGATATTTGGTGCAAATGAAGAATTTTCGGGATATTTTGTTCCTCTCGTTAGCGGTGTTCCTGAACCCTATTGGTAAAAAGAATTTGTTTAATATTTTAATTTGATCCAGTTCTTTATTAAATATGTAATTATTTTACACGACCCTCCCGTACAACTTTTAGCAAATTGAAAATTACTTCTTTAAATACTACTTATTTTACTAACAACAATTTTTGTTATCGAATACAAAATTTCAAGCAATACTCGTCCTAGAATTATATTCTAAATTTTTCAACTAATTGAAAAGTCGAAGTAAAAATTCATGTATTTTGTGGAAACTTTATCTTCTTGATTGAAAATTTAAATATTTGATTAAAAATTCATTTTTTTTATTGAAGATTCAAAATTTCAGTCGAATATTTACTTCTTTGGTTGAAACCTTAACTATTTTCTTGAAAATTCGTTTTTTTGGTCGAAATTTCTTTTTTTTTTAACTGAAGATTTAGCTATGTCATTTTTGGTTGAAAATGTATCTTTTTTAGTGAAAAATTAGGTTATTCGGTTGGTAACTTCATCTTCTTGATTGAAAATTCAACTATTAAAAAAAAAAAAAATTTTATTGAAGATTCATCATTTCAGTTAAATTTTCACTTCTTTGGTTGAAACCTTAACTATTTTCTTGAAAATTCGTTTTTTTTTGGTTGGGAATGTAACTTTTTTGGTGAAAAATTAAGTTATTCGGTTCAACATTAATTTTTTTGATTGAAAATTAACTATTTTAACTAAAAATTTAACCATTACATTTTTGGTTTGAAATTTATCTTTTATGGTTGAATATTCAACTACGTGGTTGAAATTTGATTTTTTGGTCGAGATTTTTTAGTTGAATATTTACTTCTTTGTTTGACATTTTTTTTAACTAGAAATTTAACCATTCCATTTTTTGTTGAAAATTCATACATTTTGTTCAAAATTCAACTGTTTTGAAGGAAATTCGACTTCAAAATTTCGGCTTGAAAATTTAACATATTGGATGAAATATTTTTTCACTATTGACTGAAAAATCTTTTTTGATCGGCAGTTCAACTCTTCTGTGGAAAACTCATCTTTATGGTTTGAACATTGATCTTTTTTGGTCAAAATTTAATCATTTTGGTTAAAAATTTAACTATTTTGTTGAGCCTCCAATGGTGTTTTCTCGGTTTAAAATTAATTTTTTTAACTGAAAATTCAACTATTTCATTTTGCATTTGAAATGTATCTTTTTGAGATAATTTTTTTCTAGTTGAAGATTCATCATTTTGTTGAAAAATTATTTTTCTGGTTGAAAATTTAACCATTTTGTTGAACATTCGTTTGTATTTTTTTGGTTGCAAATTGATTTTTTATGAATATTCAATTATTGCATTCTTGGTTGAAAATTTATCTTTTTCAGGAGTAAATTCTTGAATTTTGTTGATATATCGTCTTCTTGAGTTACAGTTGAATACTCACTTCTTTTGTTGAAAGTTTAACTATTCTGTTGCAAATTCGTCTGTTTGGTAGATAATAATCTTTTTGGTTCAAAATTCATCTTTTTGGTTATAAATTCATTTCTTTGGTTTAAAATTAATCTTTTTTTTGTAGAAAATTCATCTGTTTGGCTGAAAATTCAACTCATTAATTAACAATTCACTTCTCTGTTTGACGATTCATCATCTCAATTGAAAATTTACTTCTTTGGTTGAAATTTCAACTATTCTATTGAAAATTCGATTTTTTTGGATTAATTGAATTTTCAAACCTAAAATTTAACTATTCCATTTTTGGTAGAAAATTTATCTTTCTTCGTTGGAAATTCAACTATGTGTTTGGTTGAAAATTATTCTTCTTGGTTGATAATTTGTTTTTTTTTGGTTTAAATTTCAACTATTTGGTTGAAATTTGAAATGCTTTCTCAAAAATTTATCTCGTTGGTTGCAAATATCACAGTCTTTCCTTTTAGAAGGATTTATCAATTTTCAATTTATGAAAAAAGTGATTTTATAATTGTATGACAAGTAATGCTTTTTTTTAAATTTCCAATCCCAGAAATTTGTATGAGTAAAGTGGAGCGAAAATTTGGGAAACTAAATAAAAAGCACTCGTGTGGCCCTGAAATTGTATAATATTATTTTAAAAATGTGTTCTTATTTGAAGCGGATTTCAAATAGATCAGTCGAATTATCTGATTAAAATCCAAAAAATTGGTACTTAATATATTGTTATATTTAAAATATATAAAAAAAATGATTGAAGAAAATGTGCGGTGCCCCTGGAAACTTAAAAAAAAATAAGGTAAATAGGAAAATTGGGAAAAATTTGGTTTTTCCTGACATGAAAATTAACATCATCCAAAATAATATGGTATTTCTTTCGTGTGTTTTCACAATGGCTTCCACTGCGCTGAACATACTATATTCTTATCAAACAGTTTTTAAGATGAGATAAGATTAAATAAATTTATTTCTCATATTCGTAGGCTTTTTGGAGTCATCCATGAATTACGCAAGATGTTTTTTGGAAATTATCAACTCGTAAAACTTCATAATTATTAGCATCATCGATCGCGTATGTAGAGTTTTTGGTTTGAAGGAAGAAATAATTTTAAATAGAGAATGAAAATTTCAAATAACCATCAATATGTTAAAAGTTTTTGAACACTTAAATTCGAGTTAAAATTATATTTCAGGCATTTTACATCCCATGAAAATAAGGGGAAAATGGAAGTCGCTTGCCCTTCGAGGAAATAATAATGAAAAAACAATTTTAAAAATTTTTTCAAGATTTCAGATATGTTGACAAAGAATATGGAAAATCGCATAGGATATTTTTTTTTATTCAGGATGTTACCAAATTTTAGAAAAAGTTCAAGTCAGTTTAAAAGACATGTAGAACTTTTAGAAGTTTGGAAGAAATTTAAAAATATTCTATTCATTTTCAGAGATCTTTTCAAGTTTTGAAATATTTTTAATCTCTTCAAAATTTCTGAAATTCTTAAATATCTTTCAGTTTCCTAGGAATCTTAAGAAGGAATTTTATTCTCTTGAAACCTCTCATAATTCTTAATAAACTTCCAAATTTTTTTTTTTTTTTTTGAGCAATTAAAAATGTACATTTTGTTTCAAATTGTTTCAAATCGTTTCAAAAATTCTAAATATCTCTTAAACTTATTCAAACTTTTTCGAAAATTTTGTAATATTGCAAAATTGCAAAATTTTGTTTCAAAATTTTGTACATCCTTTCTCGACAACTTAGGAAATCATCTGAATTGTTTTGAAACCTTTTTCAATTTTTTCTGAAAATTCATTTTTCTAAAAAAAAAAATGCACTTAAATTTTCTCCAGGAATCTCAAAAAAAATCTTTTGTTTTCTTGAAACCTTTTAGGATTCTTAAAAAGCTCATTCTCTCAGAAATCTTTAAAAATTTACATTATGTTTTCAAATTGTTTGAAATCTTTCCCAATTTCAAATTATTTTCGAAGCTCTTTAAAACTTCTTCCTAAATATTTTTTGAAATAATTCAAAGTTTTCCTAAATTTTTTTGAAATACTGCAAAATTTGAAAAATTGTCTTAAGATCCTCCAGATTCTTTTTCGACATATTTTGAAATGTTCATAACTTAAAAAGCTAATATTCAAAAATAGAACGTACCTGTACATCATTTGAAATTTTCCGAGAAATCTTAGTCTTTTTGATAGCGTGAAAAAATTTACAAATTATAGTTTGATAGTAAAATGTTAGGAAGAGAATTATTTCCCAGTATTAAGAAATTATTTTAAAAAGTAGGCGGCAAGTGCTTTCGGAAAATGTTTTTGTAGCCCATCAAGTCATTCATAAAGTCGTTCAAATTTTCCTCCTCCCAGTGCCCCAGACCTCTCCTCATTTCCTCCACCCGCACTTCCCCTGTCCATCCTTCTCCACCTTTACCCTGTCCTCCCTTCTCCACATTTCCCCTCATTTCTTCTCATTTCCCCCCATTTCTTCTCATTTCCCCTCATCAACCACCCCTCACTTCTCCTAATTGTTCCTTCTCTCTCCACACATTCCCTTACTTACTGTCTCTTCTCCTCATTCCCTCTTACTTTTCCTCACACACCCTCATTTCCACCCACTTCTCCCAATTTCAACTTACTTATCTTCACTTCCCCTCATTTCACCGCCCCCCTCCGCACATTTCCTCACTTACCCTCACTTCCTCTCATTTCCCCTTACTTTGCCTCACTTGTCCTACTTCCCCTACTTCCACTAATTTCCCCTTACTTCTCTGTACCTCCTTTCATTTCTCCTCCCCTCTTTTCACTTTCCCTTATTCACCCTCACTTACCCTTACTTACCCTTATACTTTCTTAGATATCCTCACTTCCCCTCATTTACCCTCACTTCTCCTTACTCTCCTCCATTTTCTCTTACTTTTCCTTACTTTCCCTCATCTTCTCTCTTCACTCCTCACTCCACACATTTCCTAACTTACCCCTATTTCTCCTTATATACCGTTACTTTTCTCATTTCCCCCCATTACCCCAAGCCCTCCTCACATTCCCTTACTTATCCTTATTTACCCTCACTTCTCATTAAATCTCCTTGATTACCCTCATTTCCCCTCGTTATCCCTTACTTTTCCTACCTCCGCTCATTTCTTCTCCCCTCTACCTCCTTCCCCTTACTGACTCCTACTTACCCTTATTTCCCTTCCCTTTTCTCAAATTCTCTTACTCATTCTCACTTCCCCTCATTTTCCCTTACTTCTCCTCACTTTCCCTCATTTCCCCTCCTCTCTCCCCACTTTTCCTACTTACTTAATTTCCCCTTACCTCTCGTCATTTTCTCTCATTTTCCTTTACTTCTCACTTCCCCACATTTCCCCTCACTACCCCTTTTATATACGACGGACAGACACACGACCTATGCCATAAGGGTTTTTGCTCGGGGCTACGAAATCCTAAAAATCATTCAGAATTAAAACTTTCTCTTTTATCACTAGTGTTTAGAAACATTCAAAACTAATATTTATCATAAAATAAAATGACTCACTCAGAAATTTTAATTTACAAAATTGATGGAGAAAATTCGTATTCTCTATTAATAGATAAATACATATATCATTATTTAATATGGTGAAGGGGTTATAAATAGAATCCTTCTGTCATTTTTCAAACATGTAGTCAAAAAGTTAAAAACAAAATTGTTGCTTTCATTATTAAAGAATTATTTACAATTCAAGTTTTCTATTTTAGAAATAAATTTTTAGAATTAAAATCCTCACGTGGAAACTGTGATTTACAAAAGTGCAAGAAATGCATAATTTTTAGTAGTAAACAAAACTTGTATTATTTATAACAATTAACTTGTAAACTTAGTTAATCATTTATGTTCCATGAGTATATTTGCAATTATTCTAATTAATAGCGAGTTTATTTAGGCAATTTTATTTCAGAAAAAAATCATATTCCTAATATTGCTAATTTTGTCACTATATTTATGTATACATATACATTTATGTATATATATTTATTTACACAAAATAGAATTGGAAAATCGAAGAGTGCGAGGATCTCAAAAATGTAATACTGCTCATTTCCAGAAAAAAAATTTAAATCCGTCAAGAAATAGAGCTTGTAGAGGATTAAGAACACTAAATTCCTGGTTTTGACCACTCTGGGTTGGGAGCAGTGCAACGTAACGCTGCGCCGGGTTGCATATGCGATTTTTTTTCACATTGTTCCAACACATGAAAAAATTCAACAAAAATATATGTTACGAAGGATATTTTAAGGAATGTTTCTGTAAAATATGGGTGTAGCAGCTCTACAACTTATCCTAAAAAAAAATTTTGGAAAATTCAAAAAACTCTTTTTACCTGTAATTTTTGTCAAAATTGAAAGAAAAATTCGATAATAGTCTCATTAATGTCTACGAAATATATTTTGTTGATCAAAATCGGTTGAGCCATTTCCAGGAAAAAAACAATTTTTGGATTTTTCCTTCCTCCTCCTACCGCTAAAATGCTTTCCAGGGTTATCATTGAGAGAAATTTTACTTCATATGGATACGAACCTATGACAGAAATTTCAACTTAATACGTGTGGGGTGGATTTGTATGCTTAGCCAGCTAGGCCTTTTTGAACAAAATCGTTAAATTTTACAATAAAAAGGATGACTTTTTAACACTATACATGGACTTTCAACCAAACAACTGCATTCTTGAGCCAAAAATACGAGATTTCAACAAAAAAGTTAATTTTCAACCCAAAAAGATAAATTTCCAAACAAATAAAATGATTTTTCATCAACTGTATTGAATCTTGGTCAAAATAATTGAACTTTCAAACGAATAATGACGTTTTTAACCAAAAAAAATGAATTCTCCACCGATAATAACCAAATTTTCAACCGAAGAGATGAATTTTCAACTAAGCTGATGAATCTTTAACTGGAATAGTTAGATTTATAGTTGAAGAAATGAATATTCAACTCGGAAATGAGCTTCTTTTTCTTTCTAAAATTGTTTCTACAGATTTCCGAAAATTTCGAATTCCAGGGTGAGAGAAAAATGGAAATTTTCTATGCCTTTCTGCCACCACAATTTGAGTGGTGAAAATGAAAAAATAGTTTCAAACCATATTTAGGCCTGGCACCAAATTCAAATACTTTCCTACAACGATTTTAGGGTTAAAAAAACCAGCGTATGTCAAAACAGTCTCTGGTGTCCCAAAATAGACCCGGTTGACAGTATTTAACTTATATTTCGGAAAATTTGCAAAGCACTTTCACTTTAAAAAAAGCTTTTTTTGGACCAACGTACATCGAAATTCATCTATTTACTTTTCTGTTTATAGAATCAAGCTCACAATCGAAGGTATATCCTGAGCCCGTGTTTCCTGAGCCTCGAAATCGTGTTTACGTACCACTTCAACATGCTGCTACTATTCGTTATTACGAACTTCCAGATGGTAGATATCTTCCAGTACCACCAGGAATTCATTTAATAGCAAAACGTGAACATGATAATTCAATTCTTGGAGTAGAAATAGGCGGTCTGATGTATCGAGCACTCAATGTAAATGGAGATTCGTGTGCAGATGCTGGACCTAATTTTTACGGGTTGCGACTTGAAGAATTGCAACGTCCTGGAATTAATTTTCATGCCTACGCATTTCCTTATAGATTAGTACGGGATTTAAACCAGAATGTTTACCATATATAGCGAAAATTGAGTCTCTTTCTATGCCATAAAGTAATTTTTTGAGTTATCTTCAGAAAGCAATATATAAATTTGATTAATGTTACTAAACTTGGAATACCGATCATACAGACTATACATGCACATTTTACTAATCTTACTATCTTAAGTATTTCTTTGTAAAATACTGAATAATAAGTATACTCTTACTAAAATTATGTGCCTTAGCCGTTAATAAGCAGAACTCAAATTCAATATAGTATTTGTATTTATTTATTAAGTCCCTAGGGCTAAATAGCCCTCTGAGGAACAGAAAGTGCAGTATCTGTTGAATTATACACGAAAAAATAGTGCTAGAAATTTTCCTAGACCGAGTCTGTGAGTTTAGGATGGGATCAAAAGTATTTGAGAATTTCAAAATATAGTGATCAGAAAATGATACAACTAATGCTTGAAAAAGTCTAAGACTTCTTGGATTGCGTCAAGCATAGTCAATGAAGCTCTCCCAGACTCCCTCATCAACGCTTCTATAGACAAATATGTGAATCACTTTTAGACAGCATCAACAAAATATCTGGAGACAGATATGTGAAGCACTCCTAGACTGCGTCAACAAAACATCTACAGACAAATTTGTAACCCGTTCAATACTCCGACATGAAAATTTCGAAGACAGTCAAGGAAGGGTTCATAGACTGCCAAGACAGGCATTTTATGTCAATAGAAAATATAAAAAATTCTTTTTTTAATTTATAATATTATTGGCTATAATTTATATATTTATTTTAACACATCAACACACACACACACACACACTAATTATATTAATCGCACACTTTTAACGCTTCGAAAAATCGGACGCAGCACGCTACGGGGATTCGAACTACCTAACATTCTAGAGTGTAAACTAACGCAACTTATTCCTATAACCTTTCGGCTAATCATTCGCGCTGAAAACACAGTAAAGAATGGTTAAATGACATCTTTGCTGGTTTTTTGAAAGACGTCGTTTTTTATTGACCCAAAGTATATAAAATTGTAAAGATGTTTTTTGAGTTGGCATTAGGGTCTAGAATTTTTTCA
>JAUMHM010000016.1:6106967-6123885 GCA_032362435.1 Melikaiella ostensackeni
ATGTGATTACGTGCCACAATATAAAAATATTTCCGAGCATGTGCTGCCACCTTCTAATTTAAAAACAATAAGTTTTCTTAATATAGAATTGGCTTAGAGACGCAATTACTATTTACTATTGTCTCAGAATTCTTTTGAATTCAAAAATTAAGGATTAACGAAATAATTTGAATTCTTCGAAATCCTTTGAATTCTTTGAATTCTTTGCAATCTTTTGAAATATTTTGAAGTAAAAATTAAGGATCACTTAAAATTAAGACTTCTCACGAATTCTTCTGCATATTTCGAATTCTTTGCATTCTTTTGGATTTCTTGAATACCTTTGAATTTTAGTTTTTATTCCAATCATTAAAATGAATTGAATTCTTTGAATTCTTTTAAACTCTTTGAATTATTTCGAACTGTTCATGATTCCTTGAATATTATTGAATCTTTTGAATTGAAAAATTAAGAGTTACTCACAATTAAGAGTTGAAATGAATTCTTCCGAATTCTTTGAATCATTTTGAATTATTTTGCACTATTTGAATTCTTCTGAATTCTTTGAAATATGTAGAATTCTTTGAATTCTTGCGGATTCCTTGAATACTTTTACATTTTGAATACTATTGAAATCGTTTGAATTCTTTGAATTCTTTTCAATTCCTTACATTCAACAATTAAAGATTACTTTCGAATGAAATGAACGACTTATCATGAAGATTCAAAATCGAATTATTTTTAATCTGTTGAATTGTTTAAATTCTTATGAATTGTTTGAATCCGTTTAAAGTCTTTGAATTCTTTTCATTTCTTCCAAATCCTTTACATTCTTTGAATCATTTTCAATTAAAAAATTCAGGATTACCTCAGATTACAATAAACGACTCAAAATTAAGAATTCATTAAAAAATTTTGAAATCTTTCGAATTCCTTGCTTTCCTTTGACTTCTTAGAAATAATTTCAATTCTTTAGAATTATTTGAATTCTATTGAATTCTTTGAATTCTTTTGAATTGTATTGACTTCTTTTAATTCTTTTTAATTCTATTGAATTCTTTGAATTCTTTTGAGTTCTTTGAATTCTTTTGAATTCTTTGAATTATTTGAATTCTTGGAATTTTTGGAATTCTTTTGAAATGTTGCAATTCTTTGAATCTTTTTGCTTTCTTTCGAATTCTTTGAAATCTTTGAATTCTTTGGATTTTCTGAATTTTTTGTATCCTTGGAATTCATTGAATTCTTTGAATTCTTTTGAATGCTTTGAAGTCTTTTGAATTCTTGCAATTTCTTTAAATTCTTTGCATTCTTTCAATTCATTTGAATACAAAAATTGAGCGTTACTTACAATTTAAATTAACCACTTCAAATGAAGAATGCGAGAGAATTTTTTGAATTCTTTTGAATTCTTATAATTCTGTTGAATTCTTGAAATTCTTTTGAATTTTTGGAATTGTTTTGAACTGATGCAATTCTTTGAATCTTTTTGCATTCTTTTGAATTCTATCGAATACTTTGAATTTTTTAATTCTTTGAATCGTTTCGAATTCTTTGAATCCTTTGAATTTTTTAAAAATTCTTTTTGATTCGTTGAATTCTTTGAATTTTTGTAATTCTTTTAAAGTTTTAAAATTCAAAAATTAAGGATTACTTAGTATTCCTATTACTGTTACTTATATTACTTAGAAGTGAGAATTGACTGCTTCAAATAAAGAATACAAGAGAATTTTTTGAATTTCTTAGAATTCTTTGAATTGTTTCGAATTCTTTTGCATTCTTTGATTTCTTTTGAATTCTTTGATTTCTTTTGAATTCTTTTAATTCATTCGAATTTTTTTAATTCTTTGAATCATTTGAATTCTTTGAATCCTTTGAATTCTTTTAAATTCTTTTTGATTCGTTGAATTCTTTAATTTTTGTAATTCTTTTAAAGTCATTAAATTCAAAAATTAAGGATTACTTAGTATTACTATTACTATTACTTATATTACTTAGAAGTTAGAATTGACTATTTCAAATAAGGAATACAAGAGAATTTTTTGAATTCTTCAGAATTCTTTGAATTCTTTAGAACTCTTTGAATTCTTTCGAATTAAAAATTAAAACCACAAGAATATATGAATTTTGATGTAAGTTCATCTTGTAGGACACTGTGAAAAATGAATCTCGTCCCTCCGTAGATCAGTTGGTAAGAGCATCAGACCGGCAATCTGAAGGTGCTGAGTTCATATCCCAGCGGAGTTGAGACAATTTTTTCACAGTCTTAAAATTCGTAAATACGAATTAAAAATTGTATTATTGCTTGAATAAAGTAATAATACATATATACCAGTAGACACATTGAAAATAACATCAGTTTTACATTCTTTTGAATTCTTTGTATCCTTTTAAATTCTTTGAATTCTTTAAATTTTTGTAAGTCTTTTAAAGTCTTTAAATTCAAAAATAAGGGACTACTTAGTATTACTATTACTATTACTTATATTACTTAGAAGTTAGAATTGACTACTTCGAATAAAGAATGCAAGAGAAATTTTTGAATTCTTTTGAATTCTTTAGATTCTTTTCAATTCTTTGGACTCATTTGAATTTTTTGAATTCTTTGAATCTTTTCGAATTCTTTTGAATTTTTTGGATTTTTTAAAATTCTTTGCATTCTTTTAAATCCTTCGAATTCTTTTGAATTCTTTGTAATTCTGTGAATTCTCTTGAATTCCTTGAATCCTTTGGGTTCTTTTTGATTCGTTGAATTCTTAAAATTTCTGTAATTCTTTCAAAGTCTTTAAATTCAAAAATTAAGGATTACTTAGTATTGCTATTGCTTATATTAGTTAGAAGTTAGAATTGACTACTTTCAATTACGAATGCAAGAGAATTTTTTCAATTCTTTTGAATTTTTTTAACTCTTTGAATTCTTTTGAATTATTTGAATTTTTTGAATTCCTCTGAATTCTTCTGAATTCATTGAATTCTTCTGAATTCATTGAATTCTTTTGAATTTTCTAAATTCTTTTGAATTCTTGGACTGTTTTGAATTCGTTTGAATTGTTTGCATTCTGTTAAAATTCTCAGCATTCTTTAAATTTTTTTGAATTTTTCGAATTCAAATATTAAGTATCATTTAAAATTAAAAGTAACGACCTGAAATTAAACATTCATTTCAATTCTTTGAATACTTTTGGATTCTTTGAATTTTGTTCAGTTCTTTTGAATTCGTTTGAAATTTTTGAATTCTCTGAATGCGTTTGAATTCTTTCGAATTCCTTGCAATCTGTTGAATTGTTTTTATTCTTTGGATTCTTTGAATTCAAAAATTAAGTATTACTTAACATTAATATTAACAACTTCAAATTAAGAAGAATTCATTTAAATTCGTTTCAATTTTCGGAATTCTTCTGCATTCTTTTGATTTCTTGGACTGTTTTGAATTCTTTTAAATTGTATGCATTCTGTCGAATTCTTTGAATTTTTTTAAATTCTTTTGAGTTCTTTCGAACTCTTTGAATTCTTTCGAATTGTTTTCATTCTGTTGAATTATTTGCATTATTCAATTTTTTTGAATTCGTTAAATTCAAAAATTAAGGGCATGTGATACTTCCGCGTATGGTAAATTGGGTTCAGTTCCCCCGGGTTTTTGTCCACAAAAATTAAATTTTTTAAAAACTGAATTAGGAGATGCTATAAAATAGTATAACGGACGTTCCCGAACTCTTTCTTAGAGGGGTGAAATAAAAAAAAATTTATTCTGATAAATAACAATTTTTTTTTATTAATCCTACAAAAGGTGAGTTCGGGGACGTCCGTTAGCATGTTCTCTATCATTCCCTAAGTTTGTAAGACTAAATCTTTATTATTGTGAGAGAAAAGCCGGGGAAACCTAATACTGCTAAAATCGAAAATTTTCCAAGTATCACATGCCATTAAGTATTAGCGTAAACAGGAGTATTACCGACACCTGATGAAAAAGTTTTTAAAAAAAGAAGAATATTAATTTATGTGTTTATTGTTTGGTAATGAAGATGAATTCGTGTGAAAGGGCAGATTTTTTACGTTTTCAGATAGTACCCAGTAATATAATTATTCTTTGTCAAACTTTTGTTATATTTATTTTAAAGCAATTTATTAAAAGTCAGTGATTGACACCATATTTCCAGTGAACGACACCTGTATTGATTTTGAATTTGAAAGAACTTAGAAAGTTTTTTGTAAGAAATATTATGTAATTTAGTTACTTTGGACAATAAAGAACATCATTTTATATAATTATGGATGTTTTTATAAGAAAAGACGAAGTTTTTTGTCGAAAAGGAATATATTGTGTGGTTATGTCCATTTGATCAGTTCACGAATTTGCCAATAATTCATTCTGGGGTGTCGGTGATCGATGTTTGAGGTTCAGAAATCCGAAACCAATTAAATAGATACTGAACATTAAAGATTCGTAAAAAACTATTTCCTAGGAATAGAACAAACAAACAGCAACCATGAAAACATGGATATCAATAATAAAAGTGCGCATAATTCCCTGAAAACTTCCTTCTGTTGGGTGTCGTTCATTGAGAGATACGTATATCGCTCACTGGTTTTGAAGGTACGATAAGAATATTACAAATATACTCAATCTACTTGAGTTTGAGAATAAGCGAACCAAGGAATTTTTTATGTTCTTGCATCAACTTTGAATTATGTTAATGAAAAAAGTTTTACTATAAAAAACCGATTTTTAAAATATTATAAAGTGCTAAAAAAAAGGTAATAAATATTTTTAGAAATCCTTCGGTCAGTTTTGAGATATTAGTGGTCGAAATAATCCCACCAAATTTTATCAAGTTATCTGCAACCGTCTTCAAGTTATCGTGCCCATAAAAAAGTGTGACATCCACACAAACATCCACACATCCACATACCCACACATATCCACACATCCACATACACACACACACACACATCCGGACAATTAATCAGAACATTGTGTTAGACATTTTGTAATTGAGGAACGTTCAATTATACGAATTTAAAAATTTTCGAAATTGTCACCATTACAAAGATTCCTGTATGAGGAAGTAAAAAGGATTGTAATGTTGAAAAAACAGAAATTCAAAAAATTATTATTCACGAAAATAAAAAAATTGTAAAGATAACAATTTTTTTAAATACGCAGTTAGCTAACATGTAAAACCGAGCTATATAACAATCAACTCCAAATTAATTACATATACTCTATTAGAGGGTCCTAATGCACGCTACTTTGACATATTTTATATATATTATTTTTATATTATTATTTTATATATATATTATTTATATATTTTAAAAGGATTAAAAATAAATGAAAATTTCTGTTTATCTATCGCAGGCTTCACAGTCCTTCCCGCATTCCCCATATTTTCGTTTTTCTATTTAAATCGAAATGAATTAATATCAATAAGAAAATCTAACTACTTTTGGTTGAAAGTTAATTCTTTTTGATTGAAAAATCTCCTATTATATTTTTGGTTAAGAATTCATATCTTGTGGGTAAAAATTCTATTATTTGATATGCAATATAATTATTTTGTTGAAAATTCCACCATCTTGTTAAAAAGTATTTTTTTTGGTTGAAAATTCAACTGTTTTGTCAAAAATTCGTCATTTTGGGTTAAAAATTCAACAATTTGGTTGATTTTTTTTCCCTGCAACTGTTTTTGATTTAACCTGAAAATCTTTAATTGTTGAATCATAAACTGTGAAAATTCCTCTTTGTTGTTGAAAATTCAGCTATTTGCTTCTCAAATATTAATTTACAATATTTTGACTTGAAATATTAGGAATCTGAAGCGTTTGAATTTCAATTTCTTATAAATTATTGATATTAATAATTTTATTTATTTATTTTTCTATTTGCATGAAAAATCTCCTTGTTTCCCCTTTTGTTATAGCATTTTCGCATTTTTCGTATAAAGTACATCTATCAAGTTGTTTTTGATTTGCAATTACAGAATTGATTTATCTTTCGGATTTAGTTTCTCGATTGAATCGTTAGCGATTTGTTCTCTGTCGATGAGTTCCTTGAATCTACAAAATTAGCAAATAAATCGTTTAGGAAATATTTTAAATTGTTATTATCAAGAAGAATCTCTTTCAGAGCGTCTTGTTTTCTCGTGTCATAAATTTCTGTTTATTATTCAAAAAAAATTAATCGAAACCTTGTAAAAAATGGGGAAAAGAGGAAAAATGGGTCAAAATTCTTGACTTTAGGTGTTTTAGGGGATTTCTTCAAATTTAAGGGAGGAAAAAGGGGATTAGATGAAAATAAGGATGGACTGTGATCCCTGGTATTATTCCCATTGGAGAAAAGAATTTTTTTACGAAGCTCGGAGTATTTAAATTTCGCAGACTATTAAAAAAAACATAAACATTCTTGTTTCAGCCTCTACGGTTTTTGACATTATGTAGATACTGAGATTTTCTTTCCTGTTACTATTTTATGATATCTTACATAATTCGCAAAAAAATTCAAAATTAAATTTTTGGAAACAACAATTCCCCTGGAGTCCAAAATGGTCTAACCTGCTGATGAAGGAACATTTGTATGAAACAATTTAGAAAAAACTTACGTCTCCGTTCTGAAACGTTTTGCCCACAGCAGCATAAGGGCTGGAGTCATTAACCGTGTTGTGTTTTGTTATTTCCTACAATTTAGCTGTAAGACCAAATGAGGCGCATAAGATTTTCATAATCAATAGGTGATATTCTACACATTATTAGCGTCGAATGTATACTTAGAAGTATTTTTCTCCGTTTTACTATGTTTTTCTAGACAATTTCTATTAATTATGAGTTTCTGAAAGACATAATCGGAAATTCAGAAGAATGTGTAGTAATATTTATTAATCAAAATCACTTTTTTCTGTTAAAATACACTAAAATAAAGAAACGAATAGTAAGACTATACCATTAAGTTTGTCCGCATTGTTTATTGAAATTTCGGTTAGCTTCCTGTTAAGATTTCTAAGGGTCAAGATCTCTAATGTCTGCGCATGAATTACTTCATCAAACTTCTGAAGCTTCGTCTTCAGACTCAAAATTTCCTCTTTTTCAGTCTTCTGTCATCCTTGGTCTCTGATAGATTCTTCCTTAAACTTCGAATCAAATTTTCCAATGTTTCTACTTTTTCGCACAGCTTTTCTCTATCCATATTACTACCAGTCCAAGCCTACAGAATTTCATACTTTAACATGACAGTATTACAATTTAGTATTAGATATTATTTTTAAAATCGAAAGTTTGTTAAAGTTTTATTATAACAAATAGTATCCACGTAGAAATTAGAAATAGCTTGCAATTATAATTTAAAATCGTCCCTGTCTGAAATTTGAAAACTTGGAAGGTTTACCTGCTTCTAAGGCTTTCGCATTTGAACTGAAACTTTCATGGGAAGTAACTTTGGCAATCTCACAGGTACTTTTTCGCAATGTGTTTCTGATTCATTACTTTTTGCTAATGCAGGTGCTGTTCGCGTAGAAATGGGTTTTCCATTAGGCTGATTGTTCTGCAAGAAATTATGGAACATAAGTCAATTCAAAGTGGCTGGTGCACTGTGCAGCAGTCTTCTAACACACATAGTCACTTATTTACTATAACAAGACGTACTTCACCACTTAATGCTGGTCCAGCTTTTGGCATTAAGATTTGTGTTGATGCACCTGGGTTGGAGTTTCCAGAGATAGGACTTGTCCTGCTATTGGATGAATGCGGTCTATTTCTTGGGCTGTACAAATTTTGGGGCAGCAACAGGTTTCTCGGTCGTAGACTTCTTGAAACAAGTTTCCACATTTAAAGTTGGTTTACTATCGGTGAAAACTTCCCAAATATCAGTTATTAAATATGCTAATTATAATATAACTGAAATAATATGTGCCAACTCAAATTATAAATAATTGCAGATTATGATGCAGCGTACGCATAAATTATTGTGTCTTACTGTATTCAAATGATTTTCGTTTGAATTGCTGAAGCTCATCAATTTTTTTATGTATTATTGGAATTGTCATTTTATTTCTCTGCAAAACACAAATAATAATGAATTATGTTGCTTTCTGTTATCAATGCGATGACAGAAGGTCTTGAAGTGAGAGAAGTATGAGTTTTTGAAATTTTAGGGTTGTTCAAAAAAAGACCAATTTTTTCTTGAAATTTTTATAACTTTCAACGTAATTGAGATATTTCAGCTTTCTTTCCTGACCCACCTTTTTCTGCTCAATTTTTTTGCTCGATTGGTACTTCTATAAGGAATACATCCTTTGAGCTTTATGCGGGCAAAAATATTTTTGTGACCACGAACAATTTTTTTTCAAAAATTGCACTTTTGCCTTTCGTTTAGAAACGAAGATTCGACTCTCCACTTTCTTTCATTTATCCAATATTTTTCAAAAATTCGTGCTTATATAAAAGCGACATTCGGTATTTATATCATATATCATGAGAATTTTTGTTCCAAAAATTGAATTTTCAATTTTTACTGGCGAACAATGCAAGATATTCTAAAAAAGAGGCATTTTTTGTAGAACATTTAAAAATAAATAATCTTCTTTAGTATTTTGTCGAATCTTTCGTTGTTTCTGAAATGAATGCAATAATTCAAATTTTCGAAAAAAAACATTCTCGTTGCCACAAAAATGGTTTGGCCCACATAAAAGTTGAAAAATGACTTTCTTATAGAACCACCAATGCAACAAAAAAATTGAGCAAAAAAGGGTGGGGTTTTTGAAAAATTGATTTTTAATATTTTCAGAAAAACCGATGCCATTTTGATAATTTTCCACCTTCTGTTAATCTTCTGGTAGATTCCAAAAGAGAACAATTAACCTCATCAGAGTCAGGAAGTGGAACTAAGATATCTCCATTAGGCTAAGAATTATGAAGGTTTAAAGAAATAATTTGAATTTTTTTCTGAACTACTAGAAAATTTGAAATACTCATAACTTTGCGAAAATTATTTTTTTTCTCAAAACGGTAAAATACGTGTCGTCTTATTTTCTATTAAAAATAACATATTTAAGAGGCGAATGCTTCTGTGACTTGAAGTTCCACTGTCTTCCTGATTTGGAATGGATTCGGTCAATGGTACTATGATTTTGACTTTTTTTCAATAACTACATGATTTGATTGATTCCACTTATCTTTACTTGCGGACAAAACGAATAAAAATACTTCAATATTTTAATATTTTACATACCTGAAACACGAATAACTTGGCCGTCATGATGCTTTTCATCTATTTTGATTTTATACTTCCTTTTCGAGAAATCTTTGTTCAAGTCTAGATTTTGTATGTTAGATAAAGGAACCCTCATAGTATCCTTCTCTTGGTGGAGTTTAACTTCTTCATATGCTTCTTCGGGGGGTTTTTTGGGTTTTCGGCCTTGCGTTCCTGAAACGGTTCCTCCACTTCCTCGCCCTGTGCCACTTCGACCAAATCCACCTCCTGCGCGCACCATCATATTGTTAATTCATCAAAACACTAAACGCAATGTCTTTTCAAGACAATGACACTGAATGACATCGAAATTATAATTGAAGGCAGGGCCGGTGGAGCAGATATTGGCTGTCTCTTTCTTTCATTATGAGGTGTGAATGTAGACAAATGAGAGAGAGCGAGACACTCATATGTGAAAAACCGTCAACACAAAGGACACGAAGTAATAACGCATCTTTTAGTTAAAACAAGTCAAAATGCGTTGAAAGTGAAACCGTCCAATAATTGTTTAAATTGTAGAATAAGAAAGAATGGTTTGAGCAGATTATTACGCTTCGCGGCAAATAATTGGCATTATTTACTATTGTGGATTGTGGGTTCCGATATA
Organism: Melikaiella ostensackeni; assembly: GCA_032362435.1. Classification (NCBI taxonomy): domain Eukaryota; kingdom Metazoa; phylum Arthropoda; class Insecta; order Hymenoptera; family Cynipidae; genus Melikaiella; species Melikaiella ostensackeni. Next base: position 6,116,792 of record JAUMHM010000016.1, read on the forward strand.
TATTTACAAAGGTAAGTATGTCATCATCGTCATCATTGAACTTTTTTTATTATAACCTCAAAGTTGGAATGCAAATAGGAAAGCGTAATAGGAGCTTTTCATGAATAAACCAGATGTTAATGTATATAACATTTTTTGCAGATGGACAAGGGGAAGCGATTATATAAAAGACAATTGGACCCAGCTTTTGACGAAGATGCTGGATGTTACAATTCACGTCGAGCATGAAAAAAAAGGTCATTGCCTCTATGCTGCAGCTGGAGTTCAATAATACTGAAGAAGGTAAATTATTAAAGGTATATCAGTGACAATTCTTGAAGTCAAATAAATGTCAAGGGAGACTGTAATGTCATTAGTGAAATTTTGGCGTACCTTCTTACTATTAGAAAATTATTAAAATTAATCAATGATTTTCCTACCAGTGTGGAATTTTGGAAATTAATTTTAATTCTGATTTGGAAGAAAGGATTTTTAAAAAACCCTGTTCTGATTCAGAATTCGTCACAATTTAAAATTACCCTCTTCCTGGAAAAAGGAAGTTATTATATTTCTCAATTATAATAGAAAATTTTTTGAGTAAATGAAATTCTGACTTGGAACAGGGAATTCTGCAAATGAATTTAATTGTGACTTGGTATAGAGAATTTTCTGAAAGAATTATAATCCTGAGTTTAGACGGGAAATAAATAAATAAAATATTTTTAAAATGCCAGGAAAAAAAATTTGCCAGAACTTTAAACTTCCCTTTCCCACATTTTATAAAAAGGGAGTTACTAGATTTCTGAATTATAATAGAAAATGTTTTAAATAAACATAATTCCGACTTGTAACAGGGAATTCTTTGAAATAAATGTAATTGTGACTTGGAACGAAGAATTTTCGTTAAGAATTATAATTTTCACTTCAGAACAGGGGACTTCTGTAAAGAATTATAATTTAGACTTTATCACAAGGAATTTTCGTAAAGAATGTGATTTATGGAAAATAATTTTAATTCTGATTTAGAAGAAGGGAATTTTAAAAAAATCCAGTTCTAGTTCAGAATTATAATTTTCTTCCAAAATTCCCTGCTCCAAATCAGAAATCTTTTAAAATGCTTAGAAATCTCATGAAATCTTTAAAACTCGTTTGAAATCAAAATTAGAATTTAAAATTATCAGTCGGGTAGACACTCTGCTCATATATTACAAATTTTAAAATGTTTCATTCGAATTCGAATCGAACTTAAGTGTGCAACTTAAGAATTGGAAGTTTTTGAAACTTGAATATTCAAAGTAGAATATACTTTAAAATTGAAACTTCGAAATTTGAATAAATGCTACTGTGACATTAAAAACTATCTGGTTTCAAATGTTAATTGTTCACAATTCTACAAGTTCTATTTAAAAAATTTCAACGTTAAATAATTATAAATTGAAAACTTTAAGAAATAAACTATTTTCAATGGAAACTTTAAAAAGCAGAGAATTTCAGATTAATAGCATTTTATTTTTAAGTTAAGATTTTTAGAAGTTAGTCATTTAAACTTAATTGCTCAAAGTATGTAGTATTGTTTCCCGGTGTTAAGTAAATTACTTTTTGATGCTATAACTTCAAATGTGTACGTCCATATTAAAACATACCACTTTGTCGATACTAGTTTCCGAGTTATTCGTTTTTTTTTTAACTGAGGGTAGAAATTGACGATTTTTGGTTTTTAATGTAGGACGATACTTTAGCCTTAGCTTAATCAACTGGCACTACGAATATGTCTCAGAAGCAAAAGAAAGTGAAAGAAATTTAATAGAAAGTGTACTTTACAAAAGTTAGTTTGGGCTGGTATTTTTGCCAAACGGACATTTTTTAATAGTTTTTCACAGTGAAATTCATATAATTGTTCAGACGTCGCTTTTTTACGAAAGAAGCCATTGAAGAGCTCTTTTTTGAAGAAAATGAACGAAGAATTCAAGAAATGAATTTTACGAAAGTTGCAGGCTCAAATTTTGAAAGTGTCTCACATCTTTATTTTTGAAGCTAGAGGGTTCAATTTTTTTTTAATGTAGGAAATTTATCTGGGAATATGCTTCTATGCGTATCTCCATATCGACAGAGTAGTACCTTTCAATATGGACGTACACAAATGAAGACATGAGAATGACAACTCGTTAAAGACCATTGGAAGTTGTCCCTTAAGTAATAGTTAAGATGAGTCCGTGACAAGTCACACCAAATAAGTCATCCCGGGATAAGTCTTCCCAGGTCATCCCTTCCCAAGGGACAAGTCTTCCCTGGATATCACTTCCCAAAGGCAATGCCATCCCGGGAAATCTCTTCCCACGAACGAAAGTTAATGTCCACATTTTGAAGGAAAACTGGGACATCTCTTTCCAAAGGACAAGGCTTCCATGGACATCACTTCCCTAAGGACAAGGCATCCCCGGACATCACTTCCCGCAACGATTCGGGTTAAGGTACTATTGGACATCCCTTCCCCTATCTAATCATTCAGACTCTCGGGTTCTGGTTATATTCGACAAGTCTTCCCGGGAAATCACTTCCCACCTTCCAAAAAAATTTGGCCTGCCTCGAGACACCATTGGGCAGGACTTCCCGGGACAAGTCTTCCCAGGAAATCACTTCCCAAGTTCAGAAAAATTTTGTCCTGCTTCGAGGCACCATTGGACAGGACTTCCCGGGAAATCAACTTCCCACCTTCCAAAAAATTAGTTCTGCTTCGAGGCACCACTGGGCAGGTCTTCCCGGGAAATCACTGCCCGGGACAAGTCTTCCCGGAAAATCACTTCTCAACTTTAAAAAAATTTGTCGTGCTTCGAGGCACCATTGGACAGGTCTTCCTGGGAAATCACTTCCCGGGACAAGTCTTCCCGGGAAATCACTTCTGTGACCAGTCTCATGTATGCCTTCCCACCCCCCACGACAAGTTGGAAAGGGGTAGAGACGTGACCTACATTATTCCTGTGACCAGCCACAGGGGTTCCTTCCCGCCCCACACGAGACTTAAGAAAGGAGTAGAGGTGTGACCTACATTATTTCACTGACCAGTCGTGGGAAGAGTTTTTCCGGGATGGCATTGCCTTTGGGAAGTGATGTCCAGGGAAAACTTGTCCCTTGGAAAGGGATGTCCCGGGAAAACTTGTCCCGGAAAGTGATTTCCAGGGAAGACCTGTCCAATGGTGCCTCGAAGAACGACACATTTTTTTAAGTTGGGAAGTGATTTCCCGGGAGGACTCGTCCAATGGTGCCTCGAAGCAGGAAAAATTTTTTTGAACTTGGGAAGTTATTTCCCGGGGAGACTTGTCCAGGGAAGACTTGTCCAATGGTGTCTCAAATCAGGATAAATTTTTTGGAAGGTAGGAAGTGATTTCCCGGGAAGACTTGTCCAATATGACCAGAACCCGAGAGTCCGAATGATTAGATGGGGGAAGGGATGTCCAATAGTGCCTTAAGCCGAATGGTTGCGGGAAGTGATGTCCGGGGATGCCTTGTCCTTTGGGAAGTGATGTTCAGGGAAGCCTTGTCTTTTGGGAAGAGATGTCCTAGTTTGCCTTCAAAATGTGGACATTAACTTTCGTTCGTGAGAAGAGATTTCCCGGGATGGCATTGCCTTTGGGAAGTGATGTCCGGGGAAGACTTGTCCCAGGATGACTTATTAGGTGTGAATTGTCCTGACCCCGTTGAAAGAACCTAATTTAGGAACCAACTTCAAATGGTCTTTACCGAGTTGTCATTCTCATGTCCTCAAATCAAGTTCGTAAATTTTGCATTTTTAACATTTCAGCGGTTGAAGAATTCACTACCGTCTTACTACTAAAGATATAAATTACTTAAATGTAGAATTTCATAAAATTTACTTCTTTCATTATATTGCAGGAGCGCAACTCTTCAGAGAAACGAGTGATGGTAATGCCGTACAAGGGACTAATACTCGTTCAGTGTGTAAGACTGCAGTGGACGATGATCTGAACAGCAGTGAAGATGAAACTGTTCCAGATACGAATTTCGAATCCGTTGCATCTAAAATGCAATGTGAATATCATGAGGCTGAAACAAACGAAGTAGGACAACATTCTTCAGCCGATTACACAGGATTTTTTAGTATTGATTCGCACCTTTTACGTCATAAATTAAGCGATGATAATTAAGTAATGTTCGAAAAATCCGGGTTAACCGTAGGCCAAGTTGTCAGTGCGGCTGTAGCTTTTGGTTTGAGATTCCACCAGACTCAGACAGAAAGATTATTTTTCTTTCATTTTCTAAAGATGTTGGCAGGACCGCAATTCGATAATTTGATTATAAGCAATTATAAAACTAGTATGGCATTTGATTCTCATTTTTATTGCACGACTTGTCACGTTCTATTGCATTCCTCAACAAAAAAAAAGTTTGAAAACTGCTCAATATTATGTCGGAAGTGTAAGGAGATGTTTGACCTCAGCTTACCAACTTGAAATGTTACTTGAAAGACTTGATGTTCGAAGGTATTTATTAGAAGCACTAAGAATAAGACACGTTGTTCACGATTCAGAATCTATCTCTGATATTCAGGATGGTATGTTACACAAAAATCTTGTGCGCGACGATCCGGAGATTCTGACTTTTAATATGAGCTTGGATGGAGCACCCGCTAATAATGCCAAAACTGGATTCTGGCCACATTCAGTAACTTTAAATGATTTACCACCGGAATTGAGATTTAAAATTATTTTACTAGCAGGTGTTATGGTTGTGAAGGAAGAACCATCGCATACTCTTCTAAATTTATTTTTAGAAAGTTTTGTTGAGAAATGGAATGAATTGAGCACCGAAGGCATCGATATTATGGACAATGGCGAAAAAATAAAATTAAGATTTGCACCTTTATGCTGTCGAGTAGATTCAGCCGCTTGCCCAGTAATTCAAAATAGAGCGAAATATAATGCGTTTTATGGATGTTCCTACTATCGTCTTCGAGGAAAGCATGCTGGTGGTGCTGTGAAGTTTCCGTACGTTGATAAGCCTGTCTTAAGGTCTCACGAAGCTAACTTTGAAGACGTATTAAGAATACTTAAGACTGGTTCACTTGAAAAATCGCACGGCGTAAAAGGTCTATGTGTTCTGAGTCGTATTCCAACTTTTGACATGATCTGGGGTTTTCCCATTGAATACTTACACAATGTTATTATAGGTTCTGCCAAAAGAATACCCGAGTTATGGGAACACTTAAAACTATTACCACTTTCAGTTAGAAAAATAATTGACGAGCGATTAATGGCAATTCAGCCGAATCGTGAAATTTACAGGCTACCTTACAAGTTTTCAGATCGGGGAGCTTGGAAAGCGACTCATTGGAAGGGTTGGCTATTATTTTTTAGTATTCCTATTTGCATCGACTTCATTCAATCCGACGTTTTGCGCATGTACGCGCTTTTTGTAAGAAGCATCTTTATTCTACTGAAAAAGAGCATTTCGAAAGATGAACTTCGTCAATGTGAAATCGATCTCGATGAATTCGCACACAGCTTTCAGATTTTAGGCGATACCCCCCTAATGCGATTTAATATAATATACATTATTCTCCACGAGTAAGAAAAATGCTTCTGCGTATGTCGCCGCAGATGTGGTCTTCTTCGGTAAAGATAAAATTTCGATCGATGACATTTTTCCTGATGCAAAATTATATAATATAATAAGTGCATATACAACCATCACGTTCTTCACAGCGTAAATTATAATCGTACGAAACGATTTAATGATACTATAGTCGAACTTAAAAATGGTAGCATCGTTCAAATTATTGAGATCATTAAAACAGTTGAGAAGAAGTGTTATCTCCTCGCCACAAAAATACAAATGGAGAACTTGATGGTCGGCAATGATTTACGTGTTGCAATGCCACACATTTTCGTAATTACAGGTGCGAAAGATGAAGTTGTTATACCTATTACTGAAGTCTTGGACAAAGTTATGGTTCTTGATTTTGGAACACAAAATGTGTGTTTATGTCAATATCCGAACACGTTTGAGGGATCTTAAAATGTAATAAACATGAAAATTTCTTATTCAATCTATACAAAGTTTGAATTACGATTTGAAATAATATGATATTCAAGTTCTAGTAGAAAATGTTTGCTTAATTGTATAATTAGCATTTTTGTTTATTTTTGAAAATTTTCACAATTTAAAATTTTCCATTTCGAATAGGACAAGACTTGAAATTCTTCATTTTGAAAAACTCTAAATTTAAATGTTGGTACCTGTTCAATTTTATCCACAACAATTTGAAATTATTTAAGTTTGAAAGACTTTCAATTTATAATTCTTTATTTTCTTGATTTGTAAAATTGCAAAATTCAAAATTCCAAGTTTCAAACACTTTAATTTAAAATAGCTTGATATATGAACAGACTTCATATATAATTTATAATCATATAATTTTAGATTCTAAATTTTTTAATGCGTCCAATCAAAAATTATTTAATTTCAAATGCTGTAATTAAAAAAATGTTTAATTTTAAATACTGAAAATTGAAAGTTTTTCAATTTTAAATCGTTAAATTTAGAAGACCAGTACAACCTATACTTGTGCCCTTTTGAGTGCTCAACAATTTAAAATTATTAATTTTTAGGTTTAAGTGATAGTCGAATTTATAATTTTTGTGTACATTCGCCTAATTTTATATACTTAACTATTAAAGTTTTCATGTAAGAAATTTTCAAATTTCTAGGATTTTAAAAATTGCTTCATTTTGTATACGGTGAAATATAAATAGATTGCCTGTTCGTGAATGTTCATAATTTGAAATTCTTTATTGTACAGGGCTCGAATGTATTATTTCTACTTTTATTTTTAATTTTATATTTTAAAATAAACACGAATAAAAAAGAAAAATGTGCTCATTTGACAGAGTGTTATTGCTCTCTCTATGACTTATACCTACTCCAAAGTTTTCCTTCTGTTATCATCCCACAGTAATTTTTGTAATTAATTCGTATTCTGGAAAAAATAACATCTCCACTCATTTCAATGTTTTCAATATGCTTAAGGGCCTTCGAAATCATAGGCAAATCCTAAATGTAAAACTGAGTCCAAACGAAGAAGCCATTTTGTCTAGTTT
>JAUMHM010000016.1:6138000-6149867 GCA_032362435.1 Melikaiella ostensackeni
CGTGGAGAAATTATAACAATCAGACTACACATCAAGTCTTTACGATAATGGGTATTGTTTTCAATAAAAAGGTTGGATTCGGCTATAATACTTTAGTACCATGGCGCAAGCGCATCAGTCGACAACTAGCTGTCAATAAGTTAACACCTCAAAACGTGCTGCTGCTGACAAGGCTGGGTCTTGATGTCACGCCATTCGAAAAAAAAGAGAATAAAAAAGTTCCAGATTTTTTGTGCTTGCATCTGTATTTTTGTGTATCGACGTTTAATTGTTCGTCATGGAGGAGGAAATTTTAAACATTGAAACTCCCGAAATTTTTTACGAATCTCATCTCTTATTGTGAAGTACATGCTCACCAGCCATACGCTTTTTCAAGCTTGAATAACAGCGATGAGATTAGAATTGCTGTTCGGAATCAAGATCATTGTTTCCTGCCAAGGAAAAACTCACTTCATATATGAGATTAATGGTATAGAGATTGATAGAAACAAAAATGTTGGTCTCACGAGTCTTATAAAAAATTATGTATCCATGCGATCAGGTCAGAATAGATTCTTGGAAAATGCTGGTTGACTTGAATTTAACAGTAGACAGATATTAACCAATGTAACTGGTTATTTTGATGATTTCATACCGCTCAGTATAATATTATGATTTTCTGAAGATTATCATAAAATCATTATTAACGCTAGACCTGAGCTTATTATAACAAGTTTGAAGAGTGATGCGAATGCTTTTTTACAAACAGTACCAGCTGCTGGAGCGGCGGTTGAAGCATTCAAGATAGAGATTAATGAAATTAAATGGTTATTACCAAGCGTTAGATTCTCAGATGGACGTAAATTTAAATTACTGAAGTATATTGAGGAAGACCCATCTATTCCAATAAGCTTTCGTACTTGGGAATCGATGTATACTGATTTTCAACCTAATTATTGTGGTATGGAGCATCTTCCACTTTTAATGAAAACTAAAGTCTTACAGTAACCTCTATTAACAGTTATTGATTGTCCAAAACAAAATGAATCATTAAAAATATGGACCGGTTGATATTCACCTGAAATTCGAAGCTAGTGAAAATTTTCCTACTCAAACATCGGCATATTGCCTAATCTTACATGATCGTGTGATTGAATATAAACTGATAAGTGGTGCGGTATAAAAGCTGGTATAAAACTACTGTAACCAGATTTAATCAGTTAAGTTGCTCACGGAATGAAGTACATAGTGGATGTGAAGGGCTTTAGATGTCCATTTAATGAATTCATATTTAAAGAATTGTATTCTGTTTCAATCAGTGATGATGCGATACCCTTTTCTGTTTTGTTTCAACCTCCTAGTGGATGGAGCTGCATCCCATTGTTGGTTGGAATACAATTTTTGAGGCATACCGTGGAATACTGGCGACGTACCTTATACGTTTGTAAAAGAAATCTTGGAAACCATTTTTAAAGATGCTAGTAAAATGTATGTGAAAGGCTTGGAAAAAAAAATTTGCTTGAAAAATTTGTTACTCAGAGATCAACGCAAATAATCGACATGCATAATATGGAATGTCCTTCATTGAAAATATTATGTAATGAGTCATCTACTAATGCATGCGCACGTCGTTTAAGCGCAACAAAATTGTATTGTGCACTTCAGGATCTTAGTTTATTGAAAAATTGGTTATCTCGAGAAAATTAGGAATTAGGGGTAAGAAATAAGTACTTTTCGAACTAGTTTGGTTTAAAGTTAATTTTTTGTTTGAACAATGTGTTTTTCTCATAAATAAATAAAATTACGTATATTCGAATAAAAAAGGTTTTCTTATTCATAACCTATATTTCAATATGGTATCCTGTAAGTTACAGTATTTAGCCTCTTAGTAGTCAAGAAGACAATCTCGCAAGTGAGCACTACAGAAAGCTGCAGTACTCAGGGGGAGAGAACTAGAACGCAGACTCCGCAGCTTCCTACTATTCCCAAGTTCGCGAATGGTGGAAGTGAGTGACGTAATGCGGCTCATAAAACATGCCGCACAACAGAAAACAGAGAGTTAGTTTCTTGCGGGCGGACCGCAAGAATCAACGGAATGTACCTTGGGAGAAGCTAGTACATTCATCTCCCAACCTTGTCCCATACATCTTTTTAAAAGGGGAAAATTGTCAGCGTTGGGGATTTCTCAGTTCTGAAAAAATCCTTCTATAAAAAAGATAGCCCTTTAAGAGCAGACCAGGAATTTATTTCTTCCTCTGGTTCATAAAAGAATACTGTCTTCGACATTGGTCTTTGCCGGGCGACACAAGTTGCCTAGCTATTTACAGAGAGTGATTTTCGAAGCGCGAAATATATTTTCATTTTTTTAAAGATTTTAAAAAGAATACATTGAAAAGATATTCAGTGGAATATTACCGGAGATTTCATTGTGACTGAATTTATATAGATCACAGACGAGCAGAGCAAAGGTCTACCTAGCCACCTGGTCGATGAAGTGAATGGGTATAAATACATATCTCAATTATTCAATTTCAGTTTCTCATGAGCAGGCAGGGGATCAACTCCCGCCCCTGGCCAAGAAAGCGACCGAATTAAATCCTTGAAACAAAATATGCTTTTAGAGAAGATGAAAATAGTCCTTTTAAATTTCGTTGAGAATATCCGTTTACAAAGATTGTAAATCAATCCAGAGAATCTCTCTCTCTCCATTAGGAGCCATTTGCGTTTTTCTCTCTCTCTCTCTTTCTCTCTCTCAGTTGCGAGCGAAAGTCTGCACTGATTGAGTGCACAAGTCTTTGTCCAAGGCTACAGGGAAGTGTTCCTACGAAAATACTATTACATTCCTTCAAGTTGGAAAATTGATGATTTATTTGTCAAGGCACAGGCCTCGCACTCCACTGCCTGAAGGCTCCGGTTTGGAATTAGCCCCTATTAAATTTATGTAATATTTGAATAGGATTAAATATCCATCAACGATTTTCATAATCGCCAAGATATTAATAAATCTAACTGGTGACTTAGAGAATCCTCAGCTTCCATCTGTTCTGTCCTCAATAAAACTTAACTCTCATCCTTCTGAGAACCATAGAAGAGCGAAACCAAAGTCTACTTTGGCATCTGGTCGAGTAAATGGTTTTCTCAGATTAAAGGGAACATCTCTTTAAATTCCAACAAAAGGAAAGAACCTGCGTTACAATTTAGAATAGGTAATAGGGACATTATTTTATGACTAGTTAGCTCAGGTATTCTTTGAATAAATGTTCTTTGTACCACAGAATCTTATCTCTCCTCTCATGGAATCCTTTTTATTTTTCTATTATCTTTAACAATTATTAGTATGAATCAATTAGATGTGTATTCAATTTATAATTAAGTTAACTTAGCGAAAAGTGGCAAGTTACCATTGGCGCCCAACGTGGGGCCATGAAGAGTTAGAAAAGACATAAGATTCTTGCCCTCATCTCAAGACCAAAAAATAGACAGAAGTAGGTTAGTAGAAACATTTATCAAGGAAGAAAAATTTTGTAAAAAAGTGTGTTTACCACCACCGTTGAGTCAGAAAAATCCACCGAAAGAAAATTTTTTTTTGAGAAAGACTAGAAACACTATTAGCGAAAGAAGTGAATTAGTGAAAGACTTTACAAATAAGCAATAAAGTGAAAATTAAAAAAAAAATAAGCGAAACAGGTTTACGATCCTCAAAATGAACAAAAAAGGTGCTTATTGGAGATAGAAATCTGACAGAGGACCCCGAAGCGACTATATGTGGAATCACGATTGACAACATGGAGGGATGTGCAAATTCACAAGTAATGACTGAGTCAGCCTCAGAGAAAATGTGGATTCGCATCGACCAACGACTCGAAGAATGGGGAAAAAGGACGAACCGAATATTGGGAGAAGAAAAAAGATATCGTGACCAACAAATTGATAAGAACAACAAGATTCTGCAAGCAAAACTGGCAGCACTGTGGAGTGAGATGAGCCGTTCATTAGAAGCCACTACTAAAATGACACATAGCCTAGAGGATAGGGAGAATCAGATGCAGGCTCAAATAAACCGCTCGGAGACCGCCCATGCCCGAATTACAGAACGCATCACGGACGAGCTTAACGGGAGATCGAACCAACCCATAGCGCCAGTCAAGCCTATCACAAAATATGTGCTACCAGAGTTTAATGGCGAAGGAAGCCTAATGCGGTACCTGCGTCAACTTAAACAATATTGAGAGGTAGTACGCCCCAGAGCATGTGATGTCGAGTATTCATTCAAAAAATCCCTCTCGGGACTGCTACGTACCGTCAGTTCAATTATTCATACCTTCTAGTACCTGTCAATAATCTTTTTCGCGAATTTTATCATTGGGTACGTGGAGGCTTTCAAAAACTGCCGAATTTAATTCTTCGTTAAATTCGTTTTTGTTAATGGGTCCTGTTATCACTACTTCTGGACTGCTGGCGCTGTCGAGTTATGCTTACGTATATCTGAGAACGGATGGGGGGGATTTTAAGAAGAGACAAAGGTTCATTTAATAACAAAACGCAAAAATTTTTGAGTTTCATCACTTCACAATTATATGCATTTTTTGTAGAGAGTAAAAGAGTCTCCGCTCCCTTTCGATGTTTCCTATTATAGATGGGCGATCTTCAGATCTTCTCAGAACCTGCGCATTCTATACAAACAACTTCTTGTCTCTCAATTCATTTTATAATTAACTTGGTGGGGACTTTTTGATGATTTGCATTTTATGTTGCTAGGAAAAGATGGAATTTGCTGATCAATATTCACTGCGGATATGTGCTTAAAATAATCGAAAGCTATCTTATGATGTGGTCATCAATTAGACCCTTCGAAGTTACGTTTTCGTGTGACTGGAAGTTTTGCAATAAAATTGCTGAATCGAGTAAATTGATTTTCAGTATGATTCTATATTCCCCTGTATTGGATCAATAATTGGGAAATACTTTGTTAGCTATTTTAGTTCAGCATTTTATTCATATTGGTATTCCTTCAAACAGCATGGCAGTGTTTACTATTAGTCAGCTGAATTGTATTTATGGGGAAAATGGACGGGAAGAGGCGAAGGAGGGACATTAGACTCGTACCACGAGTCGGCAAGTGCATACATGTGTGCGAGAATGCACCTATGTTGATAGCAGTGCGAATGACCGGGCTGCAAGTTCTGTATGTGAGCGCAACTTTTCGTCCGTTTTCTTCTCTCTGTCTTTCTACGTCCTTTTTTTGTGACTTCGCTTAATTTTTATTACTATTTTCTTACAAATTACGAGTAATTTATCTATTACGAAATACAATTTAGCATCTAGGTAGATAACATTCAGTATTGATACATTTCTTCTCTTTTGATAACTAAAGTCTTTATATTTTATCTAATTCACAATAAGGGAAATAATTATAAGGAACGCGTGAGAAATCATAGGGCATCATCGGATTACCCAGTGCATGAAAACTGTACATGTATGCGCGCGTACTCAGTTAGCTGGGCTTCAATTCTAAGCTAGTGTACGTGCGTGTTGGCGTACGATCCACTTTATGAATCTCTCTCTCTCTCTCTCTTATTCTTTTCTGTCCCTTTAATCCGCTTTACACCTCAGTGTCAGTGTGACGTAGTTGGAGTTTTGTGCGATATTTAACAAATATTTTAATTACATCCAAATATAGAACGATGGAACCAAAATTAGCTGTTCATCTATACCAAGGTAAGCTTGCAATTTGTATTCCGCATTGTAATTTATAATTAACTTGGAGAAGAGATAGCATGTGTTGCGCGGGAAGAGGGGCAGTACTTTTAAAAGTCTCCCTTTCTCTATTCTTTTCCCAGTTAATTCCAAACGGGTTTTCTCAAAATTCTGTCCTTTTAGCAGTACGGGCGACAGTTCAGATAGGTCTAAAGAAAGATGGGGTTCATGGACGATTTCCGAGGTTCGTGTTCTTGAAGTCCAGGCTGATAGATAACTCTCCCTGTTTCATTAAGACATATATTCGCTCTGCATCGTTCGTCGCCATGTGCGAATATTCAGACCGGACATATGCTCCGTCTGAACCGTTTCTGAGGAAGGGCTAAACCACTGGTATCGTGTGCAGATGATACAAATTTTGATAGGTTTTATCTAGGAGAAGAATATCTAGGAGGATTCTAAGGGTTCTATTCTTACAGATTATTGTGGTAGTGGCCACCATTCCTGATTCTTCCACGCTGACCTTGGGTCCTAAGATTGGAAATGAGAGTTTTGGAGCATGATCCGGAACATCTTTGAATATTGGCTCAACTTGTTCGGAAGTTAATAGAGAAGGATGCGACTGGTTTCGTCGTGCTGCATGTATAACTTCGAGGATTTGATCATCGGATCTTCTATAATGGTCTAAGCTACTATCGGCAACCCTCAGAACCTCATTTAATGCTGCAGTATAATCTAGCTGCGTTAAATCAAGGCTTGCTCCGTTCATCTTTCGGGTCAATTGTCTAAGTTCGATCCATAACCGTTCTTGTCTTTCGTTCTGTTCCTCACTTCTGTGATGGATTTCTTCTAACTGCGCTCAAATAACAAGGTTCTGTTGTCCGATGAGGTGGGAGATGTTCGACGACTTCTCATCCCTTTAGGCATTTTGGTTGGTATTTTCATGGATGTTTGTCGCGTCAACTCGTCGATTTCTCTGAGCACTTCTCGTTGAAGGTTCTCCGCTATATGCAACTTCAAATGGAGGTTGTAGTTCTCGATTATTTGTCGGCATTCCCCTTCCAGCATTGAAACGCAGTTTCCAGGAAGAGCCTTCAACTTGAGCTTCTGGAACTCTAAAAACTGGTGAGTCTCGTTGATGTGGAGGAAAACGGTAATTCTCCACGTACTAGTTGTTTGTCTCATTTATCCTAGATTCTAGAAGTAGATTCCAGTGCTGCTGTTGAATGTCAGTATCCGGTGTGTGTCCTGGGCCTCCTGACATATCGCTGCTGTAAGAAGATTTAAAAGAGAGCAATCTATCACAATCATCATAGTCGTTCGCATAAGCTTCACGTAGTCAGCCAACACAATGTGGCTCCTTTCTAAGGAGCCATTGGTTTGCGGTCGATAGCCAGAAGTTATCAACGATTTGACATTAAAAAGCTCCTCAAGCTTCTTCATCGAATGGCTAACAAAACTACCTCCTCGGTCCGTGAGAATGCACCTTGGTGCATCATATTGAAAGATTGGAAAAGGTCGCAACGGCATGTGCGATGGTGGATGTTTCAATATCCGGTACGGGAACAGCGATACTATATTTACTAAAGTTATCTTGTATCGTCAAGATATGCGTATTTCTGCTAGGTGCGGCTGTTAATTTCCCAACTGTATCTAGAGATACTTCTTCGAATACTCCAAAAGTAGTGTCAGTTATTAGCATCGGCTTTCTTGTTCTTGCCCGGACAGCTTCTGCTCAAGGCGTTTCCGGCAACCTCGAGTATATTCATAAACTTGATCCCACACACCGGGCCAATAGTAGTGTTCCTGAATAAGTTGGTACGTCTTTGTTACGCCCTTGTGTCCGCCTACAAGACTTCCATGATATTCGGCAATGGTCTTGGATCTTGCTTACAGAACAGGTGCTTCGATTTTACCGTGACAGAGGGTAATTGTTATATCACCACCCCGGAAAATGTCAGACAGTAGTTTGGTCATTTTGCTTTGTGGCAGTGTGCCTAAGAGGTCTCCAGAGTTGGTCATTCGGCAATTAATTTTTCCGTCGCGTTTAAGGGCAATTCGAAGGTTTCCTAATCCCTGAGTCACGTCATTCCAGTCTATTTCGTCGTCATGTTGATTTTTTACGACAATTGAGTACGTTTTATGTTGGCTTGCAGGAGTTACCAGGATCTGGCCCGTCTTAGGACGGCATTCTCAAAGGTCTTGAGGATCAAGACGATTAGTAGCTATCAGTAGTTTGGCGATCGAATTTGTAGGTTCGCAATCTGACGCGATAAAGTGGGCGCAATGATCACGTTTGTAAGTTAATGGTTGTTTCTCTTCATGGAGGATGTTGGGTAGATCGGTACAAATTGTGATTGACTTTGCGTCCACATCATCCGTTGGTGGGGGTGATAGAAAGTCAATATAGAAGACAGTAGCTTCGACTATTGAAGTTGAGAAGGCAGTGGGGAAATTGACATTAATGCTGGGCATTGCTCCTTGTCGTAATCTTCTCGGCCTCACGTCTCGTCGCTTTCTTGAGACTGTTCCTCCTTCAAAATCAGTTTCTGAAAACGAAGTATATTTTGCCCTGCGGAGTCACGTGTTCTCCGGGTGTGGCGAACAGGGACCTCTCTGAGGTGATTCAGGTATTTCCTAAGTAGTAACTGTTTTCGTTGGACTGATATTAGTAGAATTAAGAGGCTGCTGTTGGGTATGTGCCAGGGGATCCATATTGAATTCCTCATCTGTATCTTGTTGTTCCAAGTTTTTCTCGTAGGCCTGGAGGAAATTTAATACACGGGCGGCAAATGTATTATCATCTCGTCCTGTGCATGGGTCGAGGGCCTCTAATTGCTGTAACAAATCTTCATCTTTTTCGCCATCTGAGAGAGCTGTACATGTGAGAAGATTATCGTGACAATTTTTTCATGATCCTTACCTGATCCTCTTTCAGTGATGGGCCAATCGAATTTTGTGGAAGATTTTTGTAAGGAATCCTTCAAATTCTCAGAATCACCTTCGCCTACTTCGGGGTCAGTTTTCTCACTGTACATTACCTATGGGGCGACGTCAACTATTGGTGGGTCAAGGACAGGGGTTCTCTCATAATTTTCGTGATCCTGTGCCCTGAAGGAAGGTTCTCCTCCGATTCCTTCATGAGCCAACCTATCAGCCATTTCATTTCCATAAATTTCCTAGTGGCCTGGGACATGCTTCCAGGTCACTTCTAGAGAATCAAGGGCAGACTTAATTTCCTCAGGCTCAGTTATATCTACAACTGGTTTATTTTCTGAGGTTTTCCAGACGTTTTTCTCCAATTTGAGAATCCACTTAGTTGCACTGTCTATTAAAAATTTTGAATCAGTATTCATCCTTAATTTTTCTATTTCAGCTTCGGCTGCCGTTCGAGCAGCTGCAGTCGCTGCTTGCATCTCGGCGGAAATATTGGTTTGGCGACCATGAATTTGTCTTGAAATGTTTAAAGGGTGATTTGGGCCAAACCACAATCCTATTCCTGCCCTAGATTTTAGAGCACCTTTACTGAAAACACTCGCGCCATTCACATACACGTCTATGACTGCATCGTGTAGAGGGAGGAATGGCGGGTTCTGAAGTGGGAGCCTGGGAGGTGCAGTTTTTGGAGGATGGGGTGTTCTTAAAACCATCGATGTCAGTGGTTCTAGGCTAGGTTGAACATTCTAGGCTTTTTGGAATACCGGGACTTCAGAGTTGTCGCTGTCTTCATCTTCTGCTGATGATTCGTAAGTGTTTGAAGAATCTTCTTCATCAAAAGAATTGTTAAGATCTTGAGGCCGGCCTCTGTTTCTTATCAGTCTTTTTCCGATGCAACTCTCGTCTGGATTTGGGGGTTGATAGCATGCTGCGGGAGGCACATATGACTCGTCAGAATCATATGGTGTGGAGATTTCTTTCCGTCTTTCTCGGGCTTTAGGAAGTGTCCGAGAAGGTTTCGGATCGGCTTTCACAAAAACGAAAGAAGATCTCGTAACGAGAGGTTTTCCTAGGACAGTCGAAGATTTTGATGCCGTCGGACCAGCTCCCACAGCTTCAGACTTAGTGGCCGAGGTCTTTTCTCCCTGTTGAGTTTTTTCTAAGCGCACAGCGCCCTCTGAAGAGACAAATTTTTTGACGCTATTGCAGGGGTAGTGGTGACTTTCGTTTCCTGATTATCTCCTTGTCGCTTAATAGAAGCACGAGTCACTGGAAAAGCACGATGTTTTATTGAACAATCATGGATTACCAGCACACGAATTTCCGTTAAGTTAGATTGCATAGAATTCGTAGCGGATTTCGGTAGTTTAGTCTTTTCAGGGGAGGGTTGGAAGGGTTCTGAGTTTCTGGATTCGTCCGAGTCGTATGAATCCTCGGATTCTGGAGTCCCATCTTCGGTTGCGGGATTTCCTGACAGAGCTTCGATGCCTCTGTTCAATTTTTCTTGTTCATACTCAAACTTGTATTGAAACTCCTTGAGCCGTAACCACCAACGTAGTTGTCTGGCTCTGAGGTTTTCAGCATAAGTTATCCAGTGCACGGGCTCGTGATCACAGGCTGTCGTCGGGGTGCGTTTCAGTCTGATGAATCCCACTCACCAGATCGAACACGGAAAAATATTGTGCCTTCCCTAGTTGGTCCCAGACGTCTGTGATGTTGGGTAATGGGTATGCATCACCTTCTCGTTGAGAACTCGGAAATCGATCACAACTCGCCATTTTTGTGTCCCAGAAGCGTCCAGCTTCTTTGGGACTATCAATAAAGGGGAATTGTAGGGCGAATTGGAGTGTCCGATGATCCCACTGTTTAGTTGCTTATCAATCTGAATACCCACCTGTTCGGAAGTCTCGTGGGGGTAACGGTATTGCTTTCTTCGGATGACACTATCGTCCGGCGTGGGAATGCGATGTTGGATCAAATGAGTGCTAGTGAGCTCCTCGTTATTTAAGTGAAAAACATCAGAATACTCGCTCACCCAACAGAGTACACCTTCCTGCTCTTCTGAAGTCAGGTGAGAGAGATGTAAACTCTTTACCACTCGTTCAACTCGTTCCTCGTACGTTGACTTCCTTTCACGTGATGGTTCTTCGCCTTCTGATTTAGAAGATTCTTCTCCAGGGAACTTGCATAAATCAAGGGGATTATCTCTTCGGACGTTACCTCAATTTCAACGTCCTCGTTTTTTGTGTTTATTGCGAAAACATGACATACTCCGTCCTTGGATGACACCGCAGCTTCATTCAGGTAAGTCCCTTCCGGTGTTTGGATTCTTGGTAGGTATCCCTCCCTGACATCTGAGTTAGTGATGTCAATGGCAACCTGTTGCGGAGTCCTAGTACGGCCTTCCCAGTATCCCATCAGTGGATATGGGATATTTGTTTTGAACGACTTGAAAATTTACGGTTGTGTTTGAAATCGTTGAATCTACTGTACCGAGTGTTTCAACTAGTTGATCAGTGATTCCTGCTATAGATAGTAATTTTTCCTCCTCAACTGTCATTGAATCGCGTAAGGCACGTCATTTTACTAAATTGACGTCTGAATCCGGGTCTACGAGAAAACTAGCTTCTGGTTTCTTAACTTCGGGTACACTCAATTCCACTACTGGTCAGTCTTTCTTTTTACCTCCTACTCGGAAGACTTTTCCAAATCTTTCGGGAAAGAGACTGTCTTCGGACGCTCTTTGAATGATGGACTCGCTACTGCGTCGTTGCGACGAGTCTGGTGGAAGTTTGAATGCCCTGGGCCTGGCGGTCATTAAATACTTCTATTTAAAAGGCCTAACACCACTTCAAATTAAAGAAGAAACGGATTACACACTGAAAGACTCTTCTCCATCATATTCGATGGTTAAACAGTGGGTTTCTGAATTTAAGAAAAATCGCACGAGCACTTCCGATGAACCACGTTCAGGACGCCCCGTAGAGGTCGCAACTCCCGAAATGATCGAAAAAATTCATAAAATGGTGATAGAGGACCGCAGATTGAAGGCGAGTGAGATAGCTGAGGCTACTAGGATGTCAACTGAGTGTGTACGCAATATTTTGCATGAACATTTGGGCATGAAGAAGCACTGTGCTAGGTGGGTGCCGCGTTTGCTAACAGTCGATCAAAAACTGACCCGGAAAACTGTTTCAATCGAAAATTTGGCGCTGTACAAGCGAAACCCCAGGGAATTTTTGCGTCGATTTATA
>JAUMHM010000016.1:6149967-6162066 GCA_032362435.1 Melikaiella ostensackeni
TTGATTACATGCAATTGTATGCCAGAGTGGTCAGAGTAGGACCACACGCGGGAAGCGCCGCCATGCGGCAAAAATGATAAGATGGAAATTCTTAGCAATAAGGTCCGAAAGCGTTCGCTTGAAATACGAGAGAATCAGATAGGGCTGCTTTATCGCTAAGTGGTCTGTCTAGGTAGGGTCTAAATTTTCGGATAGCCCACACCACGACTAGTCATTGTTTATCTGATGCCGAGTAGCGAGATTCGGCACCGTTCAGACTTCTATACTCGCGTGTCCAATTACGTCATTCACTTCTTCTATGGTTTAAGTAAGTAAGGCTCCTAATCTCGTATTGCTCGCATTGGTGTTAAAGAATTTATCAGTTTATCATTATAATTAAGTTGTGGTTAAAAATAGGTGCGTCTGGAAGAGATGCCTCCAATAAAACAAGAGAGAGAGAGTCTGGGGAGGCAGTGAGCTGCGAAAAGTTCATTACTATTGTGTTATTCGAATTGGTTATGGGTGCAAATGTCAATGGACGAATTTAAAAATTTTCAACAAGAATTGTCAAGATTTAGTGTGAGTACGAGGACCATGTCAGAAAAAGCGAAGCTAGAGGTGGCAAAGCTTGAAGTTGAGAGACAAAAGCATTGTCGTCAGCAGGATGAGCAGGCCGACGAACAACAAATGGTACAAATTCTGATTGGAGTGGAACGACAGGGACAAGAATTGGAACAAGACAGGCTAGAAATTCAAAAGGAAAAAGGAAGAATGAAACAATTCAGACAACATATGCAGATTCTGCAAGAAGGAATATTAAATACATGAATGGACACACAGAGTCATGTCAGGGTCCTAGAAAATGATAACTCTCTAAACCAAATGCAGGACCATTTGCTCACAGGCACTTAACTCACTTACCACGGTATTACAAAGGTCCTTATATGAGCCCAGAACTGAAAATATACCATAAACTCTGGGCGATTTGAGGACAGTGATAAGAGATTGTAAAGGTAACGAGGGGCCTAAACGATCAGGGGTTTGGATTACAGAGCTCAAAAGTATAAAAGCATTAAATGGTTGGTCAGACGCGGTGACTTTGAGCGTGGCAAAGTCGCACCTGAAAGACGGGGCTTTTAAGTGGCCTTTAACCAAGGTGGCTTTGATTGTCAATTTTGTCTCATATACGTAAGCATTTCGGTCAACCTTTACTTCTTAACGCAGCACAAGTGAGTAGCTCAAGATGATGATGGCACGAATTCAGTGTTATAAGGAGATTATCCCGCATTATTTTTCAGATAAAATTTGGCTGTGTGAAGGTTTGGGATTTTCGATTACAGAAATTCTAGATCAAGTGGCAATGGGTATCTGATTTCAAGAAATCATAAGTTTTGTGCTTAGCCGAGATTTTCAAGACACTGAGGAGATGCTGTGGGGGCTGTTGTGATTTGAGAAAATAGACAGCGGAAGGCGGGAGAGGATATGTGAGAGACGAGGAGGAAAATCAACTGATTCTTTCATTCGAGATACACGTGGTAGAGTTGCAGAGCAGAAATATGAGAAACAACAAGCTGAGGAAAAGAAGGATAAGGGAGAAGAAGCAGATGAGAATCTATCACAAAAACAAAGCGAGAGGTTGTTAAGTAAGTGTTATAGTTGTGGTGAGTCAGGACATTTCTCGCGTGATTGTACAAATAGTCGAAAGGAAATTAAATGTTATTTGTGTAAAGGTTTGGGTCACGTAGCATCTCGTTGTCCGAAACGACGTGAAGAAAGGAAAGAAAATGTACGAACGGTACGAGGAATGCCCGCGGCGGAATCAATAGAGAAATTTTTAAAAGAAGTACAATTAGAAAATTCGAAACTTCAAGCGCAGATTGATATGAGCACTTTGGGAAGCACTATTAGAGCTACCGTGTCAGTTCTAGGAGCTTTCGGTGCTGAAGTTGTAGATTTGACCGGTATCATTGACGAAATTTTGAATTTTGAGGTCTTGAAACCACGAAGGGTTATTTTTAGAGTTATGTCGGATGACGCGGAAAATGTACATGTGATTGTAGGGCGAAAAATCACGGAAGCATTAGACTAAATCAATAAACGATATGGTTTTGATTTGAGATCTAGTGTTATTGACCCTACTCTATTTCCGACAGCGATCAATTAAAGATTAAGTTACACGCAAATGAGCGAGTCGAAATAGCTTTGGATGCGGTAAATTTAATTAACGTAGTGTCGGAACTAGGAAAAATGAAAATGCCGGTAGTTAATTTTGTGGAAAAAGTTCAATAAATAGAAATGGGTCAACAGATAAGAGAATCGATATTGTCTATTGAGAAAATTCTTGAAAAACCAAAAATAAGGGAACATATTGCTATTAATGAAGTAATTACTGATAAGGAAGTTTTAGCTGAACAAAAATTGCAGATTGTAGATATTTTAAAGGAAAATCGAAAATGTATTGCGCAGATCTTTGACGAGCTTAGATGAACAAATAAGATTGAAATACAAATTGACGTGAAAGAAAATTCCCAACCGGTACGATCGAAATCGTATAGATTAAACGCAAATGATCGGGCAGCTTCAGATATTAATATTGTAAATGAGTACAAGCAAAGAGGGATTGTCACTGGAACTGATTCGGAATATGCAAGTCCAGCATTTTTTGTTGAAAAAAAGATGGTACACCTCAAATGGTAGTGGATTATAGGAAACTTTACGTACTATAGTAACTAAACTGAGTAATTTTCCAATTCCGAACTTTTTTTGATGACACATGTATCCAGCCGGGAGAAAGAGAGGCTAAAGCCATCGAAGAGTTGCCGCGACATGAGTCAAAACGTGACGTTAGGCGATGTATGGGCCTTGCTAGTTTCTTTAGACTCTTCATACCAAAATTCGCGAACATAGCATTACCAATTAAGAATTTTTTAATAGTGACCATTGAGTTTCTGTGGACTAAAGAGTGTGAAGAAGCCTTCCTAACCTTGAAAAATAGATTCGTAGAAAATCCGGTTTTGAGAGTGCACAATCCAAAAGCTTTTAAAACAGAGCTTCATACAGACGCGTTGAGTAAGGGTTTAGGCGCAATTTTATTGCAAACGGAGCAGGAAAGTAGCCCGTTTCATATGGTTTATGCATGTAGTATTTTGAATTAGAATATATATACACAATGAAAGGAGACTGCTTTTGTATAACACAGTTTATTAATTATACTTTGCACGTGTAAAAATCTTTCCGGACCGGCTCTGTCGCCATCTTAGCTAGCTCTCCCCCTAGTATGCAATGCTACCAACCTTAAGTAACTAACTGTATACACTACGTCTCTCCCTTCCTATAAAGAAGATAGAACCTTTATTCATGTAATTTGAATCGTAATAATCATGTAATCATGTAAATAATCATGTAAACGGAGATACAATATGATAATCAGAGTATTAACTTAAGTGGTAATCGTTAAGGCGATTAGGCAACTTTCGCTCGCGCTGCGGACGTGATCGTGGTTCGGATTCGTCTGGTTTAACTTCATCTTTATTTTGATTGTCGTTGCTCCTAGATGGAGATCGCGTAACACTTTCTGAGTCTGGATTTTCGTCAGGTTCTTCGTCGCTAAGGATTATTACATCGTCGGTTTGCTTTTTCTCAATAAATTGCTTGACGTGCGACGTGTTTCGATTATAAACCGCATTATCATTCTGAGACTGAATGGTTATTGTGTTACTTTGTCTCGTAGTAACATTAAATTTAGTGTTATCATATTCCGCACTTAACTTTTTGTTCTTTTTTTCCTACCAAATAACAATCGAGCTGGAGAAACTCCCGCAATCGTTAAGTTAAATCGTTGAGTTGTTCGCGCCAATCGCGTTTCTCCGCATGGCCTATTTTTTAAATCTCAAGCAAACTCTTATTCTGCCTTTCGACTTCGCCGTTAGCCTGAGGCCAGTAAGGAGCCATGTGCGACACGCGTATACCCAAAACGTTTCCCCAATCAGATAGATCTATAGATGCAAACTGTGCTCCATTATCGCAAAGCAACAACTTTGGAATTCCATGCCCAGCGAAAATTACAGACAGGTGATAAATTATCCTGTTTGGGTTAATGGAATGCAAAATTGCGATCTCATAATACCGACTATAGTAATCGACCACAACAAATATATACTCTTTTATTGGTAACAGGCCTAACAAGTCAGTCGCTAACGCCTCCCATGGATCCTCTGACAACGCTTTCCTCTTTAGAGGTGCAGGTGTTACAGTTTTTTGTACCAATTGACAACCGTGGCACGCTTTTACATGGTGTTCTGCATCTTTGTCGATATTTTCCCACCATACCTTGCCACGCAACCTGTTTTTCATGGCAACAATTCCAGGATGGCGCTCATGAGCGATTGCAAGTGTCCTGTGTTGTAAACGCGAACAATTCCGACTGGACTCGCATCAGCTACTACTCGTGTACGTGCATTTATGTCAAAGATACCAAGTGCGTCTGTTATTAGAACTGATTTTATTTTTTCTAACGCTTGTTTTTCTTTTGGACCCCATTCAAATTTTACATTGTTTCTCGTTAAGCGACGCAGCGGTTTACTTATAGTTGCCAAATTCGGAACATACGCGGCAAAAAAATTGACCAAACCAAGGAAACTAGGAACTTCAGGGGGGTTTTCCGGATCTTTGAAATTTATAATAGCATCGACTTTAAATTGTAAAGGCCTGCACCCAGAACCCGATATCTGATATCCTAAAAACTGCACTTCTTTCAGACCAAGTTTACATTTTTCTTTATTTAAAGTCAACCCTTTTTCTTTGAGTCTCTCAAAAACCCGCTTGAGATTTTCATCGTGCTCTTCCTCGGTTTTTCCAAATTCCAGAAAATCATCGATGAAATTCGTAACCCCTGGTAGATCCGCTATGACATCACGCATTATTCGCTGGTAAATTTCGGGTGCACAAGAAATACCGAACATCAATCTTTTGTATCGATATAGGCCAAATTCTGTTACAAATGTTGTAATCTTTCTCGATTCCGGTTCTAATTCAATTTGATTGAAACCTGACCTAATGTCTAAAGTAGAAAAGTAATTGCTTCCCTCTATTTCATGCAAAATGTCCTCTAAAACTGGCAAAGGGTATCGCTCTCTTACAATAGCTTCGTTAGCTTTACGCATGTCGACACAAGGGAGCATTTCTCCGTTTTTTTCATTACCGGAACTACTGGCGACATCTGCGGTGTAGGGCCATTTACTTTTTCAATAACGTCTAGGCTCAAATCATTCAACACTTGTCTTTCAACATTATCTCTTAATTTAAACGGAATTCTTCGAAGCGGTTGTGCCACCGCAGGAACTGATTTGTCGTTCGGCAGTCTCAATTGATTGATTGATTGAAGCCAGCGTGGTGAAGAAGCATAGCCTTCTTCCTTGGGGCCTCAGTTATATTTTTGCTCGTTAAAAACAGTTCGAAACCTCGTAGCCACCTTTCCCAGCGAATGAAGACTCCATATTGCTCCTCATTCGGGTTAAACGATGGAATTTTCCCTCTTTCATCGCTCATGGCGTCGCCTTTGTTTTCAAATCGTTCAAGTCGAACCGAGTAAAATTTCCAATATTTTCAGTCCTTTTCCGAGTCTAGCACACTTTTTACTATCCTCGTCCCCAAATGTAGTATTTGGAATCAGGATATATATACACAATTAAAGGAGACTGCTTTTGTATAACACAGTTTATTACTTATACTTTGCACGTGTACAAATATTCCCGGACCGGCTTTGTCGCCATCTTAGCTAACTCTCCTCCTTGTACGCAATGCTACCAACCTTAAGTAACTAACTATATACACTACAACGCAGTTAGTAGAAGAACTAGTGAAATTAATCTACTTCGGGGTCAGTTTCCTCACTATCCACTACCTGTGGGGCGACATCAACTATTGGTGGGTCAAGGACAGGGATTTCCTCATAATTGTTGAGATCCTCTACCCTGAAGGAAGATTTTTCTCCGATTCCTTCATGGGCCAATCTATCAGTCATTTCATTTCCATGAATTATCTTGTGGCCTGGGACATGTTCCCAGGTCACTTCTAGAGAGTTAAGGGCAGACTTCATTTCCTCAAACTCAGTTCTATTTACAACTGGTTCATTCTCTAATGTTTTCCAGCCATTTTTCTTCCATTTGGGAACCCACTCAGTTGCGCTGTCTATTAAAAATTTTGAATCAGTATTGATCCTTAATTTTTCATTCTAGCTTCGTTTTCCGTTCGAGCAGCTGCAGTGTCTGCTTGTATCTCGGTAGAATTATTGGTTTGGCGACCCTGAATTTGTCTTGAAATGTTTAAAGGGTGATTTGGGCCAAACCACACTCCTATTCCTGCCCTAGTTTTTTGAGCACCCTTACTGAAAATACTCGCGCCATCCACATACACGTCTACGACTGGATCGTGTAGAGGGAAGAATGGCGGGTTCTGAAATGAGAGCCTCTGTTTCTTATAAGCCTTTTTCCGATGCAACTTTCGTCTGGATTTGGGGGTTGATAAGATGCTGCGGGAGGCACATATGACTCGTCAGAATCATTTGGTGTGGGGATTCATTTCTGTCTTTCTCGTGGTTTAGGAAGTGTTCGAGAGGGATTGGGATCGGCTTTCACAGGTTTGAAAGAAGATCTCGTCACGAAAAATTTTCCTGGGGCAGTCGAAGATTTTGATGTCGTTGGACTAGGTCCCTCAGATTAAGACTTCGTGGTCGAGGTCCTTTCTCTTCATTGAGTTTTCTTCAAGCGCACAGCGCCCTCTGAAGAGACAGTTTTTTTACGCTATTGCAGCGGTAGTGGTGATTTTCGTTTTCTGATTACCTCTTTGTCGCTTAATAGAGGCATGGGTCACTGGAAAAGCACAATGTTTTATTGAACGGTCATGGATTACCAGCACACGAGTTTCCATTGAATTAGATTGCATAGAATTCGTGGCGGATTTCGGTAGTTTATTTTTTTTAGGGGAGGATTGAAAGGGTTCTGAGTTGTTGGAGTCGTCCGAGTCGTATGAATCTTCGGATTTTGAAGTCTCATCTCCGGTTACGGAATTTGCCGACAGAGCTTCGACACCTCTGTTCAATTTTCTTTGTTTATACTCAAACTTGTATAGAAAGTCCTTGAGCCGTGACCTCCAACGTAGTTGTCTGGCTCCGGGGTTTTCAACATGAGTCATCCAGTGTACGGGCTCGCGATCACAGGCTAAGGTGAACTCTCGCCCATACAAATATGGACGGAAGTTTTCCACCGAATATGGTACCGCCAGACATTCTTTTTCCGTATCCTCATACCTCTGTTCGCGGTCGTGCAAAACCCTGGAGAAGTAGGCAATGGGCATATCCATTTCTCCTTTCTCCCGAGACAATACTGCTCAAACAGCAAATTCAGATGCAACGGTCGTCAGTTAAAAAGGCAGATCAATATCGGGGCATTGAAGGATGGGCTTCTTACTAAGATATTTTCGCAGTTTGCGAAAGCTTTGTTTGTGTTTCAGTTCCCATTTCCATACAACATCCTTTTTGAGAAGGTCAGACAGTGGCTAAGCTATTTTAGCATGATCTTTTATAAATCTCCTATTATAAACTGATAGCCCCAGAAATTTCCGGATGTTCTTGACTGTCCTTGACGTGGAAAGTTTCGAATTGTTATTATCTTTGCCAGATTGGGCCTAACTCCTTCGTGACCAATAAACTGATCTAAATAGGCCACTTTAGTCCTAAGGAAGTCACACTTGTCGGGTTGCAGTTTTAAATTGGCCCCTCGAAGTCTGTCGAGTATTCGTCGTGCCGTAACGTCGTGTTCTTCGAGCGTTTCGGAATAGATCACTATGTCGTCGAGGTAGATGAATGCCTCGGTTTCCTGCAGGCCCTTCAAAACATGGTCCATCAGGCGCTGGAAGGTCGCGGGTGCGTTTTTAATTCCCATGGGCATCCGAAGGTACTCGAAATTCCTAAGGCGAGTAGAGAAAGCGGTCTTCCCTTTGTCCTCGGGGTGCGTTCTAATCTGATGAAACCCACTTGCCAGATCGAACACGGAAAAATATTGTGCCTTCCCTAGATAGTCCAAGATGTCTATGATGTTGGGTAATGGGTATGCATTACCGATAACCTTCTTATTGAGAGCTCGGAAATCGATCACAACTCGCCATTTTTGTGTCCCAGAAGCGTCAAGCTTCTTCAGGACTATCAATAAAGGGGAGTCGTAGGGCGAATTGGAGTGTCCGATAATCCCGCTATTTAGTTTCTTATCAATTTGAATACCCACTTGTTCGGAAGCCTTATGGGGATAACGGTATTGCTTCCTTTTGATGACACTATCGTCCGTTGTGGGAATGCGATGCTGGATCAAATGAGTGCTAGTGAGCTCCTCTTTATTTAGGTGAAAACATCCGAAACATCTGAACATCCGAAAACTCGCTCACCCAGCGGAGTACAACTTCCTGCTCTTCTGAAGTCAGGTGAGAGAGATGTAAGCTCTTTATCATTCGTTCAACTCGTTCCACGTAGATTCAGTTCCGTTCACGTAATGATTCTTC
Organism: Melikaiella ostensackeni; assembly: GCA_032362435.1. Taxonomy (NCBI): domain Eukaryota; kingdom Metazoa; phylum Arthropoda; class Insecta; order Hymenoptera; family Cynipidae; genus Melikaiella; species Melikaiella ostensackeni. The sequence goes on from JAUMHM010000016.1 coordinate 6,158,497, forward strand.
GCCTTCTGCTTTAGAAGATTCTTCGTCAGGGAACTTGCAAAAATCAAAAGGGATTATCTCTTGAGGCGTTACCTCAATTTCAACGTCCTCGTTTTTTGTGTTTATTGCGAGAACATGACAAACTCCGTCCTTGGATGACACTGAAGCTTCACCAAGGTATGTCCTTCCTGTGTTTGGATTCTTGGTAGGTATCCCTCCGTGACGTTTGGATTAGTGATGTCAATGGCAATTTCTTGCCGAGTCGTAGCTTTTATTTTAAGAATTCTTGAAAAATGTTTAATTTCATTCCTAAGGACATTCTTAGATTCGCGTGACTCCTTATCTACAAAAGGGATTGTCATAATGGGTTCGGAAATAGTAACTAGCGTGTTGTGCCTGAAGGATAATTGTGCTTGCTCTTGGCGCAAGTACGGCCTTCCCAGTATCCCATCGGTGGATATGGGGAATCTGTTTTGAACGACTTGAAAATATACGGGTGTGTTTAAAATCGTTAAACCTACTGTACCGAGTGTTTCGACTAGATGATCAGGGATTCCTGTTAAAGACAGTAATGCTTCGCCCTCAACTGTCATCGAATCGCGTAAGGCATGTAATTTACTGAATTGACGTCTGAACCCGGGTCTACGAGAAAACTAGCCTTTGGTTTTTCAACTTCGGGTGCACTTAATTCTACTACTGGTGAGTCTTCCTTTTTACTTGCTGCTCGAAAGACTTTTTCAAATATTTTGGGAACGAGACTGTCTTCGGACGCTATTTGAATGATGGACTCGCTGCTGCGTCGTTGCGACGAGTCTGGTGTAAGTTCGAATGCCCTGGGCCTGGCGATGAAGTCCTAGGACGGGTAGCATTTCCACTGAATCTATTCGGCGGGGGTTGGGGTACTTGACTGGTACCACCCTGATTCATCTGTTGCATAAATTGAAGCATATACTGGAAGGGGTATATATACTCGTAGTTGGATTGAGGGACTTGATAGGTTGAGAACTGCTGAGAGTTTTGGAATTAGGGTGAGATCTGCATATACTGTTGGGGGAGGTAGGGCACGCTAGGCATCATCAAAGACGCGGGGCTTTGCCTTAGTTGATCCTTGACAAAGTTAGGATTCTTTTTTGTATCCGTTTTTGTTATGTGTAGCGAATATGGGCTAGGTGAGCGAGGTCGCTCTGATGGAGACTCCTTTTGCCTAGAGATACGGAATGCGACAGCTGCTCTCGTCCTCTCCTGGTATTTTATGCGGTCTTCTATATGCCGTGCACATTCGAGTGCTTCTTCTAGCGTTTTCGGGTCACGGGTGTCCACGAAAGTGGACATCTCCTGAGGGAGGCCTCTGACGAATGCGTCACGGGCACATTCCAACACCGGTTTTATCATGGTTTTACTTTCATCACCTTCCATTTCTCTTCCAGGGTGTGCCTGGCACCGCTCAAGAGACCTCTCAGTCTATCGCGATAGTCGCCAACACTTTAGTATCCTTCATCCTAAAATTGAAAATCGCATCTAAATACCATTGGTATTTTTTTTTTGGCGTGAATCGTTTTTTTTAGGTGGGCGATAAGATCGTTGATATTATGAAATTGTTTATCGCGAACATTTTCGTGTGCAGTACCTGTGAGTTTGCTCAGGACCGCTTTGATGAAAGCTGGCTCACTATTAGCGGTTATATACACCGCACCATTAGCAATGTCCTGAAGAAAATCTTTCAGGGGAGGTTTTTTTCCGTCAAAGGATGGAATGTGGTATGTGCTTTGCTGGAGGTTCATGCACTCCAGCATTGACACAACTACCACACTTGTGTCCATTTGTGCCCCGGTAGGACTTGCTGTATTTTTGTTAATTTGACCTGGGTCAGATAACGTTTCGTCATCACCAAACGTTTTGTTTGAAATGAAACTGACTTCTGGCATGAGGACGTGCACTTCAAACTAGGTTGCATTTATTTGCTTTGCTGCATTATATCAAAAGGAATAAAAATTAAAATTAATTCATAAATTAATTCTCAATTGAATTCTTGTCCGTCCTATATGTGGCCAGAACAATTGTCAATGAATTTTTGTTCAATTCAATATATCAAGCAGTCAAAATTTGCAGAAATTTTATCCATAGTTTGTAGATATTGAAATTAAATAAAAATTTGTGTCAACTTCTGGAGTCAATTCATAATTGAATGCGTGTCCGTCCTATATGTAACCAGAACACTTATCAATTTATTTTCATTTATTCAAACATATTCAAAGAGGGAATATTATCTCAATTATAGAATTGAACATAGCAAAAAAATTCTACTGCTTGTTTCATTTGCGCAAGGAGAAATAAGAGCCAGAGTAACTAGCGTTATTCTTTTTCATAAATTATTGTTTCCGCTTCAGAATCTGAATTGGGATCCAGGGTTGCAAGATCAGTGCCGGCAGCTTTGTTATAATTTTTCTGCTCGATTTCTTTTTGAGCGTTATCAATCAGTGAATCAAAAAGATTACTGAATTGGTGGAAATTCGCGATTGGTTCAAATTTATCTCCCTCTCGCTGAGGTGGTGAATTTTAAAACCTGAGATTGAATGGATTGTTTACGGAATTTCCCTCTGGCTGTGTCACTCTCTTTATTTCGTGAACTATTAATTCACCAGCCAAACTTTATTCCGCGAATTTCAGGCATAACGCTTTGTCTCTTCTTGCACGGAATTTCTTACCTTAGCGTGGCTTGAATTTTTTTATACTGTGTGACAGGGTAAATGCTATTTCCCTGTCACTTTGAAATTTTTCCTTTTTTTATGGATAATAATTATGATTGAACCAAGAGCGAAAGTCAACTCGACCCAGGAGCCCTGACTTAGTTTGTAGACACTTGTTATTCACCCGTAGAATGTTTATTTTCATGTTGTCGCCGCCATCATGTCGACTTTGAGGTTAATGACAACAAGAACATTGATTAAGGATCATAGTTGGATTAGATTCGACTACGCCTGCATATTCGAAACCTTACGGCCGCATTCGAGATTACCGCGGTTCCGTTATTATAAACGTACCCTGATTTGCGGATCGACGAATGGCACAGGCCGTTACATAAAATCGTCATCTCTACTGGTCTCTGAGCGCCATTTTACTAAGGCGTGACGTCAAAACACTTACGTCTTGACCATACTTTGTGAACCATCGAATCCAACCGATGAGGAACAACTCTGCTGCGCGCCATGTTATCAGGCGTGACGTCACGAAATTCATGATACCCAGTGGTTTGGCAACCACTTTTGCCGGGGAAAAAGTACTACACATTTCGTTCCGTAAGGCTCGGTATCTCACGTAACCATCTATGAATTTTGAAATGTATTGACGAATTATGTCTGTTGCTTCACATGGGTAACAAAATGGTCTACAGTTCCGAGCTTTTCATTACGCCTTATAGTTTATCACTGTTGTCTTAATTAGCTAATGTAAACTAGGTATATCACTATCTTGTGCAACTGGCTTACGCGCTGGCTCGGTAGCCTAACGTTGCGAACGCGCCATAATGCGAACGCCCCTCGAATCTACCGTCGTGGCGCGTCGCAACGAAGACTCACTTTCGTTCTTGGTCTC
>JAUMHM010000016.1:6198382-6213212 GCA_032362435.1 Melikaiella ostensackeni
GAAATATATTGCATTTTTAACAACATAGTTGAATTTTCAACTGAAAAAGATTCATTTTCTACCAGTAGAGATAAATTGTCAACCCAAAAAGACGAATTTTCAACACGAAAAAAATTGTTTTCAATCAAACAGTTCAATTTTCAACTAAAAAAGACGAATTTTTGAGAAGATAGTTAATTTTCAACAAAAGATTTGATTTCCAACCTGGAAAGATGACTTTTCTACCATAAATATGATTCTTTAATCCAACAAGACAATTTTTTTACAAAATAGTTCAATTTTCAACCCAAAAATATGAATTTTCAACAGCACAGAGAAATTTCCAACAAAATAGTTTAATACTTCATCAAAAATGTGGAATTGTCAAGCCAAGAAGGCGAATTTTACAAAACAGTTACATTTTCAACCTGAAAATATAAGTTTTTAACAAAAAAATTAGTTTTCTATCAAAGAGTTAAATTTTCAAAAAAATAGTTTGATTTGTAACTAAATAGTTGAATTTTCAACTAAAATCATGAATCTTCAACCAAATAAAAAAATAGTTTTCCACAAAGTAGTTCCAGTGTGAATCAAATAGTTGATTTCTCAACCAAAAAAGATGAATTCTCAACGAAACATGTGAAACTTGATATTTCAAACGAAAAGATTTTAATTTGAGATAAAAAATGGTTGAATTCAGCTACAAAAGACTAATTTAAAAAAAAAAAGTTCAATCTGCAATCAAAACACATTAACAATCAACCAAACAGTTGCATTTCTAACCAAAGAAGATGAAATAGACAGTTGAATTTTTAACAAAATATTCTGCCCGCTTCGCTGGAACATTTTCATCGCGCGCTTCGCGCTCGATGTTATATGTTCTTCATGTTTGGCTCAAAAATAAAAATACTCCAATACTATTTTCTATACTTAAAAAACAAACCATGCCTCCCACCAAAAAATGTTTGGAGGCAAGTTCAGAAGTGTGCGTGAAAGCAACAATTTTGATATCTCAACTTTCTTTCGTATTCCGTGTTATTTGGCTCAAAATTTGAATGTCGGGTTCTCCAAAAAAATTCAAAAAGTTGTTATGACAATCTTGTCAAGCTTTCAAAAAGAAACGTTTTTCTTTTCTTGACTTTTTTTCATATCGTGCATTGTTTGGCTTAAAATTTTCGTTTTAGTTTCTTTTTTTGAATTTTGTAAATGCGTAGTGTTTGAGGGTCGATAGAAAAATCATGCGACTGATCTACCTCGATGAGGTCGAACTTGTTTGGGTTTCGCTAAGGTAGGAGTCCAAAAATGTGCATAGTCTACTTCCAATCGAATTCAGACCAATTTCACGACTTTTTCCTATTCCTAATTAGGTCGACTCAAGAAACCGCTCCTCGGAACGCGTTACAGCACCCGAGATGAGGTCATGGAAAAATCGAAGATGGCTCTGATGACCATACCGCAAACCGATTATAAAAAATGTTTCGAGGATTGGATCGAGCTCTGGCATAAGTGCGTTGCAGTCGATGGGGAGTACTTTGAAGGGGACAATATCGAATATGATGAATAAACTTGTATTTTTGATTTCAAAAATAAAGTCCTAAAACTTTTTGATCAAGGTGGTATTATGGTCGTAGTATTTAAAATTATTTTATTGTTCTCCCGAAAACGAGGCTTCGGAGATGAATCGGAATTTTTACTCGCGACAAAATAATGATTTCAATTAAGCATTATAAAAAAAATTTTTCACATATATAAACTGATATTGATGGAAAATAAATATATGTAGAAACCTGAGCTTCCATTTTTTGCATAACAAAGTTTTGTTTACATACATTTAGGTATGTTAAAACTAGATAATGCAATATTATTCTATTTTGAAGAAAACCTGAAGACAAAGTTCTAACGATTTTACTGTTAAGAAGGGTTTGTACTAGAAACTTATTGAGCACCTTCAATTTTAGCTAAAAATTGCAAGCTTTCTTTTTGCATACTATATTTAAGTTGAAAAGATATCTTTCAGTAAATTGAGTTAATTATTAATACTTCAATTAAAATTAATCTTAAAAGTAATCATAGGCAACCCTGCAGATGGGAACAAATTTTTACCTAATGACTTTCTTTTGAATTTTCATAAACATCGAAATGCAATCTACCTTCTAATGAAAAATTGTTGTGTACTAAAAAAACACCCAAAAAGTTCATAAAACAAAAATAGACTTCGAAACTACCCACTTTTACGGCTCATCGGAGACAAATGTACAATAAATATACAACAAAAAGAAAAAAGGGGGAGACAAAGAGTTAACGAAACCAACATCTCACTCTTTCTTTTCCCTGTTTAAGAAAACAAGAGGTACAAATAATGAAAACAGTATTAGATTAGAAAACCATTATTATCTGAAAATAAAACAGAGATAATTAATAGCAATTGTTATTCTGGTACAGATTTTATTCCTTGCTTGAAAAAGATTTTCACATAGGCAAACTTTCTGAATAGAAACTAAAGTCAGTTATATCATTCTTTAATTGAAAATTGATTCGCACATAGGCAAAATTCTTACCTAAACTACAGTCAATTAAAATTGAATCCGATAGCTCAGAACAAAAGTTTATTATTTTTATGTGCTAATAAAATAGTAGGATTCTCAGACCATTCATGTGTGAACATCACTCAGTATTTAAATTTCTAAACGAATTTAGGAAACTGATTAATTGAAAGATGAGTTTTTCCTTTCAAACTGAATAGTAAAAATTAAAATGTTGATTTTTATCTCAGAAATACATTTTTCTATAAAATTTGCCCAATCAATCATTGAATACAATCTGATATACTTTGAAAAGAAGTTCCGCAGTCTTGAGTCAAGAAAGATGTCACGTATCTATCACTGCATTGCAGATGGTACCGTCTAGTTTACCCTCACCTATTTCAGTTTCCTGATAAAGGCCGATGAAGGAAAAACTTTGGCAACTGTGTCAAGTTAAGAATAATACCTCTACAAACTCAGGAAATAACTCAAAAATATAAGATTCTAAAATATACGTTCAAAAATATACGTTCAAAAATATAAGTTCAAAAATATTATTAATAATGGTCTAAAAACAAACGCAGCTAATACATTCCGTTCGCATCTAATACATTCCATGCGCAGTATGAAGTTGGTTCGCAGAGATGCTTTTATTTTTTATTCCTGTTTTAATATTTTGTTGTTCTTATCATGAGACACAAAATGACAGTTCAGGTCAGATGAGCGTTTTTATAATAAACATCATGCTGACATTTTTGATAATAAATGTCATGTTGAGACTTCCATAATGATAAATTTAATGTAAGTTGATTTAGAACCAATCTATTTAGATTATTCCACTCTTCAAAATAGTAAAAGGTGATAATCCAAACAATAGCACATTTCTAAAAATTGCTAACTTCGTCAAGATTTTTTATTGTTTTTTAATTTTCGTAAAAATTTGTATAAAAATAGATATCTTTGGTGAATTGAGTTAATTATCATTGATTTTCATTTCATTCATTTCATTTCATTTTCATTCATTCATTTCATCATTCATTTCATTCATATCATTCATATAGCATTCATAGACAAGTTCTCCTACATATTGAAAAAAATCTTTGCATAATGTCTCTCTTTTGGAATTTCATAAAGATCGAAATGAAATCTATTTTCTTATGAACATTTCTTGTGTGCTAAAAAAGAACACCTAAAAAGTTCACAAATTAAAAATATTCCTCGAAACTACCCATTTTACGGCTCATTAGAGACAAATGTGCAATAAATGTACAACAAAAAGAAAAAAGAGTGAGAGAAGGAAAGTCAAACAAACCAACCTGTCACGCTTTCTTTTCTCCGTCTTTTTTATACTACTGGGGACCAACCTGTTTCGAAGCCAATTTAGACTTCCTCATCAGGGGTGATTTATAGAAAAACAACAGGTACAAATAACGAAAACATTATTAGATTAAAAAATCATTATTACCTGAAAATAAAACAGAGATTATTATTGGTACATATTTCATTCCTTGATTGAAAATAATTTTCACATGGGCAAACATTCTGAATAAAAACTAAAGTCAATTATTTCATTCTTTTCTTTTTCTCCCTCTTTTTTCTTTTTGGTGTACATTTATTGAACATACATTTGTCTCTAATGAGCCGTGAAAGTAGATAATTTTGAAGTCCATTTTCGATTTGTGAACTTCTTGGCATTTTTTTATCACCCAAAAAATTTTCATAAGAAAATAGATTTCATTTCGATCTTTATCAAATAAATTTGAATTTGTAATGAAATTAATTAATTATTGATTGGAAACTTATATTTTGGAAATAAATATATTTTACGTGTTACTCAGGTTTTTAATTTTCTCTTTGAGATAAAAAGTTTTTTATTTTTTAATGACTTAAAATACTTGGATAGAGGAGAAACCTTTAATCTTTTTAACTTTTGATATTGGTTTCATTAAAAAAATTAAAATGCTAAAATCTATCACAATTACAATTTTTTTATTTTGAGCAGGAGAGTCTCTAACCTTCTTAGTTTATTACATGAAAAAGTCAGGATGATTTCGAATATCATAAAAGTTGTATGACTTTTCCTTTCTTAAATCTTTCAAAACTGTAAATTTGAAGGCCTACTTATTGAACAGCTTCCAGCTTGAAGCTTTCAAAATAAAATCATTCCAAAATGAAATCGTTAAATTTAAATAACTTTGAACTCAAAACATTTAAAATAGAATAATTTTTATCGAAACATTGAAAATGGTTTTGCTTCATTTTCTAATCTTTCAAAATTGTATTCATTGAAAATAATTATACTTCATCTTCAAAAAAAAAATAAAATGAATAAAAATTATATACTCAATAAAATACAAATAAATAGAATAATAAAATAAAAAATAACACCAATGCTTAGTTAAATAATTAATTTTAACCTGAAATGTCTAAAATTTTTGTTTTTAATTAACATTCGTAATTATACTTTTGTTTATTAGGTAGACTTTTGTCACTCCGTCCCCTAAAATTTTTAATGGACCCTCAAAAATGATACCCTGAATATTTGAACAAAATTGGGTAATAAAAAGATATGTCTCATAGCCCTTAAAGTTTCCAATTTAATTAATGTTGTGAAAAGCGTTACTTTCGAAAATGCGGAAATAAGTTGTGAAAATATAGAATTAATGTCAAATAAAAAGTTTAATACTTTATTGGAAGCACTTCAACGAATGTGTATTAACAATAACTTTATCATTTTTACTCTACAAAAACTATTATTCATTCACCCTCAAAATCCACCTCGTAAGTAGTGAAATGAGAGTTTTACAATATATTAAAATTAATTAATTATTCCTGACCATTCTTTCTCTAGCTCATCACTAATCGATGTGCCATATATTTTTATTACTTTTTAAAATAATTTTTTACTTGTTTTAAAAAACTTCCATCCTTCAAGCAATTTATTTTAATCGAGAAATTGGAAAATGATGTCATTTTGTAAATCGGATAAGCTTTAGAAGCAATATAAAAAAACAATGTATCCTAAATAACATATTTTTCTCATAGTTTAAACAATTTTATCGTGTTTAAATGTATCGTATAATCTGGGAACTCTAGAGAAAAGTGGTTTTCTCTATTTGATTATTAACTTGATGGTTTACTAACAATCACTTACATTTCAAATAATTTTTTACTGTCTAAATAATCGATTTTCAGCAAGAAGTTACAAAATTATGACAATTTCAAAATCAAACGAGTTTCCTAATCAATGCATTTATTATAACAATTATGTAATTGTTTGAATAATCATAAAGTGTGTGCATGTACGTTAAAAGTTGAAAATGTTAAAAGAACGTGATTTTTTAATTATTTCATTCAATTCATCATTCATTAAATATTTTACCAACATTTATCTACTTAAAAAAAATTTGGTCATTTAACAAATTGCGAGGTTGTTAAACTATGGAAATTTATACATTCACGAGTTAATTAAATAAAAATGTTGAAAACTCGGTTGAAAGTAAACGAAGGTGGATTCCATGTCATTCCATTACAGAAATTTTTCGCAATTAATAAGATTAGGCTTAACTTGGCAAATTCTTTCCTTTGATTGTGACAAACGACATCTCCAAATTTTGTTTTAATTTTGAGAAATGGCGCAGACATAAGACCTTAAAATTATGAGTTACTTTTTTTTAAATTCAATATCTTTGGTTCTATTTGACTGATTAAAATTTCAAAAGCGGAAATTGTTTGTTCTTAAATACTTTTGAATAAAAACAAAATTCAAGTACTAAGCATTGAAACCTAAGAATTAGTCAATTTTACATCTTAAAAGTGGGCCATTTTTAAATATAGGGAGTTTAAAATTGAAAAATTTTTAATTTGAAGTGCTGAAAAGTTGTACAATGTCAAATTTATAGCCTTTCATATTCTACAATTAAAAATTCATAGCTTTCAAAACTTCAAAATTAAAAACAATCATTTTTTCTTTCAAAATGGAGAATTTTATATTTAGGGCAATGGAAATTTGGCAGATTCAAAATAAAGCTTAACAAATTGTAGTCATTTTATGCACAAAGTGGGAACGTTTAAGGGTAAACATTTTTTAAATCAGATATCTTCAAAATTGAAAAGTTTAATTTCAAATCTACAAAACCGAAATAATATTTTTTATTTGCGGCACAATATCAAAATTGAAAATATCGGAATAAAACATTCAAAATTACTGATTTAATGTTGATACCTATTCGAAATTTAACTTATTCACTAAATATAATAAATTCAGATTGAAGTCGTGAGCAATCAAAAAATTCCGAAGAAGCATCAAAAACAGATTTTTTAAAATTTAGCTTTCTAGTTTTCCAAATAGGAAAACTACTAAATTAATCTGTAAACAAAAAATTTGCCTTGAAAATAAAACCATGCAAGAACTAGACATTCAAATTTCAATAATTTTGAATTTGATAATGTTAAACAATTTAAAATTGGAATGATAATAATATTGTTTTCGTTTCCCGCGCGTGTATAATATTTCTAGTACAGTATAATAAATGAAGTTTTCAATCCTTTTCAATCCGTACGTTAACACCAAGTTCAATCCGAATCCAAATTTTAATCCTTTTCAGTCTGTATGTGTAATCTGGATTAATCCAAGATTGGATTCATTCATAATAAATATATAAATAAATGTTAGTAACATATTTAATGAATAATGAAATAAATCAAATAATTAAAAAATAACGTCAGATTAATTTTGTTTGTACGCACGTATTGAAAAGGATTGAAATGTAAAAAGAATCCGAATGAATCCGAGCTCAGATTAATTTGGTTTGCATGCACGTATTGAAAAGGATTGAAATCTGAAATATGAATTTGAATGAATCCGGAATGAGATAAAGGGCGTTGGAATCAGGCACATAGAAACTTGATTCAAAACAGGAGTAGACTTTAGGTATCTTACATAGATTTAATTATAGTTTTTATGAAGTGAAATAGGGCAATTCAATTTTGAGGTTAGGATTTGGTTCAAAAGCCCTTAATTCGAATTTCAGGCATGGATTGAATAGGATTGAAATGTGAATTCGGATTAAACTTGCTGTTCGTATACGTATTGCAAAGGATTGAAAACTTTCTTCGGATATTTAGTCATAAAAAACAAGTTTTTTATCGATGTGTTTACAAGCCTTCTAATTCCGCTCAATCCGATTTAAATTCACTTGCATTAAATTGTCATTAGAAATGTAGTACGCTGTCAAAAATGTTTATAAAATTAATATACTTTCAATATACGAATGTACATGAATCTTAATATACGTTTGAATGTGAATTGAAATAATTTATAAAGTATATTAAAAATAATAGTCATGCATATTAATAGTTATAAATTTATATTAGATTTAATATACATTTTTTTAAAAATATTTGAATGCCGCCCAAAGCACTTTTGTTGCAGAAAAAAGTGTTTTCATGAGTTTTTCTATTTTCAATCGGATATATTAAGGCTATAAATCTCTTTTCTGCATGAAATTGTTCGTAAATCTATAGCGAAAAAATGTTACTTTTTGGTAGATTAAAATAAATTTGGTGTCTGTACAAGTCATAAAAATTGCAATGTTGCAGAAAGTTTTAGATATAAGAGCACATTTATAATTCTAAACATTTTTTATACAGCTCGTAAAAAATCTGGGATAGTCTCTGTATGCTAGGGGAAAAATGACCATGAAGATAATGTTGAAACATTAAAAATGAAGTTGTGAAAAATCAACAAAAATTAGAAATGTTCATTTTTCCATGCAATAACAATTATAGCTATCTTATATTACCATCTTTTTTCTATAGCACATCTTCAACTCTCAATTCCTCACAAAAAATGAAAAATTACTATTTTCAATCAATTTCGTCAGAATAATTGCTCAATATTAATGCTACGTATTTGGCAATTATTTTGACAAAATTGATTGAAAATAGTCATTTTTCATTTCTGGTGAGAGATTGAAAATCGAAGATGTGTTCTCGAGAAAAAATAGTAACACGAAGAAAAACTATAAATGTTATTGCACGGAAAAATGAAATTCTTCATACTTGTTGATTTTTCACAGCTTCAATTTTAATTTTTCAACCTCATTTACATAGCACATTTTCTCTTCATTATATACAGAGTATCCCAGAATTTCGATGATCCACATAGGAAAGGATTAGGGGCATAAATGTGCTCTTTTATCTAAACGTCCCTGCAAATTTGCAACTTTTATGACCTGTACAGATACCAATTTTTTTCCAATCTACAAAAAAGCTACATTTTTCGGCTATAGATGTACTAACAATCTCATGCAGAAAAGACTTTTATAGCCTTAATATATCTATGATTAAAAAATGAAAAGCTCATGAAAACACCCCTTTCGGCATAAAAGTGCTTTGAGCGACCTCTAAATATTTTTAAAAAATGTGTCAAAATTTGTGAGTCTATTTCTAGCCCAGAGGGAGCCCAGGGTCCATACTAGCTACTGAAAAATTAAAAAAAAATTTTTTTGTACCACCCTAACGTGTATATTAAATTTGATTTACATGCGTGTAAAGTCATTTGCATATATTGTATATGAAGTCAGCGACCATTTTTCTGACAGTGTAGAAACCTAAAAGTGAAGGGAGATAATTGAAAACGAATAAAATAAAGATATCCCATATTTTATTAGAAAACAGAAAAAAAATGGAAGTCACGAATAATTATTTATTCGAACATATTGTTAACATTTCACACGCATACATTTGTACGAATTTTAATCGGTACTAAGTAATTCAAACCCGTATTTGCTATGAAACCTTTATAGTCGTGGGACGTGGGCGATAAATGATCAGACTTTATACTTCAAAGAACTATTGAAATTTAACAGTGAAAGCCGCAGCTTGATACATACGGGTCTGAATTGTTCTTGCTAATTCTACTTAATAAATAGTTATATCTTCGCATGCATTGCGTCAAAATCTGTCATTGAATCCATTGTTTCTGAAACTAACATTAATTTGCTTCCCCTCTTTAAACGAATCTTCTATTTCTATGAACTAACCAATTATTCAAAAAGTTGATGATTACGTCCTAAGATATCAGTCATAATTACCACTAATTCAAAAGACATTTATTTTTTATTCAAATTTTAAGCCATGTAAATTAAATTAGACTATACAAAATTGCTCAATGCCCGAAGAATATATGGACGTAACCGTTCTGACATAAAAAATCGGTGCAATGGGAGAAAATCAAGTTAATGGCCTGCATTTTACTAATCTAAAATAAATGTGCTTGAAAGAGCATTCGTCGAAGAAACAGGCGATTGTAAAATTGTAAACCTTATTTGCTCAGTTTTTAAAAGTAGTTTTTAAATAAGAAAATATGGATTTGGATTCTGCTCCTTTAACGAACTGATTCATCCATCTTTGGTCATTTGCAGCAACCAATACTTATTCTATTCCTCTCATATTCGCTAAAATTCTTTATTGTCATATTTTAATCATATTTCTCTAAATTCCAAAATCTTGGATAATATAGAAATAAGAATAAAAATAGAAAATTGTTTTCTCTTCAATCCTTGCTGTCAATTTTCCAAGTAGTTGAAGGATCTGTTTCTTGAAGTAGTGCAATTAAGGCACATCATCACATCCTGTAAAGATTTCAGTTTGACAATTAACTTCCTGCCACACCGCATATATGTTATCTTATTATGTACAGAGATAAGATTTAAAGTTCATGCGAAAAAAATCACACGCCCACCATATGGCTTCATTGATAAGTGTACCACAGTGCATGCAAGTTTATTAGAATTCAAGAGAGCAAATGCAGTCTGTTATAAAATGAGTTTGTCCCCGATACAGATTCATAAGATGAACTCATTATGATTAACTTCAATTCTAAATTGTAGTTGAAGAGTTTTTATTTATTTTATTTAAAATATTATTCTTAGAGCATTTACTCTGTGTTTTTCTTATAGCTTTGATTAGAGATTTCAATACGAAGGATCAATTATTGGATTTGTGGTGTACACCAGATTACAAGATTGCATGGAATTATAGAGAATTGTATGGGATATCAGAGGATTACATGAAATTTTAAAGCATTGCATTTGATTGTAAAGATTTCATGAAACTTTAAAGGATTACATCGAGATTGAATGGGGTTACAAAGGATTTTAAACGATTTCATGGGATTACAGCGGATTTTTAAGGATTTCATAGGATTTTAGAAGATGGCTTTCTAAGGATTTTTAAGGATTGCATCGAAATTGTATGGGATTGCAAGGAGTTTTGAAAAATTTCATGGGAGTGCGAAGGATTGCATGGGATTTCAAAAGATTCCTTGGGATCGTATCGAAATTGCGATTGATTTTAAAGGATTGCATTAGATTACAAGGGATTTAAAATGATTGCATGGAATTACGATGATTCTGAGGGATTACAAAGGATTGTGGAGGATTTCATGGGATTACAAGTAATTTTCAGGGATTTCATGGGATTTTAAAAAATTGAATGGGATTTCATGAAGATTGCATGGGACTACAACGATTCTGAAGCATTACATGGGATTTTGAAGAATTACAGTGGATGGCATCGAAAGCGCATGGGTGTACAAGGGATTTGAAAGGACTCCATGGAATTCAAAGGATTGCATGGGATCTTAACGAATTGCATAGGAATTCTGAAGGATTGCATAGGGTTGCAAAGGATTGCATCGAGATTTCATGGGTTCACAAGAGATTTTAAAGTCTTTCATGGGGTCGAAAAGGATTTCATGGGATTTGAAAGGATTGCATGGTATTACAATGATTCTTAAAGATTACAAGATATTGTAAGGGATTACATCGGACAAGGGACTGCATGGGATTGTATCAAAATTACATGGGTTTACAAATGATTTTGAAGACTTCCATGGAGTTGCAAACAATTGCATAGGATTTCCTGGGATTGCATCGAGATTGCGTGGGGTTACAAAAAATTCTAAAAGATTGCATGAAATAGTAAAGAATTGCATGGGATTTTAAAGGATTTCATGGGGTTACGAGGGACAGTAAAGGATTTCATGGGATTTTATCGAGATTACATGAGATTTCAAGGAACTGCGAAGTACAACAAGGTATCACATTGGATTTTAAAGGATCGCATGGAGACTGAATTGGATTACAATAATTCTAAAGGATTACAAAGGATTCTAAAGGATTGCATGGGACAGCCAAGTATTGCAACGAGTTTGCATAGGTTTACAAAAGATTCAAAAGGTTTTCATGGGATTTCATCGGAATTGCGAGGGATTACGAGGGATTGCAGTGGGTTTTAAAGGATTGCATAGAGATCTCATCGGATTGCAATGATTCTGAAGAATTCTAAACGATTGCTTGGCATTGCAAAGAATCGCATCGAGATTGCATAGTTTTACAATGCATTTTAACGGTTTTCTTGGGATTGCAAAGGATTACATGGAACTTTAAAGAATTGCATGGGACGACATCAGGATTGCGAGGGATTACAAAGGACTGTATGGGATGGTAAAGGATTGAATGGGATTTTAAAGGATCGCATCGATATTAAATGGGATTACAAGGGATTTTGAGGGATTGCATGAACATTGCATGGGAGTACAATGATTCTAAAGGATTACAAAGATTATAAGGGATTGCACTGGACTGCAAAGGATTGCACGGGATATTAAAGGATTGCATGGAGATTGCATGGGATTACAATGATTCTAAAAGATAACAAAGGATTCTAAAAGATTGCAAGGAATCGTAAAGAATTTCATGGGTTTGCAAAGAATTGCATCGAGATTGCATGTGATCACAAGGGTTATTGAAGGATTGCATGGAATTTTAAAGAATCGCATGGGATTTTAAGTACTAGTATGGAGATTGTATGGGATTACAATTGTTCTATGAGATTACAAAGGATTCTAAAGGATTGAATGAGACCGCGAAGGACTGCATGAGTTCTTAAAGAATTGCATGGGACTGCATCAAGATTGCGTAGGATTACAAACGATTCTAAAAATTGCATAGAATTTAAAAGAATTTCATGGGATTTTAAGGCACTGCATGGGATTTTAAAGGATTGAATCAAGATTGCATTGGATTACAAGGAAAATTGAAGAGTTGCATGCGATTTTAAGGGGCTGCATGGGTTTATAGGTGATTTTTAAGGCTTTTGTAGGGTTACAAAGGATTGCATGGAATGTCATGGGATTGCATCGAGACTGCGTAGGATCACAAGGGATTCTGAGGGATTGTATGGGATTGTAAAGAATTACATGGAATTTTGAAGGATTGCATGGGATTTTAAAGGATCACATGGGATTTTAAGAGATCGCATGGGATTAAAATTATTCTACAAGATTACAAAGGATTCTTAAGAACTGCATGAGACTGCAAAGGATTGCATGAGATCTTAAGGAATTGCGTGGGACTGTAAGAAATCGCATCAAAAATGCATGGGTTTATAAGTGATTTTTGAGGCTGTCGTAGGATGGGAAAGGATTGCAGGTAATATGATGGGATTGCATCGAGACTGCGTGGGATCACAAGGAATTCTGAAAGATTGCATGGGATTGTAAAGAATTGCATAGGATAATGAAGGATTGCATGGGATTTTAAAAAATTGCATGGGATCACAAGGGATTGTAACACATGGCATGAGATTGCGCGAGATTGCATAACATTGCAAAGAAAGTGTACATTAGGGCGTATCGAAAAAAAAACTTAAAACTGAAACTGAAGAAAAAAACACAGAAAATTAATGAAAAAATCGACTTTTTCGTTATTTTCTCAGAGTTACGGCAATTTTCTCGACTATTTGACCATGAAATGCCTGACATACGTTAATGAGAATGTATTTTAAATATGTTACAACAATAATATATGAAGAATGTCGATATTAAAATCATTCTTATTGATTTTGAATTAGAAGAATATATCGAAAAGTGATATATTGCTCTTCATTTCCCAACAAAATCAATTTTCGGTTTTGAAATAGGGTAAAAATGTATTCGAGTGTACCTCGATTTATACCTGTACAGTGAGGAAACAATTTAAATAATTTTTATCTGGCCAGAATGACGCAGAGGATTAAAAATATCCTCAGAATTCAATTTTTTCGCTTTTTTTTATCGAGTTATATCACTTTTATCAACCATGTGACCATCATACAAGAATTATATATTTCTTACAATATATGCTGTATGAAATCAAATAACAAAATATTCGGAACATATGTTGGCTTATTATAATGTAAAAAATTATCAAAATTTTACAAATAACCTACTTTTATGTTGATTTCTGGCATTAGTTTCCATTCAGTTGCCCTATTTTAATTTCGAAACAATATCATTTTTCGTTTCAAAAATGGGCAAGCTTTTCCGACTTTTGAATCTTGATCGTATGAGTCTACTTCTAACGTCATAGGAGTGAGCTTGCCGAGATGCGGATTTGACTTCATTCACACACCTTTCTACTGCTTGAGTATGGCATGGAAGGTGAAAAATGTCTTCGGAAATGAGATGAGTTACGTCCTTCGTTGTGAACTCGGTGAGATTTTCAATTGCCATCCATCTCGATAATGGCGATTCCGAAATTTTGCACTTGATTGTTGTTGACTGTCTCGCAGAAATTATTCGAAACACCGCAAGCTTTCGGATTTTCTGCCTTTCGCCACATAGCATAGGGAGAAAAAAATTTTCTGGGTGAGCAAAGTAGACATTATTTTGTATTACTTTTTCAATACATTCACCGAGATCTTCCTTGAGGTACGCACTCAAAGAAATGCTCTTCCAGAGATGTTTTGGTGCATCTTTAATAGATGGTTCACACTCAATTTCGAACCACATTGGGACATATGCTCTCATGATGAACTGAACTAAAACTCTCAACTCAAATGATGGATTCTCTGTCCCAATGTAAGTTCGAAGAGTTCTATTCACGCTAGTCAACCATCTGGCGTGCAATAATTTCCCTCGACTTTTTCGAGCAAGATCTTCAGAACACTCTCCTTCCTTGATAGCATTCTATATATCTAGCAGGTACTTTTGATCAGAACTAAGATCACGGGTGTCAAATACAGGAGAATTAGGACTGTCAACAGCATCGAAGTTTACAGCTGGAAATTCTTCACAAGAAGCTAAGCTTTTTCCGATTGGCCCAGAAAAATCGTTAGGACCAGAAGTTTCTTCATCAAGATTTATAAACAAAGCTTTGAGTGGCAGCTCATTACCATGAAGCTAACAGACACTTCATCACAGCCCACACAATCTAGTTCGGAGGTATTAATTTCTTTGTCAAAGAAAAACTGAAGGATATCATGTGTAATCGTTTTTGCAT
>JAUMHM010000016.1:6219572-6239136 GCA_032362435.1 Melikaiella ostensackeni
GCAATTTATATTGCATAGTGTATTGTTTTTAAGTGGTATAGCTATGAGAGTTCGGGGTACCTCAATCGGTAAGACAGTGACCGTCAATTTACCGACAGTCGATAATGGTTCGTGCCCGTGCTAAATTATTATTATCTTTATCGGACACGTGGTTTCAGCTGCCGCTTCCTAAGGAACTTGAAACTTCTCGACGTCGAACAATTCAGAAAACTAACCTTCTGGAGACGTTGATGGATGAGATCTCAAACGATTTTCCATACATTGAAGGTTTTAGAAGTTTTGCAACATGAGGAGCTATTACATTTAAAATTATCTTTGTCATCAGACTTTCTGGAAACATGGGACGTGATCTCTAAATCAAAGTTTCGAGAATGCGCGAGACATGAAAGACGCTATTTATTTCAAAATTTCCTGCCTTGAACTTTCTGGAAGCATTACTTCAAACTGTTCAGTTAGAAAGATCCATTTCGTATGATTTATCGTATTATTTATTATTTATTATTTCGTATCATTTCGTATGATTCGACGCAGAAGTGCATAAATCCCAGAGCGCACGCCACATACCAAATCATCCCACACGTACAGGTATGGCAATACCGCTTCGGCTACCGGCTAGTAATTACAAATATCATAATTAGGTTGTTATTATTATTGAAAAATTGAGTATTTTAACGTTATGCATTAAAGTAAATTTACAAATTTGAAGTTTAAAAATAATTTAAACTTATTATAATAAATGAGTGATTTATCTGAGTATATCCGAGAGCGTGAAATTCAAACGAAAGATGCTTCTTCCTTCGGTGTAAGATGGGTTGCTACACTACAGGCTTCAGAGAATCTACATCCCAACGATTCAAAAACCTAACATTACTAAGTATGGTTTATATCTGTCCTATGTTCCCGACAGTCGATAATGGTTCGTGTCCGTGCTCAATTATAAATGGTCCATACCAACAGTAGATGGCGGGAAATTCAACTTATACTTAAATAATACTCAAAGTGATCGAAATTTCGAGTAAGCTGAAACGAATTCTTGGTTCGCTCAACGAGGTGAGTCCCTGCTTTACCGCTTCGGCTGCAGGGTCACCAGCCAGTAATTACAAATGTGATAATTAAGTTGTTTTCTTATTTAAAATTAAGTATTTCAACTTTAAACATTGAAATAAAATGAAAAATTTAAGTTTAAAAATAATTCAAAGTTACTGGGATGAATGAGTGATTTATCTAAGTATTTCCGAGAGCATTAAATTCAAAACTCAAACCAACGATGCTTCTTCCTTCGGTGTAAGACGGGTTGCTGCACTACAAGCTTACGAGAATCGTAATCAAATGATGCAAAAAAAAAATGGTTGAAGATTGAAACCTCTTCGAAATTCATCCTCCTAGAAACTCTAATGTCTGTCAACTTTAATTTTTGGTTTATTCAAAAACCTAACCTCACATTACAAAGAATGACTTTTATCTGTGCTAAGTTCCCGACAGTTGATAATGGTTCGTGGCCATGCCAAATTATAACTTGTCGATACCACTAGTAGATGGCGGTAAATTCAACTTATACTTAACTAATACTCGAAATGATCGAAATTTCGCTAAAGCTGGAACGAATTTATGGTTCGCTCAACGAGTTGGATCCCTGCAAGACCGACCTAGTTAGATGGTTCCAGAATGTTAGGAGTTCCTGTTGGTAATCGGAAATTCCAGAAACATGTGTGACCTAGAGGACTCTCATTTTTGGTTTATTCAAAAACCTAACCCAACATTACAAAGTATGTTTTATATCTTTGCTAAGATCTCGACAGTCAATAATGCTTCGTGTCCATGCTAAATTATAACATATTGATACCAGCAGTAGATGAAAGATAATTCAACTTATACTTAAATAATACTCAAAATGATCGAAATTTCGATAAAGCTGGAACGAATTCATGGTTCGCTCAACGAGTTGGATCCCTGCAAAACCGACCTAGTTGGAAGGTTCCAGAATCCCAGGAGTTCCTGTTGGTAATCGGAAATTCCAGAAACATAAGTGAGCTAGGGAATCTCGAAGCTTCTAGAAACTTTGATCTAATATTTCAGCCACATATATCTTGTTTTAAAGTTCAGATTTCCTTGTCTCTGTTTTTAATTTTCTCATTTGTTATTTTTTTCAGAAATATGTGACGCGATCCGAAAAAGGGACATACTAGGCAAAAAATCGATTTTCGGATTATGATGGATTCTATAAGTGCCTTAACTGATCTTTCAAGAGGTGCAATCAGAAGTTTTGTATCTGCATTTTTTCACAAAATATAAGTTATTGAAAGAATCTTTGAACACGTGCGCAGGACAATAGACGGGAGAACTTGGACTCGGTTGCCGACGCATGAACGAGAGAAGAAGAGAGTGGGGAAACACGGTCGAACTGTAAGAAGTGGGGGTCAGAATTTTCCTCTGAGACTTCTCCTCCGCTCTGCCGCCTCGAGCTCGAGATTTCTCCAATCGCTCGCCCTGTAAAATTTCATTTTTGCCTAGAAGGTCCCTTTTCTCGGATCGCGTCACATATTATTTTACCAAAATTGAAGCCGATTGAATTTAACCTATACAGCAGCCCAACAACGTCTGTGATTGTCCACCGCTGACAGTAAGCGATATTCGTATTTAGAATTCAACCAAAAGATGTTTATAATATTTAAAGCCGGAAAGAAAATACAACATAAAATTCAAAATGAGCTCAACTAATTCTTAACTAACTGGATGGGTTTTAATAAATCTTTACTTAATGTGAAATTAAATGTTTGGTTTATTCAAGAAAAAAAGATTTAGCCTAATTTTACAAGAGAAAATCTTAACCTATAATGTGACAAAAGTGAACGTAGTTAAAACATAAATTCACAACGGTTATGAAAGTTTTTGAGGGTTGTTTTTCTCAAGGAAGTATCCGTAGTATCCATACTTTTACTTGTATCATCGTCATTTACTCTGCTTCCAGAGTAATGCATAATAGTCGGTTGATCCTGAGGAGACATGAAACAGGTCTTGACAACAAAAGCATTACGAACTGCACAATTTGCACTCCAACATTGACCGTGGTGATTTCACCACGTTTAAACTGTACTGTACAGTTTTTTAGCGAGCGACAGCCTAGATCTTCTAAATTATACACGTCATGCACATACTGGGACAACCATTTTTCATTGTCGAGTCCTTTGACGTAGACTGCACGAGCATCACGTATTTTTTTCGGATTACAAGTCTCATTTCTTCATAGGGTATGTCACCAGATGTCCATTCTAGACCATGGTAATTGCGCGTCAACCATAAATTTTCACTCTTGTATTTGGCAGACAGCGAGTCCCAATAGTAGGGTAATTCGAAGAGGTAGGCCATAGGTCGAGCGTCTTCCTGGAAAGGAATTATAGCCAACTCCTTGAAGACATATTGGTTAATGGGCTTCTTGAAGCCTTGCATGTCCACAACGAAGTGCATTTCGATGAAAACTGAACTCTGGGATGAAAAATTTCTGCTTTTAAACCATTCTCCCACTACTAGAAATACCCACCACCATTACAAATATCTTAAATCAACTTCTTCACCACACCACTAATGACTTTGGCACTGAATAATACAATCATGTATAATCAAATAGTAGGCTGCAGTTTCAGAGAGAAAATTGTCTGCAATTTCAAATAACAAACTAATGTCGATACAATAGTGCAATCTGACTAAGCCTAATATCCAGATTCAAATTGCCGTATGGATAGTACTGTAAATTTGAAAAAGCTCGCCATTTTGAAGTATGGAAAATTAAGAACAAAAACAAAATTGAAGACGAATTTCCATTTTGCATCACTATATCCATTCTTGTCCCATGAAATTGTTAGAATATGTTAAATAGAACTTGTAAGAAAAAAAATGATAAATTGCCATTCTTTATTGTAGACCCCTTAGGTTGAAACATCTGTTAATGAGGCATGCGCACCAAAGTCATATTTGGGTTATAATTAGTAGAATGTTTCTTAAGGCTTATTCTCATCTATCAAATCGCGACCAGGGATGAGAATGTACAACGTGACTTAAGGTAACTATGGTTTGTCATTTTTTTTATTCGGGTGTGAAATTTGAATTCAACCATCGCTTATGAAATCAAATCTGAGTAAAAGAAAACAATCAAACGATGAATGCACAGATTTTCTTGTCTTTGAATATAAATTCATTAATCACAAAACTTCCATGTTTGTTCATCATATTTTTCCTCACTTTGAATTTTTGCTATGCTTATATTTTTTACAGACATCTGGAACCATAGTTTTTGAAATTCAAAACTACACTTCGTGCAATCAAATAATGCCGTTTCCCTTGTTCCAGCTTAGAAATTGATCCGAAAATTTCCAAACTATTCTCCTCTTTTCAACTCAGAAATCTTTCCGAAAATATTCAAACAATTCTCGCCTTTCCAATTGGAAAAACTGAGCAAGAGGCCGACGGGGGACCATTTACCCAGCTGCGGCTGGGTGAATGGTGGACTATAAGCAAACGCTCATGAAACCGTTGGCCTCCTGCTCAGTTTTCCCAGTTGGAAAGGGGAGAATTGTTTGAATATTCTCGGAAAGATTTCGGGGTTGGAAAGAGGGGAATAGTTTGAAAATTTTTGGAGAAATTTCTGAGCTGGAACAAGGACATCGCTATGGTTTGATTGCACAGAGTGTAGTTTTGAATTTCAAAAACTGTGGTTCCAGATGTCTGTAAAAAATATAAGCATAGCAAAAATTCAAAGTGAGAAAAAATATGATGAACAAACATGGCACAAAAGTGATAGTATTTATTCAAAGGGACGCTCTGCAATTGTTTTCTGTCCCCATCTGTGTAAGGTGTAGTTTTCCAGTAAACGACTTTGTGCAATGTTGAATCAACGATGAACCAAAAATGAATCAATGTTGAATCAATGATGAATCAATATGAGAAATTTATAGTAGTCACAGAACTGCATGAACCTGCTGAAAAGAATTATCCGCATCGTCGAGTCCAAATGCGTGGTATAGACGAGACGTGGCAGGCAGATTCGGTTGGAATGCTACCCTATGCCCATGAGAATAATGGCTACAAGTATTTACTTACCGTTATAAATATTTTCTCCAAGTACGCCTAGACTGCTCCTGTTAGGAGCAAGAGTGGGCCAGATGTAACTTCAGCAATGCAGTCTATACTGGTGCAAAGTCGTGTACCGAAAAACTTACACACTGATGGAGGCAAAGAGTTTTATAATTCACATGTTTAAAATCTCATGCAATGATACAGCGACAATCTATACTCAACGCATAGTAATCTGATGGCGTCGATTTGTGAAAGACTCAATCGCACACTTGCGAACAAGATGTGACCACAATTTAGCTTGAAAGGCAACTACAAGTGAATAGACATTTTACGAGCTCTCATCTCCAAGCATAACAATACCAAACCACGATTAATCGGAATAAAGCCAAGAAATGTGTCTACTAAGGATGAAGAGGAATTGATAGAACGCTTTAAAAACTGAGAGGTATACCCAGGAAAAGGTCAAAGTTCAAAGTTGGTGACAGAGTTCGAATAAGCAAGTACAAGCACGTTTTTGAAAAAGGATATACACCTAATTAGACGACAGAGATATATACTGTGGATCAAGATATGTCGACGAATCCAGTGACTCACAAGCTTAAGGACTACCAAAATCAACCTAACTTATCGCTGGTGGATTCTATGAACAAGAACTTCTAAAGGTGAAACATCCAGACATATATCTTGTACAAAAGGTGATCAAGAAACGTGGTAAACAAATCTTGGTAAAGTGGTTAGGTTTTGATAGCTCACGCAACAGCTGGATCGATAAATCTAATATGTAATCTACTTTGTGCAATGTTGAATCAACTTTCTGCATGTTGAATCAACTTTATGCAATGTTGAATGAACTTTCTGAAATGTTGAATCAACTCTCTGCAATGTTGAATCAACTTTCTACAATGTTGAATCAACTTTGTGCAATGTTGGATCAACTTCTTGCAATGTTAAATCAACTTTCTGCAATGTTGAGTCAACTTCCTGCAATGTTAAATGAACTTTGTGCAATGTTGAATCAACTTTTTGCGATGTTGAATCAACTTTGTGCAACGCTGAATCAACTTTGTGCAACGTTGAATCAACTTTCTACAATGTTGAATCAACTTTCTGCAATGTTGCATCAACTTTGTGCAATGTAGATTACATATCAGATTACTGTCAGAATTTTAGATCAGATTAACACATCAGATACTATCAATTTCGTGCATCGACTCATCATTGGTTCAACATTGATTTACTGTTGGATCATGGTTACGGACATTATGTCTTATACACCCCGAAATCAAATGCTGCATTCCACGATATACAATCTGAGCTCATTATTTACAATGTGAATTATCATCAGTGTTGAATTGAAAAAGATGGAAAGTTAGTCTAATCGGTGAAACTTCGAGCCAATCGTCCTCATGCAAGTTCAACATCAAATCCAGGAGAGTAGAAATTGTTCAAAAGTCACTCCAATACCATTTTACTGTACTTTGATAGTCAAGAGTAGCAACAATATATCGATTGTGGAAATTTCCGTATACATGACTATATTTTATGACGATTATATAGTGGTTTTGAAGTAAATTCAAGATACTGAAGTTGAATCTGAAAAACTTACCCATTTATTCTATAAGAAACAACGTTTGCTGTTCTACAGGAAATCAGTCTTTATATCAACCGGTATCTTCTAGAACAGAGTGTTATGCCGTTTCAACGTACAAAGAACATTATCATCAAAACCAATGCTGATTGTGTTTGGTGTAATGTGAAATCACCTTGTGTTAAAAGTTCCCAATCTTATAAGCAAAAAAGAAATATGTAAGTTGAAATAACAAAGCCAATGAAAAGAATGTAATTCTAGTGGTAGGAGAATGGTTTAAAAGCAGAAATTTTTCATCTTAGAGCTCAGTTTTCATAAAAATGGATTTCGTTGTGGACATGCAAGGCTTCAAGAAGCCCATCAACCAGTTTGTCTTCAAGGAGTTGGCTATAATTTCTTTTCAGGAAGGCGCTCGACCTATGGTCTACCTCTTTGAATCACCTTACTACTGGGACTCACTGCTTGCCAAATACGAGAGTGAAAATTTATTATTGACGCGCAATTGCCATGGTCTAGAATGGACATCTGGTGACAAACCCTATGACGAAGTAAGACTTGTAATGCGAGAAAAATTACATGATGCTCGTGCAATCTATGTCAAAGGATTCGAAAAGAAAATACCATGGTTGTCCCAGTATGTGCAAAACGTGTATAATTTTGAAAATCTGGGCTGTCCCTCGTTCAGGAAACTGTATAGTACAGTTTCATCGAGGTGTAATCACCTCGTTCAATGCTGGAATCTAAATTGCGCAGCTCAAAATCCTCTTGCTCTCAAGACGTGGTTCATGTGTCCTCAGGATAAGCAGACTATTTGGCTTTACTCTGGACTACGGATACTTCCTTGAGAAATACAACCCTCAGAAACTTTTTTAACCGATGTGAATTTATGTTTTAACTACGTTCACTTATGTCACATTATAGGTTTGAATTTTCTCTTGTCAAGTTAGGCTAATTTTTTTTCTTGAATAAACCAAACATTTAATTTTACATCAGGTGAAGATTTCTTAGAATCGATTCACTTAGTTAAGAATTAGTTAAGCTCATTTTAAATTTCATTTTTTATTTTCTTTCCGGCTTTAAATATCATAAACATCTTTGGGTTGAATTCTAAATCCATATATTGCTTACTGTCAGCGGTGGACAATCACAGAAGTTGTTGAGTTGCATTTTCAATATTGGACTTTATTCAAACATCGTTGGGTTGAAATCAAATTCCTGCACTGACCACACATCGTTGGGTTGCATTTTTCCAATTTCGCGCAATCTCGTTTCTTTTAACACTAGATAGGTAAGCATTTTACGTATAGGTTAAATTCAATCGGCTTTAATTTTGGTAAAAATAATATTTGAGATGAAAAATATAATAAATGAGAATATTAAAAACAGGGACAAGGAAATCTGAACTTTAAAAGAAGGTATATGTGTCTGAAATATTAGATCGAAGTTTCTAGAATTTTTTATTACAAACAAGGACTCCTAACATTCTGGAACCTTACAACTAGGTCGGTCATGCGGGGATTCAACTTGTTGAGCGAACCATGAATTCTTTCCAGCTTTCTCGGAATTTCGATCACTTTGAGTATTAGTTAAGTATAAGTTGAATTTTCTTACATCTACTGCTGGTATCAATAAGCTATAATTCAACATGGACATGAAGCATTGTTGACTGTCGGGAACTTGACACAGATATAAACCATACACTGTAATGTTAGGTTAGGTTTTTGCATAAGCCAAAAATTAAAGTTGACAGACATTAAAGTTTCTAGAAGGTTGGATTTCGAAGAGGTTTCAGTCTTTAACCATTTTTGTTTGCAACATTAGGTTGCGATTCTCATAAGCCTGTAATGCAGCAACCCGTTTCACACCGAAGGAAGAAGCATTGTTTTATTGAATTCTAAAATTTCATGCTTTCGGAAATACTCAGAGGATTAAAAAAATTCTCATACTTCAATTTTTTCGCCATTTTCTTAGAGTTATATCACTTTTATCAACCATGTGACCATCATACGAGTATCATATATTTCTTAAAATATATGCTGTATAAAATCAAATAACAGAATAGTCGGAACATATGTTGGCTCAGCATAATATCATTAAATCATCAAAGTATTACCAATAATCTACTTTTATGTTGATTTCTAACATTACTTTCAATTCAGTCGTCCAATTTCGATTTCGAAACAAAATCATTTTTCGTTTCAAAAATGGGCAAGCTTTTCCGACTTTCGAATAGTGATCGGATGACTCCATCTCTAACGTCAGAGAAGTAAGCTTGTAGAGATGTGGATGTGACTTCTTTTACACACCTTTTCACTGCTTGAGTATGGCAGGGAAAATGAGAAATATCTTTGGAAATGAGATGATTTACGTCTTTCGTTGTGAATTCGGTGAGATTTTCAATTTTCATCAATCTCGTTGATGGCGGTTCTGAAATTTTGCACTTCTGCCAGTCGATGAGTTTAGTGTAGTCTTTTGCGTCAAAATACAACGAAGGGATCTCGAATTTCCTAAATTTTGTTTTCCCAGTTGACTATCTCGCAGAAATCATTCGAGATACCGCGAGCTTGCGGATTTTCCACATTCCGTCACATAGCATAGCAAAAAGACAATTTTCTGGGTGAGAAAAGTAAGCATTACTTTGTATATTTTTTGAATACATTCAGCGAGATCTTCCTTCAGGTACGCACTCAAAGAAATGCTTTTCCAGAGATGTTTTGGGGCATCTTTAATAGATGATTGACACTTAATTTCGAACCACATTGGGACATATACTCCCATGATGTATTGAACTAAAACTCTTAATTCAGATGATGGATTCTCTGTCCCAATGTAGGTTCGAAGAGTTCTACTCATCCTAGTCAACCATCTGGCGTGCGATAATTTCCCTGGCCTTTTTTGAGCAAGATTTTGAGAACACTCTTCTTTTGTGATAGTATTCCATATATCTCGCAAGTACTCTTGATCAGAACTTAGATCACGGGTGTCAACTACAGGAAGAACTAGGACTGTCGATAGCATCGAAGTCTACAACTGGAAGTTCTTCACAAGAAGCTAAGCTTTTTCCAATTTGACCGGAAAAATCGTTTGGACTAGGAGTTCCTCCATCATGTTTTATAAACAAAGCTTCGAAAAGCAGCTCATTACCATGAAGCTGAGACACACTCCATTGTAGCGATTTACCCAATTCCAATTCTAGCAATGGAATTATACCTGCGTGTTTACCAGTGTTCGTAGGACAACCATCTCAGCCCACATAATCTAGATTGGAGGTATTAATTTCTTTTTCAAAGCACTTCCTGGTTCTTGAATGAGAGAAGTATGTTCTTCTACTTTTGTTGTTCGCCGTGTTTTGCCTTTACTTGTTCCATCCATTACTTTTGTTTTGTTTTTTCTGCCATCGATACAATCTATCAAATTTCACTTCTAAAGCCAACGAGAGCTGCTCTCTCCGAAGTAGATGACGATCTTTGTTCTGTCCCGATACAGGTTATTCTTGTCAAAAACTAAACCTCCCACTTCCGGAATGTACTCACTCGCGTCGTGTAAAATTGCTGAAGCCAGTAAATCAGCAGACCTGTATCCGATTCCGTAACTGTCACAGACTTTTGACAATGTTGGACACTTTAATCTCGTCTGATCTGTAAACTTATCCAATAAGGGACCCATGCATCCTCAACATCTTCTTCGGCGGGCTGGTAATTCCCTTTTACATTGTCATCCATAATCGAGCCAAAGTCAGAACTTTCACCTTCAATTTTCACGTTATGACGCTGTCTTTGGATAACTTCTTCACTTTGATCTTAAAGTACATCAGTCATCAAATGCTTCGATTGTACTTCATGATGATCTGATTGTTCCTGGAAGATCCCTGATCTAAGAGGAACACTCTCGCAGCTACAGGAAGATTTATCTCACAAGTGCATGAAACATTAGACGAAAATTGATTTTGTTGTGAAATAAAGAGCAATACATCACTTTTAGGTACTTTCTTGTAATTCAAAGTCAATAAAAATGATTTTATATCGACATTCTTCACATATTATTGGTGCAACACATTTAAAATACATTATTCTTAACGTATATTTCATGATTGACATTTCATGATCAAATAGTCGAGAAAATTGGCGTAACTTTAAGAAAATAGCGAAAAAGTCGATTTTTTTCGATATTTTGGAATTTCGAGGTCACTTAGATGGGGTAAAAATATTCAAATCATTTTTCACTATGCGGGTTTAAATCTACTTGCTTCGAATTCTTTTTTCTGACAATTTACATAGATACCAAAAAGTAATTGTATTCTCAAATAAAGAGCGATATATCACATTTAAATAATTTCTTGTAATTCATAGTCAATAAAAATTATTTCAATTTCAACATTCCTCATATACTATTGTTGCAACATATTAAAATACATTCCCATCAACGTATATCACACATGATGTGGTCAAATATTCAAGAAATTCAGCGTAACCCTAAGAAAATATCGAAAAAGTCGCCTTTTTTATTTCTTGAAATTTCCAAGTCACTTAGGGAGGGTAAACAATATTTTTATGAAATGATCGCTATACAAGTATTAATTGACTCGCTTTGAACTATTTTCATTGATAATTTAAATCTAAAAAAAATTTTTGGTTTCCAAATTTGAAGAAGTGTGTGGTTTTTGTGATTTTTAGTTTTATCTACGATGCGAAGACAAAAGGAATTTTTTTATGAAACTTTATGGGAGTGTCTTTGACTCTCAAAAGAAAGTTTTCATTGCTATTAGAACTTCGCGCAAACAACTTTTCTTCTTGATACGCCCTAATGCGTATTGAGGTAACTTAAAATAATGAACCGATTCTTTTCTCATATTTCAAGAAAATAATAATTCACTTTTCTTCCAACTAAATTCGAAGTACGGACCGAATTTTGATGAATCATTTTGTCTTGAACAATCAGTTACTGTTGATGAAGCATAGGCTGAAAATCAATTTTTCCATAACAATGGCTGAGGCTCTTTACCTCAGTGAATTGATTGAAAATTAGTAAACATTTCATACAATAAAGAACATTGATTTTTATCGAAATCTAAAAATTGAAATCATCGTATAGGTAATATTGTGAATTTAAAAATAATTTTACATTGGATATATTACAATGATTAAAATAACTAGCGTTTGCAGTACCGATATTTTCCTTATATGCTTGAAATCACAATATAACAAATTTAGGTTTTTCTAATTTAGTGGAAGTTTTTACAATCCAGATATATTTTGATACAGATAGCAGTAATGAATATTCATATAATTTCCACGAAGAAAAACATATTTGAATTGGTGGATCTTTTTCAATATACTTTAGTAACTCAAATCTCCGTTGGTCTGATGGTTTCGTGTACGGCAATAACCATTCTACTTCATGAATTCTAATTTCAAAATTTTCAAGTGCAGTTAATATGAGCTCATGCTTAGCATTGACGACTTTTTGTTGATAATCCTCAGAAAAACCGAATATCATGCTAAGAGGTAGAGATACACCAAAACAACCAGTAGCATTGAAACCAGTACCATTGAAAATCAAGCCATCCTGTGGTTTCAAAAAATCTGCTTCGACTAGAATCCATGGAAACGTAATTTTTCATTAAACTTGTGAGAGCAACACTTTTGTTTTCATCAATCTCAACGGCATCAAGTTCGTATTTTGTCTCTCCAAATGAATGACATATTCCGTTGTTGACAAAAACCGCATTAGTTACTGAATTTCCATTAGCCTTGGTCTACATCCCTTAAATGTGAGGTGAAGTTTTGCTTGGTTGCACACAATGGTCTTGATTTTGTACAGAAATGCGTATTTCGTCACTTTTATTAAAGTCTGATGAGGCATAAGACTGATGTGCATGAATTTCACAATGTGCGATTGACTAATGAAAAATAACAGGCATTCCAGTACTTGAAACTTCCTCTTCCATGACGAATAATGCGAGGATACACAAAATGCAGATACAACAACAAAAAATCTTGAATCTCTTTATTCTCTTCTTTTTGCGAGTGGTGTGACTTTTGGAACCACACTTGTTAGGAACTGCACCCACTTTTATAGCTGTAACCAATTTTTCTTCTATTAAAAAAATACCCATCTCCCCAAAAACTTGACGTGCATTCGAAGCGTTATGACTTCACCTCAAAAGCTCACTATATGACCGTCTTGATCAACTATACGCAGCTAAATATGATCTATTGTCCTAAAGCCGGGGCGACTGTGGCAAGTAAATGACGTGTAAAGGAACTTCAACAATCTTATATCTAGGTGGCACCACAGGAAAAAATGCATGAATAGTATGTACTTTCTAGCCATTAATTTATGCGCCTGTAGTTATATTACATTCAATTCTTAGAGAATTTACTTTAATTATCGAAACTGGTATTATTATTCGGCTTGATTTAAATTTCAATCCCTTTTTTCCTACAATGAACTGCAGATATTTATTTATGTCTTCTATTTCATAACTGCTTGTAGGAATTGTAAATGCTTCTTCCCCCGCATAAAATTTATTTTGTCCCAACACCAAGTTCAAAATTGAATTGAAGGTTAGAAATTCTGCTAGACCAAGAGCGTAATTTTTTCGAAGTGAAAGGTCAATGGGTGGAAATATTCAGTTTCAAGGATTGAAGAAGTTCCTGACAACGTCAAGATAAATGGATCATCCATCATGATTGCAAAAACTTGACTGACTTTAAATAATCATTGTACACATTTATATAGATTAAACATACTGCGCGTTTTCAATTGATTACATAAAAATTTCAAAAATATAAATGCCCACAAATACGTGTTGTAATTTTCATATCTCTCATAATAATATTTTATGCTACCAACACCAAGATACTGAATGAAATCCGAAGGAGAGCGAAGTTTACCGAAACTGTCAAAATAAATAACTTTATCACCAGTTTTTTTATATGCTATCCGGTGTAAACCTTCCTTTACCTTATCGTCAAGGTCAATAATGTTAAGGTTAACCTTTAAACTTCAACAAGGTCAACCTTTTCATATTTATGAGAACCTCTTTTCGGCATCTCATTTCTCATAAAAACTCCACGAAAGTTTGGGATTTTCATAGATTTTGTTTACTTATGCAAAGCAGCGTCGGTTAATGCTTAGTGTGGTAGCTTCACTTCAAGTTTTCAAATTCACATAATTTATGATGGAATGTCTTAGATTCATGTCAAATTGGACCCATCCAGTTTTCGTCAATTCTCGACGTTTCGAGACCCCCTGAGTCAGAAAAAATTGTTCTTACAAAAATGTCTATCTGTGGGTCTGTTTGTTGTCTGACGACCCGATAACTTTCAAAGGAATTTTCTAATATGAATTCCCCTTTGCACTCTGGTTTGTAGTTCAAAAAGACAGGTCAAGTTCGTTAGCCAGCCTTCTACTGCCAATATTCATGGTTTTAGCCAGGGAAATTCAAACTGAGAAAAGTAATAATTCAACTCTACCACGAAACCACGCTAGATACGATAAATGGACAAGAGAATAAAAGTATATTCCTCTAAACGTTCTACAAAATTGTTCCTGACCGTTTTTCAATAGCGATAATAATTTTTGTGTTGAACGTGGAAAATGACATTATACGAGGAAAATGCCATAAGAAAATCGAAAATCCAAATTTATAGCTAAACAACGCAAAAAACGATAAAAGCTTCAACTGCAAAGTTACTCACCTCGAAAAGACCTGCAAAATTGCCTGTAAACATTTTTTATATCTACATTTCACTTGCATCACATTTTATATCACACTTTATATCACATTTCAGCTTGCATTAATAAAATTAAAATATGCATAAAAAGAAACTTGTTTTACTTATGTCGGTCCTAGAACTTGCCAAGTTTTTTTATTACCAATTCAAAACACACATTTTTAGCAATTTTGTATTAGATTAAACTTTTCTCATGGTTTCTCCCATACCGCAAATTTATGCTGGAAATTTTTTGATTTAGGTGCATTTTATTTAATTCTTTTTCGCTTTGTTTTACAATTCCTCAGCTGAGTATAAAAATATAATGTAAAATGTCGATTTCATGAAACTTAAACCAAGCGCAAGCAATGTCAAACGCGAAGCGCGAGTAATGATGGGAATGTATTCCCCAAACCCGAAGGAGTTTTGAGAAAGTTATATCTACATCATCACTTAATGTTTGAGCATGAATACAAATAAGTTGATAATTTGGGACCGTGCGCGAATCGTGAGACATATTACGCGCGCCGCGGGCGCGCTCAAACTTTGCGCGAAGTGCAGCGCGCGCAGCGCGCGATGAAAATATGCCCGCTCAGTGGGCAGATTTTTGAATGGCATTTGAGTCCTGATCTTTGACTGTATGGTTTTATGGTTTATGGTTTTTTTATGTATGGCTTTGAATAAAGACCCTTTCCTAAAGCAATAGCTTCCATTTTTTTATTGTGACGTTTAATTTCTTCAAGCTGTCCTTTTGTAGCCTTTGAATCATTGACAGCTTCAGCTATTCCCGCAGCTCCACCAGCTAGCGTTCCAGTAGCACTTAGACTAGCAAAGATTGGTATGAGAAAGGGTAGAAAACCGCCCACTTTCTCTGCAACTGGTATAATGCGAGGTTTGTTTACATTTTTTTCCCCACCAGCCTTTCTTGCAGCTCCACGTGCGCCTCTAAGTGCAGATTTAATGACAGTTTGCGCCTAATTTCTAAAAATCATTGATTTCGTAGCCGCAGTGATAATTTTCCTCAAATTTATGCCAGATTTTTTATTTTATTTTCATTCTTTTTGATATCCATACCAAATTTTCTTTTAACTGTCATGGCGTTTGTTACTCCCCAAGGAGCTGCCTTCTCGTTTGAAGATGTGTCTCTCGCTAAAACACGATTCCAAGCTTTCTTGACTAGTGCTTTATCGGCTGCGGGCCCTGCTTCAATTTTACCTCTATTCTGGGAATTGGCAATGTCGTGATCCTGACAAGCTGCGTCGGAAGGGTTAATTCCAGGATCACCTCGTGTGAGTATTTCTGCTAATTTTGTTCCAGGTCCACAGTATTCGTATCCAGGAACAAGCAATTCAACGAGAAGATTATTTATGATTTTATTGAGCAGACCCCTCCCACGTTTTCATTTTTCGGGTCCATCTAATTGCGGAAAAATGAATGCTGTACTTGCTCTCTTAACACATACAAATGGAGTGAGATTCGATAATGATTACGTTTATTCAAAATCATTAAATGAGATAAAAAAGCAGTTTTTAGAAAAAATTATCGAATCTGTAGCTGGCGTAAATTACTTTCCCTTTAATGAACATCTAAAAGTAATTATGCCTACTGAAAAACGATTAAATTCAATAACGTTATTTGGTGAGGCGTGTTGTGAAAAACAAGATAACATAAAGGCATATTTTCCATTGGGCAGACACAGAGGCGTTGACACTTTCTACTTATGTCAGACGTATGCGTGTATCCCTAAACACCTTACACGTGATAATGTGAATTTTTTAGTTTTATGCGAACAAGTTGAAATGAATTTGAAGCAGATATACAACGATCATGTTAACACTGATATGCCTTCCACAAAATTTTCGAAACTATGTGCAGCCTGCTGGAAGGGCAAGCTCGGATTTGTAGTAATAGATAAAGACAGTGAAATTAATGATGGTAGTTACAGAAGAAGGTTTGATTGTTTTATATGCCTGAGTGAGTAATAAAAGGGTCCATTTTTTATTTTAATTGCAGTATCATTTCAGACTTTGCTCTGACAAGATTTCTTCACGTATGGAGCATTTACACAAGCACAAAGATATTCCGCGAGAAAATTCTAAAGCGAACGCAGAGATTCGTTATAAACATAAATTAATAAAATTGGGTGGAGAGACAGTGTTAAGAAAAATTACCCTAGTGAAATTGAGACTAAAGAGGAACCTTGGCGTAAATCGTTAGGTGAAGTTTTATAACCGAAGCATATGATGAGTGAAGAAAATAAAAAAATTGCTTATATTTATTGGGATGATCAAAATGAATTAGCAGATCGCCTATGCTTGCTTTTAGCATACCAAGCAGCTGGAAACCCAAGTCACACAAACGAAATAATATAAATATTCAAAAAATTACGTGAGGCAAATATCATTCAATAATCAATATTGATGAAAAATTATTTCATTTAAAAAATGAGTGTCGATGGTTAGAAATTGTATTATCCTCAATTTCTTCTTACAATGATAGTAAACATCAAACTATTGGAATGGAACCAAACGAAGCTACTACTACAAATGTAAATGAAATTTTATTGCGAATATTCAAGAAATTCAATGCAAATAGAAATTGTAAGGAACCAAAATTCAAAATCGAATAGAAAGTTCGGGTTATTGAATATAAACACGTTTTTGAGAAGGGTTATACAGAAAATTGGACAACAGAAATATCTACAGTAAATTGAATAAAAGTACCGAATCAGTTACTTATGTGTTTAAAGACTGTCAGGACAAACCTATCATTGGTAGTTTTATAAAGCAAAACTTTCAAAAGTCGAAGTTTTGACATTTATCTTGTGGAAAAAGTATAGAAAAGTAGGGGAATAAATTTTTGTAAAATTGTTAGAATTTGATAATTCTCGTAATAGTTGGAAAAATAATTCAAATTTGTAGAACACTCATGTATGTATCGATTAAGTATGTTTATTAATAACTTAACTTTTAATCAATACATGTTTCCGAAATTTACGCATAACCTTTTAGTATTGATTAATGCGCATTCTTTTTCAGCTATAAGAATTTTTTATCAAAAACAGCTAATCCCTATATATTGAATTTGAAGATTTCATTCAATCACCTCGTTTGATAAATGCTTGGTATTAAAAGTGATCATCTCTTCGAATAAAATCTCATAATCTACAGGATCCATGAAAACATATTTTTCACAATATTTTTTTCTTAATTTTTCGTAATTTTTTTTACACATGGATAGGCTGAGTTCTTTCAGAACAATAAATGTAGAATTTCAAATTGAAAACGGTTAGTATGAGTCCTTTAATCTTGCTTACTCCCTTGATAACAATTTAAGACCATAACAGAAACCAAAGTGCAGATCAAAATTTTTAGATTTGATAACTCTTTCACTCACTCTATCATTGAAAAATAATTCAATGTCCGTAAAATAAATTTTAAATATCCGCCAATCTTCGAGACTCAAGGAAATTCTGCAGCGAGTGTGACTGGATAAACTGACAGGCATAGATTTTTTTACTTTACACTTTTTCACAAACTCAATAGCATTATACTATCATTGAAGGTACTTTAAGCCTAATTCATTTTCGAAGTACATTTTCTTCAGTTGGCCGTTTACCGTCATTGTTGAAAATTCTCCGTCCATTTTCTGTCCACAGTCATTCTTGCAGCATATCTTGTGTAGACCTTTTTTATATCTGTAATAGAATATATTTTATCTAACTCCAATTTTGTTAGTTTCGTCGTTGGAATAGAATCTGTCTTCAACTTTAAATTCTTGAGAATTGATTTTCCTATTATAATATTGTTTTGATTTTTCTATTGCCGTCATTAAATTTTGTCAGTCTAATTCACGAATTCAGTTTAGTTTTGTTACTGAATTTTTGCAAGGGTTATCATTCGTTGGCAATTTTTCATGTTCTGGCGGGGGTTCGTTGGAAGGTAATCGGGCTAGTTTTTCGAAAACTAATTCATACGGGGTACATTTTGTTGTTTCATGAACACTGGTATTATAAGAAAATGTGTTTAATTCTAACCAATCATACCATTCTGCGTTTTTCTCAGTAAATTGCTTTAAATATTCCGCTTAAATGTGATGAGGTCTTTCTAAAGATCCATTTGATTGTGGATGAAATGCAATAGTTTTAAATTGCCTGATACGAAATCGTTTAGCAAAGCTTCGTAATGAATCACTCAAAAAGTCTCTACCTTGATCAGTTAAAGTTCCTCTTGGTGAGCCAAAAGTGCGAATATATTTCTTCACAAATGCGTCTACTGTTGTGCTGGCTTATTGATTCGGAAGGGCATAAGCTATACAAAGTTTAGAGAAATCGTCTTGAATTGTCAATATGTACTCATTTCCATTTTCAGTTTTTGGTAATTTTGGGTGCTTATTTGACGTTCCGGTCACTGGTCTATTCGGGGGTGGCTCTGGGGCCGGTGCTTTTGTGCTGAATATCTGTCGTTCATCTCTTTATTGTCATTCGTATGTCGTCAATCTTCGTTAAAATCAGGATTTTTCTCATCTGGATTGATACAGTTTTCGTCAAAATCTTTATTAGGGTTGTTATTTTGATTGTCATCATTGAAAGAATTTTCTTCGGCGTCGCTTAAGTATTCTTTTTCGCTTTATTCACTTGAACTTGAAAAATAATTCGGATTTTTTTGCGTTGCTATCTTCTTCTTCTTCTTCTTCTTTAACTTTTTGAGTGTTCTATTTCTCCTTCTTTATTACAGGATTTCGTTTTTTTTATGTAGTCACAATAATCTGGATCAGAGTCTGAGTTGTCTGATATATAATCGGCATTTACCTCAGTTTTTGATTTAGTAACACTTTTTTTCTTCGTCTTCTTCTCCTCTTTGCTAGAAAAGTAGGGATAAAGTTTTTGTTTTCAAAGAAGTATTTATTAATTATTTAATTAATATCATTATTGTATAACATTGTTAATTCTGAGAATACCGGACAAAAAGCCTAGCCCTAGGTTAGTATGGAATAATTTTTATAATTTTTAATTCGAAGTTTCATTTTATCAAAAGATTTTGATTTAATTGATCTTAATAGATCTGACGCTCAACAATATATATTTAATTTAAGGTCCAACAGCGCCAAAGGTGATTATCCATATTTTTAGTACCTAGAATAAAAATATACGGCAACAATACATATAAATATATATCTCATGGTATAT
>JAUMHM010000016.1:6271226-6284792 GCA_032362435.1 Melikaiella ostensackeni
TAAAACTGACCGACACGCTCGCTTCCAAAGGCTATCAAAACAAAACTAATGAAGGGAATTGACTGAAACTTTGACAGAAGGCTACTAAAAGAATGTACTGCACGATGGTAAAACACTTTCGTAATAGCAGCGCCATTGGGCGGTGAGGCTAAGTACTTGTTGAATGACCCGTATAGTCAGACGCTTCAGGAATCGTCAGAATATTCAGAAATCGTTAGAACTTATGACGATTTATCAATTTTCCTTACTTTTTTTTAGTAGGGCTTCAAAATAAAATATAAAATTTTATAATTTATGTCAGTTAAACGTTAATTTCAGTAATCATCATAAATATCCATAACAATGAAACTTGATAGAAATTTGATATTTTTATATGTTTACAATATTAACAGATTGCGATGCTAAAAAATTTTAAGTTCAGTTTGTGAAATTATTATTGGTACAATGCGAGAAGTGTATTCGTACTTAATCATAAAAAAAGTTTTTCCTCATTTTCCATCAATACATATTAATTTACTTGATGCTTGAAATAATCAAAAATATTTTCCTGAGATGAATATATGCAAAAAACGTGTTTTAGCAAACAAAATAAATAAAACTTGTATTTTCCCCATGAATTTCAATAACTTTAGGCCTGAACGTACAGCCAGCGCCGTCACATAGCCACATTTAAATCTCACCTCATATTTGCTCTACAGGCCCAATTTTTTTCAGATCTTTCCGACAACTGTAAGTACGGAAAGAAATTATTGCCCGTAACAACTTTTCATTAAAAAAGTAAACATTTTTGTGTAAATCTGGAAAGTTATTTTCCTTGAAGAACAACTATCCTCTAGGTGATTTTACGTAGGAATTTGGTGATAATTAAGTGCTGCCAATTTGTATTATGCAAAAAAAGTTTTTATTATTCCTAAAAACGTCTAGTAGTGCTAGCTTCATGCGAAGCTTGACAACATCCACAGAATGAAATTTTCATTTTATTTTCAGGGCTTTCTCATTTCGCTTGCATATAGATCTGCAGCTAACAAATGAATGAAAAATTTCCCAGCCGAATTGACGGGAATTCCTATCCAATTTCGACCATTTTCTTTCACTCTTGTCAATCAATGTTTCTTCTACACCACATTCTTTAAAAACACACTCATTACTGACTTTGTTCATTAGCGAATTACCGCACATATTTTGTAGAAATTGCATTTCACCAGCGTTCACTTTACTCCTATCCTTTTTTAATACGTCCAGATCTCGCTATCATATAGTACAGTAGTGCAAGCACAGAATTATATATTGCAATTTTAGCTTTATTCTTTACGTTTTTACTATAGTAATGGGTCGTGCACTGCCTATAACCTTTTTATCCTTGTTTATACGTCTGAATACCTCTGCATCTATCTTTCCGTCAGCAGTAAATAAACTTCCAAAATACACGAAATCATTAACTTGTTCTATCCTCTCTTCGTTTAAGGAAGTTTTGCGTACTGTTTTTAAATCCCTTCTTTCAAGTGCAATAATTTTTTTTTCATTCACGTTAATCTTAAGACCTATACTCTTCATGCTGGTATTCATAATCAGACCGACTCCCTGGCTACCATGTGATTCATTATCTACAACATTATTGCAAAAATTTTTCCGCGCAAACGATACTGTAAAGGCGATGGTTCTCTTTTTCAATGTCAGGTAGTGAGAAAAAACTTAATAACGAACTACCTTTACTGTAATGATCCTGTTGAACTGGTTCATCCTCTTCGTTTTCTCCTGACGTTACAGGTGGCAGGCAACTGGAGTGCGTAAATACATTCTTACTTTCTCTACAAAGAAAATAAACATCAACATAACCACCACCACCATCATCATTACCACCTTTTGACCACCTCCACCACCATTGTATTTATATCTACAAGTGCCCTGCTATATAAGCTTCTTCGTCACTGATTGAATGCCATTCACCCCTTATGCAGCACCAAGATGACTTCTACTTGGAAAGATTGTCTAAAAGTGTATTGATGAGTCGACGCGTTGAAGAGACATCAGATGTACTCATGCAATAAAGCAAAAAATCTATCCGTCGACGTGAATGATTATAATGAAAGTAAGTGCCACAAATATCCTCCTCTCAAGTTGCCTGAACCTCGAAAAATGACTAAAAATAATAGCAGCAATGAACAAAGTGATAATAGTCGTAGTTCAGTAGCAGCCAAACTACATGAAGTCTTAAAACGAAAAAATGGCTCTTGGAGTAAAATACCTGAATTCATTTATGTGTTTGAGTCACTTACGACTAAGAGAGCAAAGGAGGAGGGTCAGGACTTGAACATGATGATGATGTTGATAATGATGCTTCAGACTATACTATAACCATTGTGAATTCTTGTTTTAAGTATGTTTACTTTCTTCAAATTTGATTAAGGCATCAATTTTATCAAGTTCATACTAAAATTAATAGCATCTTGAATTGAGTTTTATCACTATTAGTTATGCGCATCTGTGATGAGTAGTACTAGTATAATTCAACAGTCTATTTTCCTCGTAGATTCTAGAGAATGTGTGCGTATGTGCAACAAGTGGGTGGAGGGTAAAGTCTGAAAAAAGTTGCTACAACTCATTGCTATTGTTGTTGCAAGTCATATCACAACAATGATTCTCGTTTCCAACGGAAAGTCATGGATCTTTCTTTGCCTCAGTTTGAAACCAACGAGCATGTAATCGAGGAGATTTTACAAG
This sequence comes from Melikaiella ostensackeni, assembly GCA_032362435.1. Lineage (NCBI taxonomy): Eukaryota > Metazoa > Arthropoda > Insecta > Hymenoptera > Cynipidae > Melikaiella > Melikaiella ostensackeni. Next base: position 6,273,948 of record JAUMHM010000016.1, read on the forward strand.
TAAGCTTCGATAAATTAATTTTTTTTCTGTGTAAATGCAGATTTTTTCTCCTAACACTGTCATTAATGTCATTATATATGCCAGTAGATACAGCGTATGACCCTCTCCGACCAGGTTATACGGAATGGGTACATGTTTCTTCAAATGGGTTGCAACACCGTTGGTCGATCCTGCAGTGCACAAGCCAGCTCAACCAGAAAAGTTGCCTCATTGTCCACCACAAGAAAAACGTGCTCGCATTTTAAAAATTGTTTGAGATATGCATAGGAAAAAGCATTAGTTATAGGAATAATTTCCTATGTGACTGAATTTATCTCCTTCTGTAAAACCTATACGTTGTGAAAGCCAAGAAGGTTGTGAATAAATCCGAATCAGTTGTAATACTTTGCGCATTCATTTTCTTCATCCACAACAGCGTAGGATGCCTCATTGTTTATCGATAATCCAGAACTTTAGAACAGGTATTTGGTGAGATAAAGTCAAACTATTCTTGAATTTTCCACCATCTTGTGTATAGGCAGCGTCAGCAAGGCAGGTCCACTATTTATATTTATTCAGTGATCAAATTTTGTTTCTTTTAGTGACGGCTTCTGAAAAATAGTTGCATATTCACAGACATCGTTGAGAGAATTCGAATTCCAATTTTTGAACGCTATTGTTCATCTCAGTGGTAGGCATACGGTGAGTTTAATTCGAAATCCAAATTTCGCGCTCTTCGCACTCATTCAATTCAGTTTAAATTCTGTTGAATTAATTAGATTTAATTTATTTATCAGGTAGAATTTATGTTTGACACATAAGAACTATTTTCCTTCAAAATTTTCTCTGTTGCATAACTTTTTGATAATTTTTATTCTCTATTCTAATTTATGCTTTGCTGGAACCAATGTATATATGAAGTTAAAAAAAATTGATCAAACAGCCACCGCAGGGTCACCCTGGGAGCGACTGCTATCCAGAAAAATGCCAACGACTACCGGTAGAACCGCAGTAAATTAAACCTATGGCCATGCCTCATGACCGCGAAATAGGTGACTACATGATTTAATGGAATCACAATGAAGGACCGGCAAAACCCTCATGTGTAATGAGAACAAGAAGCGAGCCAACAATAACCAACCAAATATCCAACCGAATATTTTCGGAACATTCGCTGCAGCTCCCTTACAAGGTCTCGATACATCTCCGCCTTTTCCTCCTTCTTGATTGTGATGTTGCTGTCGGCCGGAACCGATATTTCGATCACGAACATTGTACCTTTCTTGAAGTGAAAAAGTACGATGTCAGGCCTCGAGTATTCAATAATGACTTTTGACTTGAACTTGTAGTTCCAGTAAATTCGGCACTCCTAGTTCTCAACAATTGACTCTATCCGTCTGGCAGAGTTCGGCAGGACAGGATCGCGGTTAATACCATAGGAGCGACAAAGATGGTAATAAGGCACTTTTATTGCCGCATTATGTCTGTGGAAAAACGTCGTTTCCGCATGATAGGTACACTCGGATAGTATGCGCCATTGGTGCTTAGAGTGTGCGTGACACGTTCTGCACCTATCGCTGGGAACTCTTGACGTAAGATGCGTCTACGGTATACCAAGGTGGAAGAAAAACCGTTTTGAAACGCGAACCGGGACGACAAGTATGTTTGTCGCAGATATCTTGTTCAACGACGACAGATCCGACAGATCAGACAAATCTACCGATAGAGACGCTTGCATCTGCTTTGGAGAGCCTCCTTCACTGTTGTCATATCCTGTATGCGGCTCCTGGTACGCTCAGCTATAGGTAGGTCTCTCCAGCGCCAAAGTTTCTAATAGCACTCCTGTCCACGAGCTCAGGGTCGTCTGTGTTCCAGTTAGATCCAGATAGATAGATCTTCAAGTTATCCATATGTATAGAACATATGAATGACCTCATGCTCACTATTATTACCTTTACCGTAAAGGTACCAATAAGAATTGCGAAGTGCGAGCGATAGTGGCAAAAGTGTTATGAAAATGAGAAGAGGGGTCGTGGTGTAGCCCTAAAATACGCTCCTCTGAAAGTTGATGCTGTTAGTTTTCACACCATGTTTTCCAGATCAGATAGTGAATCTGGTTTCCGAAAGGGTCATGAATCTTTCTGTGCATCCCACTATGCGTGGATGAACCTTCAAGCTTTCCAACAGACAGATGATAAGTCTATGGAGGGTTGAATCGTCAGCTGTCTGGTAATCAATCAGGCCATCAGTAGATAGCGATTGTAGACAGCAGCATCTTTGCCGACGCTTCTGTCGATTAGCAGGTTCTTCCGACAGCCTGCTACGCCTTTTTTCGATCCACGTGGTTCGTAAATCTTTCTTTACACATGTCCAATTGTCTGAGCATTTCCGTCGTTTAGGATCTTATACAGCGTCTTCAGGCAAATTATTAGCCTTTAGTTCTTTGGAGTGGACAAGATGCCTTTCTTCGGTAGGGGTACTGTGCGGCCTAAGACCAGCTACTGCGGAATGAGCGCCTCCGACTTTTGATCCATAGTCGGTTTTACCCTTTGATTCGATTCGGCCAAAGCGCTTGGATTTAACGTCGCTATTTCTTCTTCGCCCATTCAAAATGTCGATCGCCTCGCCAATTCGTCGTCGTGTTCCCATTCCACTCATTGGCACTGGATCATTTTGAACTGCATTTACAACTGGGTTTGGTGTTGTCATAGTTGTTCCGACGAGCAGCTGGGGGAAGAGGTCATCCACCGTTGCAGAGCCCCGCATGAAAGGGTAAGGCTGTATACTCTAGGAGGTTCCTCGGTATCCCAGAGACACCGTAAAGGAAACCTCACTCAGGTGTCATTCAGCTTTCGGCATAGTTGTTTACACCTTAGCTTGGGGGTCTTCCCTCCGCGACCATCTCTAGACAATTGTTTGCGATTGCTGATTAACGCGCGCCTGCATACTCTGTGGTGCCAGAAACACCCGAAGCCTTCGCAGGTTTCGCAACAGGCGTTGCGAAACCGCACCGACATCTTGCGAACAGAATATGTACGCGGAACGCTTTCACAATCACTACAAGAACAAGCTTTGAATGAAGAAGAGGAGGCGACATTAGGACCGACCGCGGAATTCTGACATCCTCAAAAGATATTGGAGATTTCAGGACAAAGAGAAACATTAACACCCAGGTTCCTCTCAAGCCCCAAGATCTGGCTGAAATGAATGCGGCCCCTTGTGAGGATCTCTCGGAGGAGTCAAACGCCTGGACCATTACTCGTTCAGTGTATGATGTGGCGAGAGCTTAGGCCGATTCAAATCGAAGGGTAAAGCCGACGATAGACCAAAAAGCCAAACGGCGGTTGCATCAACTGAACAAGGAGATTGTCTGGGCTAGATGAACCGCATCCCGCATTCATTGTGTAATTTACTACATAACATCTCGTAAGCCTTCACTGTAAGGGTCTAAAAGTTCGCTTACGAACTGAGAAACCACCATCACACATTGAACAATTTAAGCTACTGAAAATAGAAAAGGAAGGGACGGGTCAGCGAGAATCAACAGTTTCTTGCTGACCCATGCGTTTCAAGGAGCTGTTTGACAACCTCATAACGCCCGAAGAGCAAAGATAACCATTCACTGCCGAAAAAGTGAAGAAATCACTGAGGGGCACAAAGAACTTCTCCGCTGCTGGTCCAGATGCTATCAAGTACTTCTGTTGAAGGAAGTTCACTTCTACACACCAAATTCTGGCCCAGATCTTTACCTCATATTCAAACTTGGAGACATCCATTCCACAGTGGCTGGTGTTAGGACGCATTGTACTCCGATCGAAGAAAGGCGTCTTGTTCATCTCAAGAAACTACAGGCCAATAACTTGTTTGAACACGCTGTATTAGATCTTTGCAGCTATCCTGAACGACAGGATTATTCGGACAATTGGACCTGTGTGGAGAGAGATTCACGAATAATATAGATCGAAAAGAGGTATAGAAGGCTGTCGGGAGAATCTATTAATCGACAGAAGCATATGCAAAGACGTTGCAATCTGTCGGTGGCCTCGATTGATTATTAGAAAGCTTACGATTCAAGTACCCATATGTATTATATATAGAATTATACTACTATAGTAGTATAGTATAGTAGTATATAGTATTATATATAGGAAGAGGTATCAAGACCTTGTAAGGAAGCTGCGGCGACTGTTCCCAAAATATTCGGTTGAAATGATTGTCCTTGTAATCGGTGCCGAGGCACTTACGGGATGGATACAGAAAGCCGTCATTCTTGGGTCGCTCCGTGCCCTCAAGAGAGACGAAGGTTTTGCTGAATCTTCACTGTAATTCCATCGTAACCTGTGGACAACCATTTCACGGTCGTGGGGCGTGGCTATAGGTTTAATTTACCGCGGTTCTACTGGGAGCCAGTGTCATTTTATATAAGAGTCACTTCAGGGGGACCCTGTGGTGGTAATTTGGTTCAGCGGAATATTGAACTTTTTTTTTGAAACATGGGGAGGGTCATAAATTCGGGTGTATGTTTTTAGTTCTGTTTTCAGTTAGGTCAGTATATTTAATACAATATGAAGTAATATGGCATATGGGCCAGTATGGAACATAGGGCAACATATCAAATGAGGTAATATGGCATATTAGGTAACGTTGTATATAAGGTAATGTGGCACATCGAGTACATTTTTTTGGTTAGGGTAGTATGATTGAGGTAATATATAACAACACAAAGTTTGGTAATACGCCATGAGGTAATATATCATATTGGTGATATGGCAGATAGTAAAATATGTTACATGAGGTAATATAGCACATGAGGTAATGTGGCACATCAAGTCAATGTTTTTAGTGTGGTTAGTACATTTGTAGTAATATGGAACACGGGGTAATATGACACACAGGGTGATATATCACAGAGGGTAATATGGCACACGGGGTAATGTGGAATACGGGGTAATGTGGGTCATACAGTAATCTGTCACACAGTTTCTATGTTCTTGGTCAGGGTAGTATATATTGTAGAATATTGTGCAACCTTTTTTAAAAATATATAAAAAATTGGGTCTATGTTTTGGTTAGGTCAGTATATTTAGTAAAATATTTTACGACTATCATCATTACACATTTGAGTTAAATCCCTTTCGATATAAGCGTAACTCGTTAGGTTCTAGCCTCATTATACAACCGGGGATCAAGAAATTTATATGGTAAGGGTAAGTAAAGGATTTGTAGGAGAAGGGATAGGTTTTAAATCAATATAGAAGCCGCGTGTCTCTCATTCAAACGACACACTCGTCACACAAGACCGCTTCGAAATGTTCCTTTTGTGAACCTTACAACTTTATTGGAAATTTTCTACAAAGATCACTGCTATCTTATTACTGCTGTTATAATCTAAATGCGGCTCTCAGACAAGCCTAGATATAGGCAGGTCTCTCCAGCGCCAAGGTATCTAATAGCGCTTCCATTCACAAGCTCAGGGTCTTTGTGAAAAGGGCGTATCCGACTTCAAATGTAAGGTGAAGAATGGGTCCAGATGTTGGCCTCTCCTTCCATCAGAAGTTCTTTACACCGTCTGTTCCGGTAGCGAAGAAGGTTTTTGTGACCATTAGTTCTCTTTCTCACCTCTTCAGCAGTGATCGGGGGATGTTGCTTCTTAGTTCTTATGAGGTTTTCGCATAGTTTCTTGAAGCAAATGATGTTCTCAGTGTCTTCATCGATTGAATGTAGAACTTCGTAAGTCTCTCTCTACAAGCCTCGACTTCTTTGTGCTTGGGCAGATTTTCGTCTTTCCCTCCCTCTTCTGGATTCTCCCACCGCGCCAGATGAAACCCGTCTTTTGTCAACAATGTGGTGCTTGATGATCAACAGTTTTGACTTGTTCAGTATATCGTGGTCGATCCTGCTATCGTGATCAAACACTCATACCCTTATCGTAAACGGCCCACCAGAGGTTATGTAGTCAATCACACACCAAATACAGGACGCGTTCTGTTCAGGCCAGCTCATCCTCTCGTTCAGTTGATGCGTGCGCCTTTTGATCTCATTGTTGAGCATCGGTTTCTCCCTCCGATTTGAATCGGTCAAAGCTCTTGCCGCATTATAAACTATTCAATTGATGGTGCAGAGGCTGGACTCTTTCGAGAGGTCCTCACGGATGGCGGTATCCGTTTTAGCCATCTGGTCTGGCTTAAGAGGAATCTGGATGAAATTGCCTGCTGCCCGCCGTTGGTCTTAATTTTGCTTCGTTTTCTTTGTCTGTGGCTTGTTCTTGCAACGGTTGGAAAAGCGTTCCGCTTACGTATTCTCTTCGTAAGAGATGCTCGGTGCGGTTGTGCAACAGCTGTTGCGGAAATTGCGAAAGCTCTGGGTGTTTCAGGCACCACATAGCGTGCAGGCGCGTTATGTTACCTCTGCGATCAGGGATAATGCTGGCAACGTAGCATTCCAGCAGGTCATCCCTGATTTGATCCATCCTCTTAAAACGTCCATAACTCGCCGGTTCATCGTCGTATTTACATTGAAATTACTTTTAGTACCTCGAACTCTGAGATGATCGACATTGTTTGCAGACCCATTGTCGGGTGCTTTGCGCGTTGAATCTTTCTGAATGGCATTCACAAGTGCGTTTGGTGTTGTCACAGTTGTTCCCGCGAGCAGCTAAGGAAAGGGTTTGTTCATCCTTGAACAGTTGTTCCAGGAGCGGATCCAGAAGCATGTCTTGGGGGGGGGGGAATCATTCGCTATTTCAATTTTCCTCACTCGCAATTTTTCACAACACTGATTTAATCTATAAATTATTGCGCTCTTGGGGGGGGGGAATTTGCCCCATGCCCCCCTAGATCCCCCACTGGTTGTTCACGCCTCAGCTTGGGGCTTTCATTGCTTTTTAAGTTACCGCCCGGAGCTGCCAAACCGCGGACCGGAAGCGCATCTCTTGGTCACTTACTCATATAATCTCACGCTTAAACCCTTTTAAAAATCGTTCTCACTGGGGATTCGGACCTGGTTTTAAACAATTTGATTTTTCAATTTTTCAATTTGTCTTCTACAACATAAAATATTCGCTCACATGAGTTAACTATTGTGGTATCATTAAACAAAATTATATTGACATCACTTTATGTCATATTCAAAGAAATGGTTGAAACGTTCGTTAAAATTAAACAGGACTGAAATAAGGCGCAATGTTCTCATGGTCAAAGGAATTGAACCGCATATTAAAAAAAGGATTATTTGAGTATGTAAAACGTATGAAACTAAACTATGTTGGTATAAATATTGATTCAATTCAATTTATACCTTCTTACTAGAGAACACAATAATATGTTTACTTCTGTTTGAGATCGAACATGAAGACAAAAAAAATGTTAATTGAAATCGCAACAACCAAACTAATAATTCTTATTGTACCAAAGTATAAGCAAACCGACAAAGTGATCATTTTGACGGCTGCATAGATTTCGGATTTATCCGGACGATTTTCTATTAGCACTCTAAATTCACGAAGCTGCAACTTTAACTTGCGGATTGATTCCAACTCTTCCCGATGTCCGTGTTTCTGTACGGACAGATTTCGGATCTCACCGGACGATATTCCGTCTGCACTTCAACTTCACGCAGTTGCAACTTTGAATTGAGGAATAATTTCGGATCGATTAGCGTTTCTCTCGGATGCGATGTTTTCGTCTGCATGAATTTTGAATTAGACCGGAATACTTTCCATTTTCACTTTAACGATTATTATTTCAGGTTCTAAATTCCGGACCAATTTCGGACCGAATCAGACTTTTTCGATAGTGAAAGTTTTTGTCCGGATAAAATTTCAGGCTGGAGCGGACTGCTTTCCACTTTAAGTTTGAAGAAAATTATTGCAGGTATTGGGTGCATGAGTAATTTCGGATCACTCGGACTTTTTGTGGGGTCGACGTTTTGTTTCTAACAGATTCCGGACGTAATTAGACAAATTCCAGACTGTTTTTGTACTGTTTTTAGATTAGTGAATCGGATTGATTTCGCATAAATTCGGAACAATTTCGGAATCCCAAATTTTTAGCTAAGAGATGCTTGAAATCCGCACTCGCTCGGTATGGCCTGCTATTTTTGCATTCAGACGTTATGCGAGACAGGCATGCACATGTCGCCCAGCGTCGAAACGCGAAAAATTCATACCGAGAGAGTACGGCTTTCGTGTATTTCTCATACTGCAGATTACAATACTGAAATCGCTGGAATTGGAGCAAGAAAAGCAAAGTGCATGTGTGTTGATTTAAATATGGTATATTTCCATACGAAATCCGTCATAGATCATACTGAATTTGACAGGTTTCACGTTGAAAAATAGGGGAATAATTAATTTTGTTCAAATTTGAACTTGGCCATCTTGGATATTTGAACTTGGCCATCTTGGATTTTTTAATATCAGCATTTGCGTTGTACACATACAAAATAATTTTCACAAGGTTTTGTCCCCTACGTTGACAACTATGGAAATTACCATTTTTGGTCATTCCTTATGCATCCACTATTTTGAAAATTTTAAAAATATTTATGCTGATTTTACGCGACTTTTTTTGGCCCTGAAAGAAGGTTGCGGTTCTCGGTAGAAAAAAGATGTCGACGAAAAAAGAAAATTATGTGAAGTGTTGTTTCTGCACATTTTTTCCCATATAAATTTTACGGTAAACTTTGAGGGGTGTGCGGGAGGCTTAAATATTAACTGATTATGCTGAGAGAGGAGGATTGTCAATAAACACTATTATTCTGACTCAAAGCCGATTTTGTTCTCATTCTATATGTGTACATCATTTTGGTCGAATTGAATGGAGAAAAAGTCATTTCATGTTGATGGTTTTCATTTTAAAAAAAGTTAGTTATGTTGCAAACTATTTAGTTTTTGGAAAGAACCTTACTCTTAAGTTTTGGATGTCGAAAAAAAGGAATATTTTCAGTCATATGCATATTTCTCTGCTAAATTTAATAGTTTTAGAGAAAAAAAATCAAGCTCCTGAAAAAGTATGGGATTTTGAAAAAAAACTGTCCTGCTTAAGGATCACTCTAATAAATATGTTTGTATCATGTGGGATATTCTGTAATGTTATGTCAGAAAAACTTCATTCAGGTCATCAGGAAAAATGTATTTAATTTTTGCAGATTTTGTGAAATCAGGCGGTTTCTTAGCATATAGAACTAACACTATTGATCAAAGAACATGTATTTGTCAACCAGCATCCACTTTCTGTTCCTGTTGTGAATCAGTGTCTATTTGGTATATGCAATCCACAAAAAAAAGTAAGTTTACAAGTCAAAATAACAATACAAGGATCTTATTAAACAATTGATATTAGTATAAGAAAAAATGTGATTTATTCTGACTTCTTTCGAATTAGTTTATTAAAAAGATTGTACAAATAACGTTTCGAAGTCGTACCGATTCTCTCATCAGATTGTATATCAATAGGGTAAAACATGTTAGAATTCATGTTAATAAAGTTATAATTCAAAATTATGAGTACTTACAAAAATAGAACATTACAATACCTTTACGCTACGCGGGATTTAAAATTAATAACTGGTAAGAAAGTTTTCATATTTTGGTTGAAAATGAAATGCAGATGATAAAATTAAAATCTATAAAATCGATCATATTATTGTCTCAAGTGTTCTTAGGTAGAAAAATATTGAATCTAAAAATGTACTATGACAATAAATATCAAGTCTGTAGCGTTTAGAAATATTATTTAACATTTAAAATCTTTGTAGAAGTGTCGGGAATACCCGAGTACCTGGATAATGACAAAAAATTTAGGTGCACACTACGCGGTTACCCGGGTACCCGTACAATGATGGGATAATTACTCGATAATAAAGAGAAAAATTTTGAGTGACATGTAAAATTAAATAGTAGTTTATTACTATCATGGTGAAAATCACATTGATATACAAAAACCCGAAAAACGAGATAACCAGAATAATGATCAAGGTATAATACCGACATCGTAGCAATCCAGCAAGTCATCCCTTAGTCGATCCGTTCACCCAAAACGTCAAGCCCCTCGCCAATTGGTTATCGTGTTTCCATCCAAATTACTTGTAGCACTCTGAACTCTACGGCAATCGGCACTGTTTGCCGACCCATTGTCAGGTGCTCTGCGCGTTCGATCATTTTAAAGCACATTCACAACAGGGTTTGGTGTTGTCATATTTGTTTCCACGAACAGGTAGGGAAAAGGTTCGTCAACCCCCGCAGAGCCCCGCATGCAAGGGTAAGACCGCATACTTTAGTAGATCGCCCAGTATCCCAGAGATACCATAAAGGACACAACACCCAGGTGCCATTCAGCTTGCGCCACCGTTATTAATGCATCAGCTTGGGGGATTGTTCTTCGAAACCATCCCTGAACAATTATCCGCAACTGCTTAATCACTCTTGTAACCGTATTCAGCAGGAACCTTCGGTACAGGGATCTTCTATTCGCCTCAGGATGCATCCGGTGGCTTTGTCATAGGTTTTTCGGTTCGGTTCCTTTGAACCGAATGGCAGCAGAGCTTTATATATATAATTGGCCAAACAACTACCGCAGGGTCCCCCCGGGAGCGACTGCCATCCATGAAAATGACACCGGCTCCCAGCAGAACCGCGGTAAATTATACCAGTGGCCACACCTCACAACCATGAGATGGGCGGCCACATAATACGGTAAAATCACGATGAAGGGCCGACGAAACCCTCATAAGTTCTAAGGACACGGAGCGACCCAAGGATGACAGCTCTTCGCATCCGGGTATTTTTCTCGCACGCGGGTATGGCTTCGAGGTTACAAACCAGTGATGGTTTCGCACCTCCGAGAGCACCGATGACAAGGACAATCA
>JAUMHM010000016.1:6284892-6296414 GCA_032362435.1 Melikaiella ostensackeni
TTCACTCTCATGTCAATGAACTCTTTCTATGTATATCTCACTCACTGTGAAGCGAATAAATCTGTAAATGATTTAAAGGCTTTCAATAAAAAAAATAAATAAAAATAAAATAATTCTCTTTTATGACATGCGGCGACATCAAAAATCGAAATCAATTTTTTTCCTTCCGTTGAGTATTAATTGTCAACATTTCAATCGAGAACAGTTCCGTTTGACTGAAAGTGATTTACCGGATTCGTTTTCAATTCATTATTAATGAAAAAATAATTGTGCTATATGTTTGCTTCTCATTTACATATGTCATGTGTAATCACATACGCGGGGAACAAAAGCTTAAGGAAATCCGGAATTTGCTCGAAGCTCAGGAACTGCAGGGTGGTTAGTTGGTGATTCTACTACAAAGTATATTTTTGTAAATATTATAGCTTTGCGAAATTATGAAATTGGTGTCAAGGCGTGGTAAATAATGTTCAAATGGAATTAAGATTTGCAACAAGAAAGGTAAATTGTACAGAAAACACTTATCGGTGTATATTACTCATTATATAAAAAAATATAAGATGAAAGAAAGATGTGGGTCATCATTTTTCAGCCACGTGTATTATAAATTTTATTTCACTTTGAGAAACTCAAATAACTGTATGAATCATTGCAAGAGGCACGTCAATTAAAATTTCTTGAAATATTCAGACAGCACAGTTTCACGCATAAGTGCGCCAAGCTTCATATCTCTTCAAAGCCTGCCTTAGCAACAATAACAATAAAGAAGTCATAAAGATTGAAGGTTATGTCAACATTTTCAGCTCGTGTGTTTAATACATGCAAATCCATTATGGCCCGACGTATTTACTTAGAATTAGGATTGAAGTTGTTTCGCCATAAGCAAACCACCACTGAAAAATTAAACTACAAAACTGATAAGACTGAAGAAAAATAAGAAAAGTATAAGGACCTGGACGGGAGAGGCAAACAAACTCATAAAGGTCATTTATGAAATTAAATTCTGAAAATTCTGGCCCTTTCTTCTTGTTTCAAAATTGTTTCCTAAATTTGAATTCACTTTCTCTCGCGACACATCTGTAATGCATTTCATATATACAACGTAATTACCAAACTTGATTATTCGCAGTAGGTACTTGTTACATTAAATTCTGTAATTGCGGTTCTTTATGAAAATCCGAATTTGCATTGCACTTGGTTCCACGTATTCTGCTACGGCAGTTGCACTTTTACTGAACAAAACTCTACAATAACTTTTTCCCCTGTTTCAAAATTACCTCTATTCCTTCATTATTTACGGACCCGAAAGCCAGTGAACAAAAAAAGTTTTCAAGTATTACTACTGAGGACTTTTATTGCTACTAATTTCTAAAATCACAAGCAGAAAATCATGAATAGTTCGAAAAATAAAGATTAAATTATTAATATGGAGGGTTATTTCCCTCTGTCGACAATATTTGTCGCCTATCAAACGCGGTTCTCATGCTAGGAAAAAGCATGTTATTGCTCATTTTCACACAAAGCTGTTTAAAGGGGTTCGAATAATGATGTCGAAAGTCGAGGATGACCGCATTAAAATAGGGCCGACACTCATGCTCTAAAGTGAAGTAATACCTGCGCATGCATATAGTAATGCTGATTTTTAAAGGAGGGTTTCCTAAAGTGCACAGTGGGGCAAAATGACGGAAGAATGTTCAAAATATGATTCCGGCTACAATTTTCAACCAATTTCAAATTTTTTTCTGGAAATTAAAGCTCACTAAATTCTTAAGAGATGCTTCGAAGCAGATTAAAAAAAAAAGTTATTGTTTACCTAATTTATACACAAAGTTAGCAAAAATCGTAAAATTCAAGATATTGTTGCTATAATAACACGCAATTAATTCAAAATGATTGATATTAGTGTTCAATCAATAAATAAACATTCGTGAAACATAACCTAATAGTTTATTATATATTAATAGATTGTTATTAACAATTGTATTGTTATAAACAATGGTAGGTGATTTTTAAGTGGCTTTGGATATTTATTACGCGATTTTCGTTTTTAATTCAATTTGACGTAACATAAAAACATATGAAGACAAAACGGAATATATTTCTTATTGTTATAAACAAATTTCATAAACAAATGCGCAATTTAAGCAATTTATTAGTGTTTGAGGTACTTTTTTTGAAAAAGTGCTTTGTTTGACTTGGGAGTGATGTTGCAATGAACTATGTTGCAATTACATGACAATTTTGTGATTGTTATGAACAAATTTTGTGAGAAATGCACATTTCGAGCGATTTGTAAGAGTTTGAGTTATTCGTTTTCCAAACGTACTTTGTTAGTCTTGCTAGTGATAATTTTGTAAACTATATTGCTATTTTATGACGAATGTGATTGTTATAAACAAATTTTATGAGGAAATGCGCAGTTATTTACGCTCATTTGTTTTTGCTCGAAGTAGACGGCTAACTTCAGACTGGTATCGGCTATTTCGTGGGTATTATATTCATTTGTTTTTTATTGAATTATATATCTAACTTCAGACTGAAACTGCTATTCCTTAGTTATCACCTACTCTTGTTTTCTCTTTAAGTAGCCGATTTCAGCAGCTCGTGCTAACAGGCTTTCAATCGTGGTGTTTTGAGAAATATTCTTCTTATTTTTGTCTGTGGTTCATTGAATTCTTCCATTTTTGCGTTTTCTGTTTCGATTAGTTTTTAGATTTTGTTTTAGTTTTGTCTTGTATTTCTTTGTTAGTGAGTAATGTTTTGGTTAACTCCTAAAAGGGGTGGAGTTGAAATCAAAAACAAAATCCTGTCAGATATATCGATAAGTAGTATAAAGTCAGGCGAGTAGATCAGTGTTGGACCTCTAACAAATTTTATCAAAGAGAAATTTAAATTGAAGAAATATGAGGTTGAATTAGTTTAAGTAAAGGTTCTTCGACGCTTCATTCCCGCTTTTGAGAAAAAAAGGAGCGCCTCTTTTTGTAAAGAAGAAGTGTTTGGAAGAAAACATCGAAATATGTTGCTTTCCCCCTTTGAGGTAAATTTTGAGCACCAAAAATGTGGAAGACGTTCGAAGAGGGATTTTGAAGATTGTTCGATTTCGACTAAGAGGAGGAAGATTGCATCCATTCGGGAAACCTGGTCAGGAATAGAAATTCAAGTCGCATTTCTCACAAACTTGAAATATTTAGGGAAGACTTCATCAGAAAAAAATCCTTGAACTTCTGTGCGCTGATTCTGACGAGCTAAATAAGTATCTAATGGAAGGTGGAGAACTTATTCCATTTACTCCTAATGAATGTTTAACTCTAATAGAAGATGCTAAACTTCCCAAGCATCAATTTGAGTGTATTCGTCTGCAAATGAAGAGAAGAAATGCGGACATATTGGAACCGTACAAAGAACTCTCTACAGCAACACGAAAATGCTGTCCTTCAGAATCAGCCATACATGTTACGGTAAAACAGGTTAAGATTGATTCACCAGCTTAATTGAATCATACAGCATCACATATGCTTTAAATTTCTGAAATCATGTCTTTGACTAATTCCATTATTACCCCTATAAATGTAGTACATTTAAGGATGATACACAAATGGGGTTGTGATGGAACCTCCAGTCAGAGTCAATATAAACAAAAAATCGATGAAGACGGCAAATCCGATGAAAGCATATTTATGGTATCTATCGTACCCTCATGCTTAGATGTCCGATCTCCACTCGAATCATCTGAAACAATTTTTCTCGAATCTTCGGTACTTTGAAACAATCCTCGGCTATGTTCTGTCAGGTATTGTCATTCGTTAATGTTCGAATACACAAAGGAAACAACCGATGAAACTAGATGAGAAGTTGATTCAATAAAAAAATTAATTGCCTCACTGTTGCCAACAACCATTGAAATCAATAATTTCGAAGTTTTTGTACATCATCAAATGATTTTCACAATGGTTGATGGAAAAGTGTGCTAGGCAGTTTCTGAAACACCATCAGCTGCATCCTGCTTCATATGTAAAGCAAATCCTTTAGAGATAAACGATTTAAAAAATGTTCAGAAAAGACCTGTGCAGCCGGAAAAGCACGAATTTGGAATTTCTTCACTCCTCGGGCGTATACGCTTTATGGAGTATCTTCTGCATAAAGCATATCGTGAGGATTTCAAGAAAAGCTGGATGACTCTACAGGATGAAGAAAGAAAGCTGATGGCTGAAAGAAAGAAGGCTATTCAAGAAACGCTTAGAGAAAAAATGGGGTTAATTGTTGATCAACCGAAGCAAGGCAGTGGCACATCCAATGATGGAAACACTTTACGCAGATTCTTTCAAGATCCACAGCTGACAGCAAAAATCACAGGCATTCATCTCCAGCTTATAAAGAATTTCAGTACTATACTTCGGGTTTTCAATTGTGGAAAGAATGTCCATCCAGGTAAGTTTGACTTGTATTGTATGACAATATATATTTTATTGAAACATCACTGCCACGTCAAACAAAGAACATTTTTAAAAAAGTATCTCAAACACTCAAAAATTGTTCAAACTGCGCATTTGTTTAAAAAACTTGTTTATAACAATGACATTCATCATTAAATGACAATATAGTTCACAAAAGTAACACTAGAAAGACTTACAAAGTACGTTAAAAAAAAGTATCTGAAACACTCAAAAATTGCTCAAACTGCGCATTCGTTTATAAAATTTGCTTATAACAATAAGAAATATATTCCGTTTTGTCTTCATATGTTTTTATGTTACTTTAAATTGGATTAAAAACGATAATAGCTTAATAAATATTCAAAACCACTTGAAAATCACCTATCATTGTTTATAACAATACAATTGTTAATAACAATTCATTACTTTTTAAATGAACTATTAAGTTATGTTTCACGAATGTTTATTCATTGATTGAACACTAATATCAATCATTCTGAATTCATTGCGTGTTATTATAGTAACAATATCTTAAATTTTACGATTTTGCCAACTTTGTGTATAAATAAAGTAAACAATAATTTTTTTCAAATGGGCCTCGAGGGATCTCTGAAGATTTTAGTTAGCTTTACTTTTCAAAAAAAAATTTTTTAATCCGTCAAAAATTGTAGCCGGAATCATATTTTGAACATTTTCTCGTCATTTTGCCTCACTGTGTCTGAGAATGGTTCTGTCAGATGAAGAAGGTGTTGATCTCAGAATACTTGGAGTGCGTGGACTGGCATTTGCCGATGATAAGATTGTTACGGAAGAATCAGTGGATGATTTTCAGAAAGTGATGAGCAGACTGGATGCCAGCATGAAGAGTATCGTTCTTGAGATTAACGTGAATAGAACAAAAATTATTGTGCATGAAAGAAAGAGGTGAGGAAATAGTATGCACATTGCCTTAAAAGAAGAGAGGATAGAACAATCTGATGATTTCGTGTATCTTGGAAGCTTATTTACTGCTGGCTGAAAGATAGATGCAGAGATATTCAAACGTATCAACGAGGGTAGAAAAATTATAAGCAGTGCACGAGCTATTACTAGAAGTCACAATGCAAGGAATGAAGCTAAAATTGCAATATATAATTCTGTGCTTGCACCCAATTTTCTGTATGATAGCAAG
Organism: Melikaiella ostensackeni; assembly: GCA_032362435.1. Taxonomy (NCBI): domain Eukaryota; kingdom Metazoa; phylum Arthropoda; class Insecta; order Hymenoptera; family Cynipidae; genus Melikaiella; species Melikaiella ostensackeni. The sequence goes on from JAUMHM010000016.1 coordinate 6,290,497, forward strand.
ACTTGGACGTAACAAAAGAAGGATACTAGAAAAGTGAACGCGGTTGGTATGCTATTCCTGCGGAATATATGCGGTTAAACGCTATTGGACAAAGTGATGAGTGGGTTTTCGAAGAATGTGGTGTACAAGAAACATTATTTGACGGGAGTGAAAGAAATTCACTGGGATGGTTTGGTCATTTTGAGAGAATAAGTGAAGAACGTTTAACGAATCAAGTGTATTCAGGTGCAAATCAAATGTATTTAGGTGAAACGAGTGGTAGCGTACTCAGAGGTAGACTGAAGGAAGAATGGTTAGAATGTGTGAATGACACTCTAAAAGCGAGGGGATATAAGGATTCATAGAGACAAACGAGCTTACATGAAAAGATGTATGGATGTAAATGTATCAAAATATGTATGTCAGGATAGAAAGGTATAAAGGACAACTGAAGTTCAGTTGGTGTAATTATAACTTTAAGACTGCCATGCAAAGATCAGAGTGAGAAGTTTTGTCATGTCTGCTGTCATTACGAACCTGCAAACACTCGCAGATTTATAATCGACTCTATTGAAAAAAAAAAATTGGATTGTTTTAAAATATCCATGACAAACTTACACAAGTCATGGGTACCTCGATGTATGTGCAATTCATGCAAAATCATGTTAAATGATTGGGGTAAACGTGATTCAAGATGAAAAGTTATCCTCGAATCTACAATTTGGCTTGACCCAACAAGTCACAGTGATGACTGCTATTTCTGTGCTTGTGATATTACTGTATCAATGGAGGGTTCAAAATAGAATGGCTTAACCAAGTGTGAGCTTGATGACTCCAGCTAAGTTCAGAACTCGTACTTCAAGTGAAAATGCAGTCGAGATTGCTGATACTGATGACATAACATTAGAAAGCTTTGATGGCAATGATTTTGAAGATTTTTCTGATTCTCTTGATCGTGAACCTAAGTCTCCAGATATCGAAAGAAAGAAGAAGAATTTCAAAAATATTTTTCAAAGTAAGAATCCCTTATATACTGTAATAAAGTTCAAGGATTATTGAGTGAATTTATTCCTGGGAAATACAATTCAACTAATTTTTAAATTTTTATTGATTCTTCTAAAATCAGTCCTAAAGCTGTTCTACTTCATAATGGCAATGAATATGCCGCTGTTACTCTCACCCATTCTACCACGTTAAAATAATCACATGAAAGTATGAAACTTCTTTTTGATAAGATTAAGTACTATAAAGATGATTGGCTTGTTTGTGGTAATCTTAAAATGATAAATATACTATTAGGTCAGCAATAAGAATTCACCAAACATCCCTGCTTCTTTTGCGAATGGGACAGTCGTGCACGACATGAGCACTAGACAAAAAACAATTAGCCACCTAGAACGGAATTCGCAATTGGATCAAAAAATATTATAAATACGAGCTTCGTTGTTGAAAAAAAAATATATATATATATATATATATATATTGCCGCTACTCCATATAAAACTTGCCTTAATGAAGCAATTTGTCAAGGCGTTGAATGTGAATGGCCAATGTTTCAAATACTTACATTGAAAATTTCCACAGATACCTGATGCGAAGGTAAAGGAAGTAATATTTGTCGGTCCTAACATGAGAGACTCAATAAGAAGTGGGAATTTGAATAAAACAATGAGGACTGAGGTAGAGAGCATGAGTTATTTTCAAAGGGGCAACTGAAAACTTTTGAGGTAACAATCGCGACTCTAGTTATAAAAAAAATTGTATCTTTTATGCTGAAAAATTTTTAAGAATTGAGATGCTTGATCAGTTATAAAGTAAACTTTTCATTTTCTCATTTGGATTACTATTAAGACAATCTTAGAGAATCCAATGAAGAGATGGGTGAACGTTTTCACCAAGACATAAAGCAAAAGGAAAATCACTAGCAAGGTAAATGGAATACGAAAATGATGGCTGATTATTTCTGGTCTCTGAAAAAAACAATCACTTTAGTAAAAACAACCGCAAATCATTGAAAAGATCTTTTGATGAAAAACGATAACGTTTCCATAAAAAAATTAATGTATCTTGAAATTTTGTTCCGCCATATTGGATCCGTTTTGTAATATAGCATTCACCCCTAATGCGGAACAAAAAAATACTTCACTCAGATTTCTTCAGTCTAACGGTTTCCGCATGCTCGATTAACTGGTGTCCCTACTTGATAAAAACTTATGTTGCTCAAAAGTACTAAAATATGTGTCTAATATATTTCATTAGAAGTTCTTTTTTTTTAGGCATTTACTCATTTTTTTCAGAGCTATATTTCCTTCAATTACAAGTTTTCTAAGTTGTTCACTCCGTATATTTTGACATTTTCTGCCTCTGTACTGGATCCGCCATCTCGAATCTTGCAAATCTGAGCTCGAATTCGTATTCATCAATTTTAAGAAGTTGAAGAAACTAGGTTTTGTACGAATTCAAGAAATTCTTAAAGTTTTGGTCCACCATATTGTATCCGCCGTCTTGAATTTTTTCAATCTGATCTTCAACTCGGATTCAGAAATCTTAAGAACCTTAAGATATTGAGTCTTGTACAAATTCAAGAATTTCTTAAAGTTTAGGACCGCCATATTAGATCCGCCAAATCAAGAATAAAAAATAGTCCTAAATTATTACATTTATAAAAAAAGTCTACTTACAATTGTTATTATCGGTTTCCAATCGTACTTGATTTCTGGAACATTTTCTCTTATTTTTAATCCATAGCTCTTCATCTTTGAAACTTAATCGACATACTTCACACCCGAAGTTTTCCGTTGCTTAATATTCGCTTAATAAAGGAACAGTTCAGTGGGGCAACACGTCAAAATTTGTTTCAAAACAACCTACAACGATGAATTCTCAATTGATTTGGATTTTTTTTCTTGGAAATACTCTCAGCCGAATTCCAGAGAGAATTATGAGTATCGATTTCAAAATTTTTTGTTTATTGCACTTCTGTGTTAACAAATAAAGTGGAAGAATAGTAATTTTTACATCTTTATTCTTTATCTTTCCGTAAACAATCGAAATAGACTCGGAATCAATCGAAATCAGTATAATGACATCTAATATGAGAAATTAATTCATAAACTCTTAAACTTAATAGCTACAGACAAATTGTATACACAATTTCGAAATGGGTGGTTCTACAATTCAAGAATTTTTTTTGAGCAAATCTTCTTTGTATTCTACCGTTAGTGGTGCACAATCAAAAATGTTGTGACCAATCAATATCTTTTGATAATTTAAGCAAACGATATAAGCAAATGCGGAATTCAGGCGTATAAGGCGAAAAATAAGTCGTGTTTTCATCAAAATGGTTTGAAATCTTCCTCACAGTGCTGAAAAACTGGGTAAATTTATTGTTCGATAACCTTCATTCACTTTATGAACAAATTGTATAAACAAGTACACTATTTGGCCATTCATTCACAGAAATACATCCTGCTTCCAGTAAGATGAATTCAAATTGGTTTAATAGTGATGCTCCATCAGAAAACTTTGTCCTTCTAACATATTTGTACATTTTTTCACAAATTCTATAAACAAGTGCCCGATTCAGTCATTTATTCACGAAAATGAATTCCGTTTTCTTTGAAACGATATCAAGTTGGCTTGACAGTGTTGTGTTGTGAAGATAATCCATCTTTCAAATATTCTCTGAATCAGAGAATTTTTTTTTCTGCTTGTCGTCCGAAATCGAAAATTGTGCAGCGGAAAATTAACTTTATGTTCTAAGCAAAATTTTCAGTCTTCTAATGTGATATTTTAAAAGAATTAAAAATGAATCAAGATTACAATTTATTCATCCCAGGGCTGACAGTTGAACTATTTTGTAGAAAATTCGTCTTTTTTGGATAAATTTAGCTGTTTTTAACTGAAAATTAAAATTTGATTTAGTGCTGATTTCTTTTATTCTGAATGACCATTTGACGCCATTTTCTGGTTATTCCTATTTCATATTATTTTGACCGTCATGCTGGCTTACGTTTAAATGACCTAGAACTGACGTGTGCAACACTTGCTATAAAAATGAGACAGAAGGAGAGGTAAACGAAGAAGTAATTAATCACAAAGAAATTCTGAATTTTTCTTTTTGACTGAAGAGTCAGTTATTGTCTAAAAATGGTAGTCTAAGCTGTGATTTTGACTTTGCACATAATTTGCCATTACCAAAATTACCCGTGTCCGCACAGTTTTACCTACGCTTAGTATGGCTTTTTCTATTTAATGTACACTGTCGTGTTAAAGTTTCCGACCACCTCTGTTTCAATGACTGATTAAGTTCTCTTAATTTCAATTTTGCCAGAGCTGAAAAATGTTATCTTTAACGGGTCGAATGCTTGAAAAATTATGTATAGAGTGAGCCCAGGATGTAGCTAATTTGTCTATATTTCAAGCAGATATTGCAAAAATAGTGTAAATGAAAATTTTTTCTTAAATTTTCAATAACTTCCGTAATAATCAATATTTTTCAATGCTCTTGGGCTCATTTAGAAAAACGTTTTTATCACAGTGCGAGATCTTAAATTTGTAACAAAAATATTTTTAAAATTTCAATATTCTTTGCGGTAAAAACAATATTTTCGTAAATATATGGAACGTGTAATCATGACATTTTTGCAAAAATTCCTGCAAAATATATATTTATTCAATTTTTATTTTTATTCGCCTACAGATAAGATGTTTTTAAATTTTTCCAACTTTTTTGTCACAACCTTTTGTTCTTGCACTTTAATAGGAAATCTTTTTAGATCTGTGCGCATAAACTGTTGCAATACCGTGAAAAATTGCTTTGAAATGAGCACAAGAACATTAGAAAATATTGCTTACTTTATACATGATTTTGAAAGCATTTGACCCTTTGAAGAGAAAAATTTTTAAGCTTTGGCTGAACTTGTGAAGAAGGGTGCAAACACTGTTTGCAGTTTTATTTAATACACGATATTAAGGAAATCTGAAAAAGACAAATTCGACAGCATAAATCTATTTTCAGCTTCATGTCCCGGACAAAATAAAAATTACACGCTGTTTTATTTTTTGGTTTTATTGGCATATCATTCGCAAAATTAAATAAAATATGTGTTTCCAGTTCGAGAAGATTCCTATTATCAGTGCCATAGGAATTTTGGCACACATTCGCAAAAATTGAACAGATTAGAGCGAAACTGAAGTTGAATATGTGGAAATTTTTCGCAATGCTTGTTCTCCTTCATTCACAATGGTCGAGAAATGTGAAGATCTGCAAAAGTGCAAAAGTGGATGTTTATGACAATTACGAATTGCAAAATCCAGCCTCTTTTTTCTTTAAGCCTACGCTTGAATTAGAAAAACTTTCAAACAGTTCTTCACCTCGAATTGGATCAGAAGAATTGCCGCTTGCAATTTTTGCAGAGTCTCAAAAAAAAGTTAACAACTTTTTTGTTTATTAAAATATTGATGTTTTTCTTCCTTGAGTAGTCTTAAAGAACTTAAACACGTAATTAAGTATTAATAAAATTGCAAAATTTTGAAAATTGGCTACCTTAGCGCGAGTTGAAGTGTAAAAAGATTGAAATTTTTTGTTTTCAAGAAATCTACTTTTTACCAATTACTTCAAAAACTACAAAACCTGAACATTTTTACAAGGAGAAAAAAATATGCGCCTTGAACTTCTCTACAAGCATCAGTCCATAAAATCAAAATTCGAATGATTTTAAAATTAATTTTCAGGACAATACTTCTCAGGCTGAATCCACGCGTATCCCCTTTTTATCGGGAGCGCACAGTGGGACGAAATCCCGAAAAGCTGGCCAAAACTATAAAATGTTCATAAAATGGGCCAAATTTTCTTACTCTGGAGTTTTTGGGGTCGCTGATTACGAATCCGGTGTCAAAAATTTCAAAAACAAAATGGCGGATCCAATATGGCGGAC
>JAUMHM010000016.1:6298998-6314508 GCA_032362435.1 Melikaiella ostensackeni
AAAGGCGGTTCCACGAGCAGTGTTATGGGTTCGGCAGAGGAGGTTTTTGGTTTTAGTTGGTATGCCTAGACCCGTCCGAGGAGACTCCAACACTACGTCTTTAAAAGATTTTGCCCTTTTTCCTCCTCATAAAAAAAAATAAAAAATACTGCTAAATCTTTATAATTACAAAAAAGTTCATTTATTAAAACAATCTTTTGTAATTGTAACAGAGCAACACTCTTTAGTACCTCTCATTTAATTTCTTTCGGATAACTGCAGAATTGTACTAGTTAAAACTGATGAATTGAAAGTTTCTCAGATGGAAATTGCTGATAATAATGTATTTCACGCTTAATTATATTTTGGCTCACCAGATAATGAAAAAGTGCCCTACCGATGCAAATTCAATGGCAATTTCTAAATATTCTCAGTCCCGGTTAAGTTTCTTGGATTTTCTTTACAAGTATTTAAATAATATTTTTTAAAGATCGGAGTAGCCCTCATAAATTTTCTCAAGGCTCGTCAGCCTGTTCTCTCCAGTATAATATTGGAGCTTTCTCGAATAACGAGGAACCACAGAGGCTGCCTTGAAAGAGAGGCCCCGCTCGACATCTGGCTAGCGCTCCAGGTAGGAAGCATTCTTTTGCAGTAAAGTTGAAGTGCAGTGGCCAGATGGAAGAGCATCAAAACCAAATTTTTTTTTTCAATTTCCCAATGAGAGATTCGAGAAATAAAAAATCAGAATCTATGGATTTTTACAATGACAAATATCTAAAGTTTGCTTTGAAAAATTTAAAATATTTCATATTTTGTATGCACCTCGAAAAGTGTACTTGATACGCAAAAACTTCAGGAAAAATAGGGTTCAAAGAGAAACCTTTACATTTTTTTCAACAAAGAAAGTTACACACAATTTTCGTGAGTTACCACCCTTGAATTGTAGTTCAGACTTCAACATTGACAAATCGAAAGTGCAGTTTGCGCATTATTTTCCAAGTATTTTTACAGGAGCTGACTTTTTATTTCAGAAGCTTTCATGGAAACTAAAGTGTAAAGACAAGCATTTACATTTTGCTTAAAAAAAAGGTAAACACTCGTAATAAATTTTTGTGAGTCACCCCCCTTGAAATTTAGTTCAGACGTTGACATTGAAAAATCGAAAGTGCCATTTGCACATTATTTTTCAAGTAGTTTTACAGAAACTGCCCTTTTATTTCAGAATCCTTCAGGAACACTAGAGTTCAAAGAGAAGCATTTACACTTTTTGTAACTAAAAATAGTTACACACAATTAATTTTCGTGAGTTACCACCCTCGAATTGTAGTTCAGACTTCAACATTGAAAAATCAAAACTGCATTTCGCGCATTATTTTTCAAGTATTTTTACAGAAACCTACCTTTTGTTTCCCGAAGTCGTCATACGCAAATGAGCTCGAAGACAATCATGTACATTTTAGTGAAGCAAAATAGTCACTCTCCGTATAATTTATTCATTATTTTTTCTTTTACTGGCTTACTCTACTTTTTTTACTTTTTTTATGTGAAGTGCAGATATGAATGTTGGCTTCAAGGTTAGGATCATGAGTTTGGGGCAGATTGCCCAGATCACCTTCCCCCATATTAGTTCGGCTGCAGCATCCATATTACATCAATGTGATATGTGTTCCAGAAATTGATATGATACATGTTGTTTTATCTGAGTTATTAAATTATGTTATTATAATGTTTTAATGTTTGGCCGCTACAAAGTGCTTCGAATTTATTAATAAATTTCTAATTGATACGCTGCAAGTACTTATTGAAAATAATTATTTTCGAACACGTGAACATATCGTATGTAAGTTGAAACTGTTTTCTTTTATTTTCCAAATAAGTATTGAAAATGAATTAGAAAATGCATTTAAAAAATTTTTATGAAATAAATAATTTCTAAATGAAAAAATTTTTTTAATTTTATGTGTATACCTAACGATCGCTCTGCTTAAAAAGAAAAGCTCAGTAGCGACCAGTAGCGCCAAATCGAGGAACTAAATTTGCTACTTTCTGCGCTATTTTCATTGTTGTGATTTCTGTAAGAATTCTCTTGAACAAATGAATGAATCAATTTTTTTCACTCATCACATATTCGTCATTACTGTCCGCATAGCGGACAACTCCAATTTGAATCATCAAAAATTTTCTGAATTAGATAATTCAAGATTTTGCTAATGAAAAAAAAGTTAATATTTTCAATTTTTAAGAGAAGTCCGCCATGGATTTCGCTTTCCTTTTTAGAGTGCAAAAAACGAAATTTCTATTCATGCATTATTTTTCGAGTATTCTTACAGGAACCATTCAGATGACATTACCGTTTCATCTGGATGGTTCCTGTAAGAATACTCGAAAAATAATGCATGAATCGAAATCTCGTTTTTTGCATTCTAAAAAGTAAAGTGAAATCTATGGCGGACTTCTCTTAAAAATTAAAAATATTAACATTTTTTTTCATGAACAAAATTTTGGATTATCAAATTCAGAAAATTTTTGATGGTTAAAATTGGAGTTGTCCGCAAGGCAGACAGTAATGACGAATATGCTATTAGTAAAAAAAAATGATTTATTCATTTGTTCAAGAGAATTCTTACAGGAATCACAACAATGGAAATAGCACAGAAAGTAGGAATTTTAGCTTCTCGATTTGGCGCGATTTTCATCAAAATTTTTAAGTTTATCAAAAATGATACTCCCTTTCATTCGAAACAGGTTGGTTGGTTTAGAATAATGAGGCAGGACACATTTGTATGGAGCATTCTCTGGAGAGCGGGCTACCCTGGAAAAAAGTTTCTTTGATTATCATGACATTCACGTATGTGCCCGACTCGCATGAAAAGTAGATAGCTCCGGTGAGCTCAATTTTATTTTTGTTTTCAAATATGGGTTTCTGTATAAAACTTTTTAATCTAAACAATTCTTTGTTATGTCTACTTTTCACTCCTAAGAGGGAATTATGGGATCAGACAGAAAATTAATCTAACCGGAGCTATATATTTTTTAAGCGAGCCGGGCACGAAGACACTTTTTTTCAGGGTATCAAGTATCAAGTATCTTGAAATCAATGTTAGAGAAATTGGGCTCTAGTGTAATTATTGGTCACGATTCTGAATCTGGGCCCCACCCTCAAAGTTATAGTAATATGAAGAAGATATCCTATGAGTCTCGTCCTCACTATACTATTCACTTATATAGAAAAACTAATTTTTTTATAATATTAGATTCATTTTCCAAAATATCAATTCTTTTATTAAACATTGATGGTTTTATGTCTTAAAAATATAATTTACAAATTTAAATGTAGACAATGTGATGCTGTTTATAAAGGGCAAACAAGGAGGTCACTCAGAACAATAAGAGATGAAAATGAAAATAATGCTCATAGAAGTGTAAGATATTCTTCGGACCTTACAAAACATAAACTTATACATGGGCATGATTTTAATTGAGAAGATGTTGAAATTTTGTATCATAAAAGAAATTTAAAAAAGAGAGAGTTCATGGAAATGCTATTTTTAAAGGGAGAATGTAACAAAGTTATTAATTCAAAAAGAGATCTTATGGGGATGGAATAATTAAAATTGGAACAGTGCGAGGAGCCGTTCACTGAAGGAATCAATGATTTTCCATACTTATAATCGATTCAGAATCAATGGCTCGTTAAAAGATTTTTCAGAAACATGTGGGAAATCAGCTTGATTCGGTAAAATCTTAGAGATCTTTTCTGAAAGTTTGAAAGCCGCGTTCATCAGTAAGATTCAGAAGAATCACTGGGAATCATTGAGAATTGCCAAGAATCACTCGGAATCGCTACGATTCCGTACACGCTGGAACGAGTCAGCTCGAGTTAGCTTGAGATCAACGCGTTAAATCTCGTCTAAATGCGTAGTCTCGTACGCAGGTTACACATACGAGGAGCCTGTAAAGCTGAATTGGTTCTCAGCTGACACGAAAAACAGACTAGTTTTGTCGAAATTTGAGGGAATCGATCAAGGATCAACAAAGAATCATCTGGACTCAGGCGGAATCAACAGGAATCAATTGTACTGATGCAGCTCAATGCGCGCAACTTGTCAGAATGATCCCTGTGCGTTCTTCTGAGTTTAGATTCGGTTCTTTTCTTTTCTTATTGTCAGAATCAAATCGGATCATGCTTCAAGTGTGGAATCACATGAATCGTGAGCTAATTAACGGAATAATTGTGCTCGCGTAGAATCGATTTTCAAGAGAACGGCCTCTCGATACGGTGACTTCAGTTTTGTGTCATAATTTTGAACATGTGCGAATCAATTTCCAATTAGAGAATGAAATAATCTCATTTTGGGATTTATTTCGAATAGTCCGCCTGTGTTAAAAATTAATTTTCAATCAATGAATGAAATATGTACCAAAACAGTAATTACTATCAATCACATCTCTATCACGTATTTAGCGAAAAATTAGTACTCTAACTATATACTTTTGGAAACATTTTTGCGCAAAAACTTCCTGAATAAACTTTGCTTCAACATATCTGAAGAAGCTGACGTGTGGGCAAAAAGCGGAGGTCTAATTGGTATTCAGCTCGAAAAACTACTTCGGAAATGACACATATCCCATTCCATGAATGCTTAGGTAAAATTATATTGACCAGTGTTATTTTGCATGCGTAATGTACACACGAAATATTTATTTGGGGTTTGAGAGTCACCGTTTTCAAAAAAGGCCCTCAATATCCTGAATAAGTGTTTGAATTTCAATTCTGATATCCGTAATGATATGCATGAGAAAATGCAAAAATAATATTAAAATAAGTGCAGTAAAAAAACGAAAAAGTAATAATCATAAATATAAAGAAAAAGCTAGCCTATGTGAAAAATTCTTTTGATATATATGTAGCCAAATGACTTTTCATATGAATCTAACAGTAACTCGCATGCCTGTTGCTACTCATTAATCAGTAGCACGCATACCCATTAGATTTTTTTTCTTCAATAAGTCCCATTGCGTGTATGTTTTATTTTTCTTGCATTTATTATGTTACCCATGTCTCAGGTCAGAAAAGTAGCTCTTACGCTTACGAGAATCGTTTAGTAATTATTTATATATGTCAAATTTCATTCATTTTACGTTTTGTTTTATGGGATGTCAATACATTATTTCACACGCGGATTGTATAGAGGAAATATTTTTCTATTTGCGGAATTTCCCTGCAGAGCGGAGGAGGTAGTCGAATAACGGGCCCAAGAACCAGATGCAAGAGAGTAATGAAAATTTTCAAGGTTCAAAAGCAGAAGGCTGCTTTTTTTGTTCCCAACCTTTCTTCTCCAACAAGTCGAACATTTTATCGACAGAATACTACCGATTTTTGGACATGAGGTTACACTTATATTTTCTAGAGGGCAATAGATTGCATTTCCTATTTTGTTATAGATGTCGCTGAAGTCATTCATATGTTTCATATGCCTTGATGCTCATCACTCGCGTACGCTGCATGTCCAATCCAGATATACAGAGATCAGTGAGATATGAGAGATCAGTCCAACAGAGAGCATCATTGTGCCATCACAAGCATCATCGTCCCATCACAAGCATCATCGTCCCATCACAGAACAACGGTGTCCCATCACAGAGCATCACCGTGCCATCAGAGGATCCGAGCCAAGCAGATAACGCATCTAATCATCCTAGAGCTGTTCTTAGACAGATAATACCAATTCCGGAGGCAAAACAAGTTTGAAAAGGACAAAGAATATAATGCAGTTTGAAAGGCCAAAAAGCAAAAAAAAATCGTTCTCGCTCACGTCATAAGGCGTGTGCTTCCCTGTCAAAAAAAGTTCTTTTCTACACTTGCAAAAATTGTGCCGAGGATTGGATGGTGATAAACAAAAATTTTTTGTAGTGCAGTCGTTGAATAGTTACATTAATTTTAGAGATTCTTTATACTTAGACCGAATTCATATTGAAATCATGCTGGTCGGTGGGAAACATGTTAAAGATTGGCTGTATTTTTTAAATTATCATAGCAACATTTTTACTTTTTTTAGTGATATTTTGGCATTCTTTCAATTTTTAATAGATTGAAGTTTTTTTTTGTTTTTTGGGAGGAAAGAATTATGTTTCATTTTTTTTAAACCTTGCCCTTTTTGCAATTTTTGAGATTTCCAGGCATTTTTTCTGTATTTGTATGCCGAGAGAAACGAAATTCAATTTTTTCTTTCTACTCTCGCATATATTGTATTTTACTGTTATTTTTTACTGTAAATCAGAAAAACGTTTTGATCTTATGAGACATAAGTATACAATGCGGCGAAAGCTGCAAAGCTGGTTACTTTTTCTTTCAGCTTCATTTTCTATCTTTTTCTTTTTTTTCTACCTAAAACTCCTGAGAATTTAAAATGAAGGTAGCTGTTTTGAGAAGATCTCGTCTTTTAATTTTTCAGTAAATCGAAGTAGCTTTACCATTTTTTATTCTTACTTTGTTATTCTTGTCGACTTCGGAAGAGTCAAAATAACTTAACAAACTTGAACAAGAAAAACCTTAAAATCTCTAATATTGCAAAAAGGGCAAGGTTTTGTAGAGAAAATGAAAAATAATTTTTTTCTTCCGAAAAAATATCAAATGAGAAATTTATGGTAAGTAGAATATACTAGTGCCTATTATTAAAAAAAAATCAGGAAAAAAGGTAAAAAAGACAAAAAAGGTATTTGAGAAAAAAACATTTTTTATGAGAAAGTGAAATAACTTTACCATTTTTTATTATTTTTCAAATTTTCTTCAAGGATTTTGAATGAGTTTGAAAGACTGAATAAAGTAGAATAAGAAAAACTTAAATATCTCCAAAATTTCAAAAATGGCACGGTTTTTAAAGTCAAATTAACAAAAAACCCATTTTACCCTTAAAAGTTCAAAATATTCGTAAAAAATATAAAAATTCCGCTATAATAATTTGAAAATATAGATCTCTTTATTTTCCACGTACATAATAGTATATTGTGCGACAAGTGCGTGAAGTAGGTGATTTGGGACGAGTGTGAATTTTGCCGCCCGAGCGAAGCGAGGGTGGCATCCACACGAGTCTAGAATCACCCACGCGCACTTGTCACACAATCTATTTTTTGAAACAACTGAGTGTGAAGTGTGCAAATAACTGACCGATCTTATTCGCGAACAGTAAGGTGTGTGCGAATAAATTCTGCCATAACATTTTTGAATCGGGCACTTCGCGCAAGCTACACAGGCACGAGAAACCGAACTTCACACGCAGTTGTTTCAAAAACATTTCATTGGCAAGCCAATCCTGAACATGTCACTCGCCGCGCCTGCCTGCATGATTTGAAATGGATTTGGTCAATAATATTCTACAAAGTACATAAGATGCATTTTATTCTATTGAGTTTATTTTGAATTTTATTGTAGTAGATTCAACTCTTCCTTACTTTCTTCTTTCCAGTCGTTGAAATGAACGAAAAAGCCATTGGTACCCACAAAAATGTGTACTACCTGTACCTGTACTACACATGCAAGTTTGTATTGTTTGTTTGTATTTGACATGACGGACACTCTTATGATTTTCAGATTGAATAATATCTTATTGTAAATTTAATGAAAATTTATCTTCTGTCCAATTATTACATTGCAAAGTGTACCTAAATTAACAGTTAATGTACCTACGTTTACCTACATTTTACCTATTTATCTACTACTAATATTATTATATTATATATATATATATACATTTTGTTTTTAATATTTCATAGATCAACACTTTTTGATAAATAAAAAAAAACCCCATAGAAAGTTTAATTTGTTTCATTTTTTTTTTGTAAGAGGAAGAAGTGACAAACCCTCTTAGTATCAATAATGTCTGGAACAGCAATATTTTTTAGGTATTATATTATATATTTTTATAACCCCAATTTTTGAAAGCGATTCAAATTCAGACAAGACATCAACTTTTCTTATTCTATGAAGATTTCAAAAATATAAAGGTTATGTTATTTGTCGACAGCCGGTAAGGCCGATTTGTTGTATTGCTATGACAGAAACCTTTACGTCTAGTCCGCACCTAGCAAAATGTCAACGAATAAGTGGCTATACCACTCCTATCACTATTTCTAATGGAATAAACTTTCACTTTATGCTGCATATGTTTGATTTTAACTTTCCTAATGCATAAAATACCAAATAATCAAATCATAACATTTTTAGATCCTGAACTATTTCTATCTCATAAAAAAAAAACCAACACGCGGGGCAAGAGCGACGAAATGCAGCTTGTTAGAAATAATTAAGTTACCAAATCATTGTCTTATTAGGATAATTAATACGTACGGACATATGATATACAATAATATGGGACACGCAAAAAATAAAAATGGATCAATTCAGCGTCTTATTAACTTTTTATAGGGCAATGAATATTAACCCGTTTATCTTGCCCCAGTCTACCCTATGTCAATTAATTTGAATTAACTTGAATTAACTTTTTATAGGACAGTGAATATCAACATTTGAGAATGCAGATTCATGCGAATCGCCGTCAATAGGTTTTTTATAAGACACGTAGTTTTTGTTTCAATCGTGAAACATAACATTAAAGTAAAAAATAATTAATTTATGCAAGAACGACACAAGATACAATAAAATGTTCAATGATAAAATTATTAGCCTAAAATATATCTACAAATTCCATTAACCATTTTTTCATAAGACATTCAGTTTTCGTTTTAATCGTGAAAAATTCCATTAAAAATAACAAATTTAAATTTATGGGAAAGCGAAAAAATATGCAATAAAATGTTTGACGGCAACATTTTCCGTCTACAACGAAAGTCCCGGGCCAAGGTACAGAAATTAATATAATATACATTTAATATAATGGAGTTCAACATAGTATAGAAAATTCTACGTTTTGGGAATACTTTAATCAAGTGCGAAGTGTGATTCACGTGATGAGAATGTATTCGCTAAAGCCAGAAGGGCTGTAATAAAAGAGAATTCACAATCACCAAATTGTAGTTCTCAATGGTATAACCTTCAATTTTAAAAGGTAGTAAGAAGAAGTAGTACTAGAAGAAGAAGCTGAGAAGTACAAAGATCGAGCGCGTTGCGCGAGGTAAATACATTACCGAGCGCGAAATCTGAAAGACGCGTGCGATGAGAATGTACCCGCGCAGTGGGTAAATTTTTAAAAATGTTTCAAATCTTCCAAGTCTCTTGTGTTACAATAATAAATTAAAATTTGATCATGAAATTGTTTTGTGCTTTGCAGAATAGATGACATAGTTTTAAATATCGACCTGGCGCCAACCTTCCTGGATATCGCTGGCATGGAAACTCCACCTCAGATGGACGGGCGTTCGTTCAAGAAACTTTTGCTAAAGTGAGTATAGACATCCGTTCCCACATCAATATACCAGGCATGTAGTATTTTGCAAAGGAGCAAGTCTAGTGGCACACAGAGGATCTCTTTGGTATTAGAAAGTATCCCAGTTTTTCCAAGTACTTCTCCCGAAAATCCGGATGAAATTCAAGCCCAAACTTCCCAATCTTATATTTTTTTATTGCAACGCTTTCAAATTATTGAAAACGATAAGGAATAGTACCTAATTTTAAGATTATGCTTTCCACTTATTATGTAACTGATTTTGATTTTCGTTAATATATCTCTGCTCTTTGTTTCATTTAAAGTAGCAAACATAGAAGAAGAATGAAATTCAAATGGCCTGATTCGTTTTTAATCGAGTCATCTGGTCGCAGAGAAACTCCAGAGTCAATTGCAGAAGCGAAGACAAGAGAGGCCAGGAGACACAATGCCACAATTACCAAACAATTGCTAAATGTCACTCCCGAAGGTCAAGAGGAAGACACTATTGATCCAGAATCAGAGCCAGATGAAGATCATTCAGTCGATAATGATACCGAGAGTATCCAAAACATTTCTGATGAAGAGTTTGATGATCCCATTTCTGAGAATATTAGTGAGTATTCTGTAAAACTTCCAATATTCATAATTTACCATGTATTCGTTCTTCAGTATCTCTAGCCATGATTGTAATTTAAATTTTTACATTTGCAACAACTATAAACTGTAAAAAGTCTTTAAATTTTCCTTCGAATATATAATGCTGTATCGTGTTTATGAAGAATAAATTTTATAAACACTTAGGATATCATATTCCTGGTCCATGCCCATTCACAAATGAAGTATAAATTTGAAATGGAATGTATTCAATCGATACTTCATAAAAAAATTCTTGAATTTAAAAATTGCAAAATAGAAACACCAACAACGCTCAGTTAGAAAAATACAAATCATCTTGATTTTTGAAGAAGCAGAGTTTAGAAAGAACTTCTAACTTTCAGCTCTACCAGAATTTTTGTGGAACGTCGAATTTCAATTTCAATTTACTTTTTATCTCGTCTCATCCTTCTCCCAATACGTTGCTCCTTTTATTTCATTTCCGAGTCACCTCCTAGCTATTTTTGTCCATCTCTTTTCTCTCCATTCTCCTTCCAGATATTTTTGCAATCCTTCTCTTTTTACCACTTTCTGCCATTAATTGTCTCCTGATTCCCCTATCCTCCCGAATCCATTTGTTACCTGCATCTCTTTATCTCTTCTCTCTAATTCCTCATATCCTATATTTTTTTCTTCTTCTATCACTCGATCTCTAAAAAATATTTTCTTTCTTCTTCCCATCGCGTTAACCCTACGACTCCCTTTCTTCTTTTTTCCACCTCTTTGTGACACTTTCTAGCTAACTCCCATCTCTTTCCCTTTCTTAGTTTCTCTTCAAATTTCCACGCCCTCGTTACCGTTCTTATTCTTGATTTGTCCCCTTGAGCCTCTTTTCTTACTATATAACCCGGAGTTCTCCATTCTACCTCTAATGGCCATTTAATATATCTCTCTTGAAATTTCTTTTTCTCCTCTCTTTCCTTTCAAACCCTTATCTCTGCCCCATAGCCTAATACCGGCCATCCCAGCGTATCAAACAACTTCATTCGTTTATTTCAACCTTTTTTAAGCCTTCTTCTTCCTATTCCCCATATCTGTTCCATTACCCCCGCTGCCTTCTCAATCCTTTCCCTAACATTTGCTCCATGTTCTCCAGTCGCTTGCAGGATAAAACCAAGATATTTGAATTTCTTCACCTCCTATAAGTTTTCACCTATCTATTTCGCTATCAGTTTTTTATTCCCTTCTCCACCCTCTCTAAACCGCACGACCTTCGTTTCATCCGTGTTAAACCTCAGTCTTTTCCCATCCAAGTATTTTTCTAACCCCTTAATTATTTAATTAAGATCTCTGCTACCCTTTTCCTCAAACGTTTTCTTATACCCTCCTTCTCCATAGCTTTATCTATCTCTGCCCTATCCAATGAGTCAAACGCCGCCCTCAAATCCACAAACATTGCTGTCATGACATCTTTCTCTTTTTCAATCCTTCTATTTATGATATAATTCAGCACATAAACATTATCTATCAATCCCATACCTTTCATAAATCTTGCCTGATTCGGTGGAATTATCTTTTTTCCTCTACTTCTTTCTTTAAACTCTCTGATATTATTGTCACATATATCTTATATAATGTCGGCATCAACATCACTCCTCTATGATCTTCAATCCCTTCCCCTCTTCATTTTTTTACTATTGGTACCACTATCCCTTCTTTCCATATATCTAGCCAGCCTTCCCTTCTCCATAACCTGTTGCACATCATCCGCGCTCACTTCTTCAATTCCTTTCCCCCATATTTCCAAAATTCATTCGGGATTTCATCTATACCTGCTGCCTTCCCCCCTTTCAATGACGCCATCGCCGTCGCTATTTCTTCCCTTGTGACTGTCTAACACCCTGATTAACATTTTTCCTTTTTTTTCTCTTTTTAATTACTACTTTCTATACTTCTTCTCCTGTTGCTAGCCTTTTCTGCCTCTTCCTCAAGCTTTTATTCTCTTTCTCTTTTTTACCACATAACTGATCATACTCTTTCTTCTTTCTTCTATATTTTTGCGCACTGCAATTCCCTTTCCTCTATTCTCTTCATTCCATTCTCATTACCTTGTCTTTCTCCTCATATTCCTCATCCCAGTTAGCTCTTTCTCCCCCTTCGCTGACTTCTTCCTTAACTGTATCCTCTAGTATTCTTTTTCACTTTCCCTATCACTATTTCCATCTCTTCATTTACATTTCCCTCTCCTATTCTCACCATCTTTATCTTTTCCCAAAATTTTTCTATTCCCTCCGCTGACCAATTATCTTCCGCTTTATTGTTTCGATATCAGGACCAAGGCTCGAACGCAAGACGCCTGGGAAGAGCGGAATCTAAACTCAACACTCTATCCACGGCGCTACAGTGACTGATAACTTATAACCGCAATTTGGAAAATTTAAATGCAAACTATCCGCTGTCTTTTGTCACGCCCTTTTCGCACTCTCCGCTTCTTCTTCCACGCCATTTTCCGGTTTTGCTACACATGTCGACAAAACCCTAAGCTATGCCAAATTTCATCTTCTGTTTTCAAACTTTCATACAAGTGAATGATTTTAAAGTCCAGTCGCGCCTTTTATTATCTCGCCTATTGGATTAGATACATTGTTATGCAAAATTATTTTTAATAAAATGGAATTTCAATCATTTTTGACGATTTCTATATTTCTGATTAATTACTGTAGGAGAAAAATTTATATGTAACATTTGGTAAAGTATAATTTTTGTTGAAATGAAATAGGAAAGTAACTTTTGCATATTTTTTTCGACAAACTCTGTTCAGATGTTTACTTTGCTATACTTCAGCTGCATTACAGCTGCACATTTAACGCACATTTATTGCGACAAACTCTGATCACATCTTTCCTTTGCTATACTTTAGCCGTATGATATTCACACTTTTATCGTACTTTTATTTCACCAAACTTTTATGACACCTTTACTTTACCATACTATATCCACATTACAGCCGCACTTGAATCGCACCTTTATATTTCTACTGCACTTTTTCTTTATCGTACTTAAGCCTTATTACTGTTACACTTACCTCGTACTTTACTGTAACAAAAACGTACTTTTGCCGCACACGCATGCCATACTTTGGAAGTCCGGTATAGTCTCATATGCCGCCTCATATGGGTAATTCTCTACATATAGGGCACTTTTGAAATAACAAAATTTTCCACAATTTTTTTCAATATTGTATTTTTCAGTTCAAGTTAGATTCAGCAGCACTAAAAAAAGTTTGTTAAAGTATTCAGGCTACAAACTTATTTGTAGCACTCACTCACAATAATTATCTAATATGCGAACAGCAAATTTTTAAAAAGAATTAAATGTTTTTTTTTAATTAAATGAATATCAAAACATCAAAATATTATACTATGTTTGCTGATTTTGATATCTCCGCATACAAAATCAAATTATTAATCTAAAAGCCTAACTTTTCATTACCTTTTTTGCAAAAATTTTTCGCGAGGGAAATAGTTTATTATCGGTTCTCCCTGAGGAGAAGCCGAAAGTAAGTTTACGTCAATGGAAAAACAACATGAAAAGTCTGGCTAAAGATCTAAAATAAAAGGGATCCCAAAATCCTTTAGAAAATTTTTTTACCCCGCTTTAATTTATAGTTTTATCATTCATTCATTTAGTTTTATTCTGAAATATGAAAGTTATTACTCGTTGCGTCGATGGATACTATTAATTCAAACACACAAAGTTTTCTTGGACTTTTTCTTAGTTTGCGATGAAACTTCTTAATTTTTTTCTTGAAACTTGACGAATGAGTAGTGAGAGGTTTTTTTTCCAATTCGACACCAACATCGAACACAAGAAGCTATTCGTAGCAGTCGAATGATAGCCCTTTATGGATCGACGTAACCACTAAAAGATTTTCGTGGACAATCATATTTCAGTACATATCGTTGTCTATAACAGAAATTAATTAAAATATCAGTAAAGGAAATCATACCTTTTGATGCAAGCATTAAGACTACCAGGAATACATTTAAAAATAGTTAATTATATATTTCCTGCTGGGCTGTAAACTATGCCTCGGGCATGCAAGGACATGCTTCAAAAGCATTTTTTGGGAACTTAGTGTTATTTTATTGTGATTTGCGATGGTAAAATCAATTGTTTTACTGTGGATCATGTTATGAGACACTAAACGGAAGATTCGTGACGATTTTTGTTGCAATACAATCAATCGTTTTGATCATTTATCCCTTGAACACGAAAGTGCCGTATCTGGAGAGAATGATCCAGGTAAACAATGTAAACTTTTTTAGAACTTTATGACTCGCTATCGATTGAACATGAAAGGTCATCAAAGGTTCGTCAATAGGTCAATCGACGCGCCTCGAAGGCGCGCACAATTACATCAAAAACAGTACTGTTATATTTCTCATATCAAAAAAGTTTTCCTCGCATGAACAAGATGAACATTTTAACAACATATTTTGTAAAATTATAAATAAGTATTGCTAGATAATAAGAGGACATGGAAGGTTTTTTTAGTAGGCCATTCAAAACGCATCTCGAACATGCGAACAAATATATCAGATATATTACTGTAGTACTCCTAAAATCAAGAAAGCTTTTTTCATAGTTTTGCTTCCAATAGTTCTGGGAATTGTCCTTGAAGATATATGGAAAAGATATCTTCTTCTTCTGAAGCTGTTACAAATTGCTTCACCATGCCCAGTTTTATATGCAGAGGTGTCAGTAAAACTCTCGTCGGATCCACTAGTGGGAGATTGATGGTGTTCTCTGATCCTGGATCAAAAGTTTCTCCGACTGGCCAATCAATCTTTTCATAATGATTAGGTCAGTCTCTACTATCCCATAAGCATAGGAAACATGGGTATTTAACGTTACCTGATTGCTGACCCAGGATTATTCCCAATATTTTTAAATACCCACAAATCCGCCAATTGTGTTCTGAATATTTGAATTTATCCAATACCAACTTGATTTTTTCGTAATTTTCTTTCAACGCAGTTGAATGTGCTACCGGTATGGGAGCAAAAACATTCGTATTGTGGAGCAAAACATCTTTCAAACTTCTCTTACAGGAATCTATGAATAGTCTCCATTCGATGGCTCTATAAATCCCTGGTTTCAATTCATCCTTCAATCTATTTATATCGTGACAGAAAACTAATGAAGGCTCTTTTTCTCTTGTGAAATATTTCCTGAAATCTCCCTCTCTATTCCTCTAGTCAGTTGCTTTCACATTTTTTTCCACCAAGTTTTTTTTTGAGTCTGGAAACCAAGAATTCACTTGTTTCTTTGGATAGTCTTAAATCTTTGATGAGATCGTTCAATTCTTCTTTTGAAAAAAGTTGTGGTTTCTTTTTTTTACTTCCTACATATTCGTCGTCAATGTCAGATTCACTGGATCATTCTTCTTCGCTAGCGTCTCTTTGGATCTCTGAACTTTCCCGAGAAGAAATACATCCGATTCCTTCAATACCTTGCTCATCTGTATTGCACATCTTGATGGGTCATATTA
>JAUMHM010000016.1:6323820-6342201 GCA_032362435.1 Melikaiella ostensackeni
CATTTAAACGTGCTACCTGGATATTTAAAAATGTTACCTGAGTGCCTGCGTAGAATCTTCTCAGAAACTTCTCAGAGTCTGAGAATCTTTAGTCAATATTCTGACATTTTCTTAAGGTAGGGTATTAAGAAAGTTTGCCTATTACGAAAGTTAAACGAATTTGCAAATCCATATCATCATGATTGCAGTTGACCATAGAAGACTTCCAAATAAGTCTGTCGATTTAACTTATCCAAATGAACAAATTTTATACTTACTGTATTGCTTCATTTAAAATATTTAAAAAGTTCTCCTCTGGCAAACAAAACAAAAAAATCCGTATGCATCATGACTACAGTTGGCCATAAACGATCTCTAAATTGATCAGTCGATTTTTTTTTGTCAGAATGAACAAAGTTCTTACTATATTATTATATTCTCAATAGGTGGACTGCAAAAAAACAAGTCGCCCGGTGAAGGCTTTACTTACCAAACCGACCCTGGCTTAGACAGTCTGTTATTACAGGCAAAATCCTGATGAAAATTATTGAAATTTTCAACTTTGCTTTTTTGCCAAGATATTTAATCAATCATTCAAATTTTCTATAATATAATCGAAATTTAAAAAATTCTCATCTAAAAATATTCTTTTGAGCGAACTATAAAATCGACAAACAATGTTTTTTTTCATCTGATCCGACTCATTACTCACTCGATTTTGAACATCACCTGGGACTATAATCTTCACAAATTGTGTGACTCTAGCTCAACCCGCTTGCGAGTTATTATTGAAAAAGTATTTTTGAAACAAACAAACCCACACGAATACCGACATTTTTTTCAAAACCTTCTTTTGGGACAGCTAAGGTCGTATTTTGTCAAGGAATATAAAAAAATTAAGTTCGAAAATTTCCATCCTTACAATGCTTCTTCTATAAGGAGGCAATTGAGTAAAATTTAAAGATGGATTTGAAATAGTGCAATTTTAAGTAGTCGAATTTCTGGCCATCGTATGTTTTGTAAATAAATAACTAATATAAGATAACTTTCAAAATTTTGGATTATGCATGTACACTATACTAAATTCAAAAGAGAAAATTATTTTATTTCACAATTATGGCTTTAGGATAACTTCACATTTTCTTCAGAATATTTTCTGGTGTGTGTATTTCTTGCTCTCCTGGTTATATTGATCATTGAATTTATGAAGGAAAAGGAAAACAATATTGTTTCTCCAACTCCATCGAACCATTTATTACGAAAATCCTAACGTTTCGTTGGGAGAATAGTGGATTTTCGAAACGTTGAAGTTTCTGTAATGAATGGTTCGATGGAGTTAGAGCAACATTATATTGTTGTCTTTCTCCTTCCTAATATTGGCTTCTCGGACGTTAGAAGATTTTAAGATATTACCTTCAAATTATTACAGGAAAAAGAGATCTAGCTGACGATGAAAGAACACTCCAGGCTAATCGAAGAGAATTTCAAAGTGAGCACTCACACGTTTTAGATGACGTGGACGATACGCGAGACCGTCGTGCAATTGGTGAAGAAGACGACGAAGATTTTCAGGATGAAATTGACCACTTTTCTGAAAAAAGTACAAATTTGGATGAGGTGCTTGATTATGATAAAGCCTTGGACGATTCGAATTCACAATTCAATTCTATAGATAAACAATCTGCATATTTGGCACCCACATCGAAAATAGAGATAGAAGTAAGTTTGACAGGAGATAGTTGGGAAGAAATTTCGAAATACACATCAAACGATTTCGATCCTATTCTGAATAAAGTAATTAATGGACATTTGGATGTAGATAATTTAATCAGCAGGTTTCGCAGGGTAAGGAGAAGTGCTTTAAAGAAGGATACTATCGAGCATGTGACAAAAATTATGGAGAACATTGAAGAGGAACTAGACGATTTGAAAGTAATCAAATTAGTATAGTACTAAAAACATAAATTATTCTTTTCTTATCTATATCCATTAAGATAAATTTGATTCAACTTTTCAGCAAACGCAAGCTCAGCATTCTGGATCTGCAATGTCGGTGGCTCCAAAATGCTTGGTTTCGCCAAAAGGTACTGTCAATTGTAGCAAAATGGTATTTCGGGATTCTAATGAGTGGAGAATATCTCGCAGAGAGATAGAACTGCAAATTAGAGAAATGAGAATGCAACTAGAAACTTTGAAGGTAAAATTTTACTTTCTATCTTTTCCAACTTTCAATGCTTTAAATTTTAAGTATATACAACTCCTTTTTCTAACATATATTTTTTTGTCTTCCAAAATGAAATGAAGATCATGTTTTCAGTCTATGGCGTAGCCAAGGTGCGAAGGGGAGGGGGGGGGGGGGGTATTAACATTTTCCCCTTAAGATATAGGAAGCGTATTTGCTTTTTCTTTGTAAGCTGTCTCAGATCCCCTTGCTGATTAACCCAAAGTTTGAAAAGAGTATAAATGATAGGTCCTTTAGACTACTAATCGTAAAATAAAACCAGTACTCATTTCGACAGATGAATATTTTTGAACATCATTTAAGGAAATAAATTCATTCCCAAAGTAGAAAAGTGTTCAGTTTGTTCTTTGCTTGCAAGTCTAAATATTTTTTAACTCATTCATATCGAATAATTTAACTCATAAGCATATAATTATTATTAAATTAATTTAAGTACATACAATATCCAACAAACATTCAATAAACATCTATTTATTCAACGTTTGATAATATTAACATTAAATAATAATACTAACAAATAATTTATTTAAAAATTATATGCATTGCGTTATCCTAATTCGTAAGTAGTAAGTAGTAACGTACTTTCTGTCGAGCCTTTTGAATTATCCCTTATCAAATCATGGCTACGCCACCAGTTCCACTTAGTAAGGGATTATAAGTTCTTGAAAGCTGGTGTATATGCCTGCATAAAACCCTGTGAAATCCTTTGATATCCCTATAAATCTTTTGAATTCCTTTGAAACCTCCTGAAATCTTTCGAGATCTTTTGGAATCCTTTGAAGTCTTTCGAAATCTTAAAATTCCGTAAACTCATTTGAGTTGCTTAGAAATCTTTTGAAATCCGTTGAAATCTTCAGAAATCTAATGAAATATTTGAATTTTGTTTTGAACCTTTCGAAATACATCGAAATCTTTTGAAAACTCTGTAATATTTTCATATCTTTCGAAATCCCTTAAGACCCTTTAAAACCTCGAACAAATTCCTCAAAGTTTTTTTTAAACTTTTGAAATTCCTCGAAAATACTGAGAATCCCTAGAAATTCTTTTGAATATTCCTTGAAATCTTTCGAAATTTTGTTTCTTACCGTAGAAATATTTTTGAAAATATATCTTCATGCACGTGTGAATTTTATCGTCCAGATGAAAATATTCGCTTGGAATTCCACGTAGAACTCCACGTGGCAATACATGTGGATATCGATGAGAATAACGTGAATTGCAAATGGTGCTTTGAAACAAGGAACAAAATGTCAATACATCACGTGATACTTTATGGGTAGTTTCCGTGTAGGGTAGTGGTTAGTTATATTGGTGCTTTTAATTCTATTGATTTAAATAATAAGCTATCGGTAAAGGTAGTTCCAAAACATAACCTCCAAACATCATTTTTTCGTGGCCTAACAAGGGATTACAGAATAATTATCTACACAGGCTTAGTTCGGCAGCGTGGCCGAACATATTTTTACGCATCACAAAGCTTAAGCATCCACTAAACTATCTGTGCTCTTTTCACGCAAAGAAACTTCATATATGTATACCAGGACTTTAACCTTTTAACAGTGGGCTTCGCGAGAAAAATCTTTTGATTCCTGTCATGGCAGCCAAAACCCAGCACACTGGTAATTGGTGATTTAAATATTTATGAATTAAGTTCTTTTTTTGGTTCAATATTAATTGATAGCCGAACTCTGGTTCCACTACCCTACTTAAAATCTTAAAACCACCACTAGACCTGTGGGATGAGACATGTTTTTAAAGGACGCAAAGTACCTAAAGCTTGAAAATGACATCCATTTTTTCCTAAATCTTAAAATTTATGAGATATTCACGGTTGAAAAATTACGTTTAAAGTATTACTTGGATTTCCACGTGGACTGTACCAAAATACCACCTGGATTTCTAAGTGTATTTTCATGTAGAATTCCACGCAAATAATTTCTTTTGGGGCGCATGCGTGAGTTGTGCGCGCATTATGTTATCTGAGAAATATCTTTCAACCCTTCCAAATCCCTTGAAATCACGTGAGATCCTTTGAAATCCCTTAGAGTATTTTCAAATATCTTGAAATCTTTTGAAATTCCGTGAAATCTCTGAAATCCTTTTAAATCTACTCTACACGCTAGATCGAATGTTTAATCTCTGCTCGCTACACAGTTTCAAATTGGATTTCACTTAAATTATAAGTATTTTATTTGTTTATGTTAACATTGGCACTTATACAAGTTCTTATTTCAATTTAAAAAAAACTTAAAATAACATGTCATCGTGCCTCAGATGGTAACTTGTTTAGTTCATGTTTCACCACAGCAACCTCAGTACCCTACAGAAAATACCTGCATAGGTCGCTACATAGGATCCTATATAGGAACCTTCATATCATCCTGTATTGGATCCTATATGGATACCTAAACATTCCCCTTTAGGGACAGCCTATAGGAGGAAGGAACACAGGTATCTATATAGGATCCTATATAGGTTCCTAATATTATTTACTCAATTAAAAATAATTACATTTTTTTCACATTTTAATAACATCAATATAGATCTATACCTTCAGTGTACATATGTACTTGGGAAATCCAGCAGTCAATAAAAACTACTGCACAGCATTTTATTATATTTTTGGAAATATTTTTTTGAAATAGGTCGTTATATAGGTACCCACATAGGTACCTATATAGTTTTCTATGCCCCTTCCTATAGGACGTCCCTATAGGGGAATGTATAGATCCTTATATAAGATCCCATATAGGTTCCTATAAGGGATCCTATATAGCGACCTATGTAGGTATTTTCAGTGGGATAGTCGAGACGACTTTAAACCTTCAAATGAAAACAACTCAAAATAATAAATTCTTGTAAAAACAGCTGTTCTTCATTTTCTTATAGGAAATCAGGCGTCATCTCGTGATGAAAAGACCCCCATTATTTGGAGAAAACGCAGATGAACTTTCAGATTCAGAAGAGTCACACAAAAGTCATCCTAAAAAATCTCATCATCGACACCCCAAATATCACACCAATCATCATTACAGAAAACACGACAAGATCACAAGCCCAGTGACCTTTTCAACGACCCTCCGTTCCACTACAAAAATAACTCAAAGTGAAAGAACGGTTATGGAACAAATTAGCAGTATCGACACAAACGTTCCGTTTGGAGAAGAAACAACTCAACAAACAAGTCGCATAAACGATATTGAAAAATCTTCAATTCCGTTGGCTCCTGGGCTGAAAAAAATACCGAGAAGGCAAAAGCCGGAAGAATTTCCTAGAAATAAAACTGAGACCGAGGATGACAAAAACCAAAGGCGGAGAAAGAATCATCATCATCATCGCAGGAATAATACTTTGTTGACTAATAGCATTCATGATGAAATCCCGATTACAAACGTTTCAGAAAATACAGTAACAACTTCAGGATTCCAGAACACCATAAATAGGAATCATCAACGTCAGAGTAGATTAACGACAGTGGTAAATGACATCACGACAATTGCATCGAATAAGATAGTTAAAATTTCGGCTACTGATAGGGATAATCAAGAGCTTGAAAATGTGTTTGTGGAACAGACGAGTGCAGAGACTGAATCTTCTATGTTCACAAATTCGTCACAAAATCATGATTATATTGCCAGTAATACGGCGGTTACGAAAACTTCGAGCGCCACAGTTTCAACGACAATGGCAACGACAACGTCGGTGCTTAGTTCGAAAAAATTGCCGAAGCTACAGAAAAATAAAACTACTGGAGATCTTGGACCGGCTAGAGTCGATGTAACCATTTTGGAACCACCTGATCGCAAACATAAGCAAGGTGATTTATTTCTTAGAGTGACCACTCAAAACTCAGAAAAACATACCGGTTTTCAAAACTTCCTTCCGATCATTAAAATTTTTTAATTCTTCAGCTGAAAATTCCTGGACAGGAACTTTATAGAAGTACAAATTTAACAAAATGAAATCTTAAATATCTCACTTACCAAGCGGGAACACAAATTTGAGGACTTCTTAACATTATTATTGAATCGTCATGATAATTTCTATGGCCGTGTCTTAAGTATGTCTTCACGAAGTCATGTGATATCGCAATGGCATCTTAAATACACGGACGTAGAAAAAAATTGTTCATAAGTCAGAAAAATACGTGTCGCCTAATTTACTCTAAAGGTATGAAATGTTTCGTTGCCAAGAGTTTCTCTGACTTGAATCTGTTCTAATAATATTTGCAATGTCAAAAATGTGGGAAATGGCAATGAGAAAAATACAAAGAAAAAAGTGAACGCAACTCTTGAAAAAGTTTAAAAAGTCACCGTATTTAAGAAAAGGGGTGTAGTTTCGAAAGCGTCGGACCTCCGATTTTTTTTAACCCTCTGATGGCGCCCTTGGGTGAGCAGCCACCCAGAGGTAGTATAAAAGTGAAAATTGTGGAAAAGGTACGAAGGGGGAAGCGCGGCTAGGGGTCGATAAATTAGGGGAAACATAGGACCTACCTGACAGACATAGGACCTCAGTCAGTAGCCTGCAGCTGTTCGAGTTAGAAGCATTTGAAGCCCGTTCTGGGTATCTGTACACCCAGGTGCGCCAAGATACGTTGAAAATCTCCTCAAAAGTTTTCAAATTTTTTTTCGATTATATTCGTTTGTGGTATCAGTGTCGTGTCGTTTGTGGTGAAAAGAAAAATATCTGTGGGAAAATACGCTCAGAAGCCGCTTTGGAGCAGGTAAGTTGGTTAGCGTCTGTACAGCGTTCAAAGAAAAATTTGAAAAAAAAGGAAATAGAAAGTGAATTTATGAATTACTTTTGTATGAACTATTTTTTGTTCTATTCATAGTAGAAAATGGCTGCAAGAGGTGCTGAATGTGTGAAAAAGGGTTTGGAAGAGGAAGACTATGGAAAAAGTGACGCAGCTTCTGAAGAGGAGAATGCCGCTGTGGTAGAACAGGAATAAGTGGTACGAAAACTATTGTGGGAGATGACTTCATTGCCGACTCAGATTTTGAGGTCGATTCTGAGATCGAGCAGGAAATAGTGCCCGAAACTTCGAAAAGACCTCGAAGTGCTCTTGTGAGAACTGGTAAGTTTACAGCTTTACTCCCGTCGAAAAAATAATCATATCAATTACAAATTTCTAATGTATGCAGAATCGAACAGAACGCCCCCGAGGTAGACCTCGCACCAGATCTATAACAACGAAAAGGAAGGCCGAGATCACTATCCTTTTCACGGGGTAGATATGAATGGTGTTCGACCGCGCCAACTAGATCCATCGGTCGAAGCAGCAGTATAGAATATATAATATAATGAGAAAAAGGCTGTTTATATTCTAAATTTACATTTTTTTCATACTTTTTATACCTTTTTATGCCTTGATTTCACTCAAATTATACGCAATTTTAAAAAAAGTTCACATTTACTCAACCAGTTCCCCCATACACATTCACCATTTTCAAATTGCAAAATAAATATACTTCTTTTTCATGACATAAAAACTGCTTATACCATCTTATATGTGGAAGTCTACAGATTATGAGTCACTTTGATTTTTTTTAATTTTATACAATTTTGAAGAAAAACGACTAAAAAACGCAATTTTTGTCATTTTCGATAATTTCCGGAAATTTATTTTGTTTCAACATTACTGTTTTTTGCCTGATCAAAATATCTATACCAAACTTCTACAGCTGTATTTCTGACATTCTAAAGATTTAATTTCATCCCTGAAAATTAAAAAATATGTATTTTGAACAGTTTTCATCTCTGAAATAAGTTATGGGTAGCTACACACCCGGGTGCGCCATGAACGGAACGCCAGAAAATGTGCGCCATCAGAGGGTTAAACTACGTATACTTATGTATTTTGACGCGCTGATTACAGATATTATAGTGGAAATTGGCGAAAATTTGATTTTCATGGGAAAAACCATTAAAAACTTATAAAATCATGGTTTTTTCCATTTATTTCCGAAAATAATGAAAATTTCGAAAAATATCCCAGACAAAAGTTGTAGACCTCATCAAAATGGACATTTTATGTTATATTAATTTTCAGCCTATTAGTAACACTTTTCAGGATATTCGAAGTTGAAAATGAAAAATCACAAACATTTCATATTTCTTGAAGTATTACTGTTACCTATCACAGGAGTGCCTTCCTGCACCCCATTAGACGTTGGAAAGGGGAATCTATATGATCTACACTATTTCTGTGACCATTCACAGGAGTGTTTTCACGCCCTTCCTCCCTGAAACGTTGGAAAGAGGAACCTATTCGATCTATCATATTTCTGTGAAAAAAACCATTTTAAAAATGTATAAAATCATGGTTTTCTCCATTTATTTCCATAAATAATGGGAATTTCGAAAAATATCTCTAACAAACATTGTTGATCTTATCGAAATGCACATTTTAGGTCTCATTAATTTTTAGCCTACAAGTGATAGTCTCATCGGGGTCGGGAACGGACTCCTGGGACTGGTCACACAAATACGGTAGCTCGAATAGGTTCCCCTTTTCTAAGTCTCAGGGAGGGGGGAAGGTAAAGGCTCTCCTGTGACTGGTCACAGAAATAGTGTAGATCACGTAGGTTCCCCTTTTCACCGTTTGATGGAGTGCAGGAAGGCACTCCTGTGATAGGTAACAGTGATACTTTATGAAATATGAAATGTTTGTGATTTTCCATTTCCAACTTCAAATATCCCGAAAACTGTTACTCATAGGCTAAGAATTAATGAAACATGAAATGCGCGTTTTGATAGGATCTACAACTTTTATTCGAAATATTTCTCAAAATTTCCATCATTTATGAAATTAAATGGAGAAAACCATGATTTTATACGTTTTGTATGGTTTTTCCCATGAAAGTCAAATTTGCGTCAATTTTCACTATCATATTCGTAATCCGCTCGTCAAAATACATAAGTATACGTAGTTTCAAAAAAATCGGAGGTTCGACGCTTTCGGAACTTCATCCGTAAAAAAGAGTGATTACTATATATTGAATTTTGCTGAACTATGTGACGTACTACAGGTTTAAAATGAGCATTGAAAAGTATACAATTTTTAGATTGTAGTGTTCCAAATTTGACAATCAAAAATCAAGTCACTAGGTCGGCAAGCGCCCTCAACCAAGGGTTTCGTAGGCTACACGACTCGAGAGTATTTTATGAGCCAGTACCTCTGGAAATTTGTCCATGTACATTTACCGAGGTTCTGGTGGTTCGGATTCCACCTTAAGCTGTAGGTCCCCCTATCATGCACTTGGCTGCAACCCAGCCCGTGAAAGATGGGGTAAAAATTATACCAGGCTACCCAATATGTCAAATTATGCATATCACTCTCATCAGATCACTTGATTGCATCACCAAAATGCGTCCGTGACTGATGATATGTATAAACCGGGATAGCCCCGTGCAATATATATAGTTTGGTACAAATATCCAACTCAAAAGGTGCCTTCGACATATTGGGCTGTAACCATCTTAATTCTGAGATATAATTTTAATAATAATAATAATAATAATAATAATAATACTATCACTAATAATAAATCTTTATTACGCATATTTAATACAGAGGTGTATAAAAATGATGATACAAAAGTCTGCTTAAAAGGCAGGGATACAGCTGAAGCTGCTTTCCAATCCAACCAATGACATATATACCTACATGATTAATTATATTTGAGTATTGTTAGTATTATCATCAATCCATTGAAATTACTTAGCTTTCACCGTAATAATGATATTAAATAAAAATCTCAAAGTTCAATATTTTGGATAATACCTTTGAATAGTCTACGAAAGCGTGCCTTCTCCTTGGTTTAAAATATCGACTTCTCTCATTTTTTTAGTTTTCAATAACCTGTAATGAAGAAAACGATATTAAAAGATATCGAATTCTATTTTTTGTTGCACATTAGCATACCAAGAGCTACAATTTGAGCCATCTCCGACAACAATCGGATTAAAATAAAGCTTGCGGCATAAGAGTTAAAGAACCCAAGTTCCACATTTTTCTTAGTTTTTAACCACTGATAAGAACAACTGATGTAGACAAAAGGATAAGAAATATTTTTTCTCAAATACTCTAGGGCTGATTAACATACATGTCCAACTTACCAGCACACATATTGTAGAGACTAGGAACGGCAAATGACAGCTGGATGGACGGACACCCGACCGCCTGTAAGGGTTCTCGGCGTAGCCTACGAAGCCCTAAAAATTAAGAAAATTGAAAATTGAAATTTTCATGTTTGAAGCCTTTTAAAATTGCAAATTCTTACATTTTTGGTCCTTAAAATTTAACGATTCAGAGTTAGACGAGGATTGAGGCTCTCAACGCTGAAGAAGTTTAAATATAAAAAAGTTCCAAATGCATCAAAAAGTTGTACAATTTCAAATTTGAATCGTAGCAATTTCAAAGAATTTTGATGTCCGCTAAATAATAATCATAATTGTCAATTATATTTACTGGAATTGTCACGGAATTGTTTGGGAATCAGATATATTGCTTTCTTAGGTAAAATATGAGATACATATCTCATGTTTTTTACCAAATTTTTTTTTATGAACTTAGGGCTACGGCGTCATCCATAAATAACGTCACGTTTTTTTGGTCAATTTTTACACCTCCTTTCCCTCTGGGGGCCCCCAAACCAGGGAGGCTCCCAAGGCTCCGGATCACAAAAAATGTATGAGAAAGAGCAAATGGCGGTATATGAAAAAATCTATCTTTTGTTGTCATTGTGGTTTTTGAATGAGCTGTCACTAAAGCGTTCGCGAATGCAAAGTTTGAAAAAAATTTCTAAAGAACATTAAACATATGTGATTTTTAACTTGAAGTAAATCTTTCTTTCACCCTTGAAAATGATGTATTTCAGTAAGGGGGGGGGGGGCTCTTTCCTCCGAACACAAGTTTGCTGAACATAGTTATGCCACTGCCCCCTGTTATTTTATTTTATCTTGGACTGTTATTCTTATCAAAAAAGCATACTAAGGTTACGTTTTAATTGAATAAAAACAAAATTAAAAAATGAACTTCTATTGAACAACATTACTTTCGTGACTGGTGAGCGTTGCCAGATCTCAGACTCAACGAAGACAATGCAGTGCGTGGCGTCATTCATGGTCGACGCCGTACTGTATTTAGGTGAATTGTAAAATAATTACCGAAATTTTCTTTAACTAGCTGTGAATTCGATCACGGGTGTTTCCTTTATGTTTGTATTTATAATTGTATGGTGCTCATTTTTAATGAGCTCTTTGCTTCCTCATTATGACTAATTAGCAAATATATTAACTTCCCCATAGAAGAAGTAAAAATACAAAAATACAAGTAGGCCAATCAATTCGTTTCGAATCAGGGAGTCTTTTCTGTTCTTGCATCAACTTTGAACTACTCGTATGTTGATATAAAAAGTTATACTGTAAAAAATAGATTTTTCAAATACTTTAAATGACCAAAATGACCATAACTTTCTTACTCTTGAGTAAAATGCATTAATATTATACGTCAATCGAATCGTCTCGAATCAAGGAGTCTTTTCTATTCTTGCATCAACTTTGAATTATGTTAATGAAAAAAGTTCTACTTTAAAACTGATTTTTAAAATATTATAAATGATCATAGATTCCTCATCTTCAATGAAATGTCTTAATATTATAGGTCAATCGATTCGTCTTAAGACAAGGAATCTCTCATATCCTTGCATCAACTTTTGATTAAGTGAATGAAAAAAGTTTTGCTATAAAGAACTTATCCTTAAAATATTATAATGTGCTAAAAAAACTGTAGTGATTGTTTTCAGAAATTCTTCTGTCATTTTCAGATATTTGTGGTGGAAATCAGCCCTCCAAATTTCATCAGTTTATATGCAACCGGCTGCAAGTTATTGTGTTCACAAAAAAGTGTGACATCCGCACGCACATCCACACACACACGCACATACATACGGACAATTGCTTAGAACATTGTATCAGACATTTCTCAATAGAGGAACGTTTAATTAAGCGAATTTAAAAATTTTCGAAATTGTTACCATTGAAAAGCTTTCTCTATGGGAAAGCAAAAAGTTGTACTTTCAGAACAAAATAACACAATTATTTATCTTTGCGGCAGCTTGCAATGCAATCTACACTCTTTCAATTTTCTCAAAGAAATTTGAGAAATTTTTAAAATGACCAAAATGTCGTAAATTTTTCCAAAAAAGTAAACAGTGAATTTTCTCAAGAGGGCAACTTTTGATTCGTTTCTCCATTTCTTTTACATTCATAGTAATATGAGGGATATACCCTCTGAGCTTCGTCCTCGCTTAACCATTTCTTCATATAGAAAAACTTATTTTTTATAATATAAAATAAATTTTTTGAAATATCAATTCTTTTTTGTGGACCTTCTTAGTTTTGTCTCAAAGGTGCTAAAATCATATATATATATTTACAAGATATACATTTACAAAATTTGAAAATATTAGATATTCTAGGCTTTAAATATGTTAAGAGATAAACGCTGGATGCCGATTTCTAGGGTCAGTCAAAGAAACTTGAAGTCCAAATTTAATATTAATTAGAATAGTTCTAGTTTATTTCAACATTAAGATAAACATCGATACAATTTGTGCACTCGCGCGACAGATACATTAAAGGAAAACTGTAACGTGACCCCTCGCCCGTTTTCCATCGTGCAAACACGCACCCTCGAACCATTCTTTCTCATTATCTTGCTGCTTTCTCGCGACTAACCCTCTCACAGCGCAAGCGCTCTAGCCATCTTTTGAATTCCAGACTATTCTAGTTGTTTCTCACTTCCGGCACACACGTGTACCACTCATGCATACACATACATTAGAAAGGCTTCTCGAAAATTTTATGGCTTATAACAGTCGGCCATCCTTCAATGAGTTTGTCCTTAAACTTATGAGTTATCTCTGACATAATAAGAAAAAACACAAACACCCTTTTCTTAAATATTAATCAAGATAAAGTTATATGACCTCGGAATCCGAAATCATAAAAATCTCTAATACAACTCAAAATCTTTCAAATGCTTAGGAAGCTTGGTATTTTGCTTACTTTTTGGTTCTATGGCAACTTTCGGTGCGGTTTTAGATTCGGTTAAAAGTGTATTTTTACGCTCTTTTTCGGTTTCATTTTTTTTATTCGTTTCATCGTCACTTACATCTTCACATTCGGTCATATAATCACCGTCTTCTGTTTTATTATTCGCATTTCAAATTTTTAACTGGCTAACGTTTGCGGTGTGTTGAATTTTTGCTGGAGTTTTGCGTTGACTGGCTTGTCGCAACCTGATTCAATACATGCTTAATTCCATGTTCTTTAGTCAATTTTTCAAAAGCTTGGGATTACCAATCGCCTAACCGTACTTCTGGCGCTCGTATTTTGCATTGCTCCAATTACAGCAAATTTGGTTAAACTGCCAATTATTCCGATAATATACTTGTGAGGGCCTAGCATAATATACAATTCTCAGAAAATGAAAGACCCTGGGGTTCTTTTCTTTTCCTGCTAATCTAACAAGAAACTGTGTAAAATCTAGTTCCAATCAAATAAAAATTTTCTAGCCGATTATGCCAAAATTGCCCAAAAAACCTGAAAAACACGTTTTCTTGATTCACTTCAAAATCATGGGTTTTATTGAAAAAGTGATAAAACAGAAGTTGTAGATCTCTATAAAATACATCTATTTTGTTTCATGCATTGTTTATTGAACCAACCACTCTTGAGAAAAATAATAAAAGCATAAATTTGTTCAAAATATTTTTCAAAATACGTGGGCATTCTTTATTTTATGAACTAGTGGGCTTCATGAAAAAAATAAATCACAAGTTTCAACCCCTTAAAAGCCTGATTATTTAGTTTCTGATTGTTATCAAAAATTTCACAAACATTAATTTAAAACAAAAATTGTTTTATCACTGCTTGAAAAAAGTCATGAGAGCTATTTCATTTATTTCTCAAAGTCATCCCAAAGTCATTAAATCTGAACTCGACCATTCTGAGCAGATACGCATCTCTTCGCTAGATTTTTTTTAAGTACGCGAGAGCCACCGCGAGGAGGTAGCTGCATTTAGAGTCCCGCCCAATACACAGCCTAACCACCTAACCACGTGAGTATGGTCTAGATTGACGTCAGTTTGAACTGTGATTTCGTCATAAATGTGGATATAATTGCCTGGACTTTAGCGCAGGTCTAATCAAACCATCCCTCTGTTCACTCGTGACTGATTTACTTTCTTCAGTAATGATTTTGACAGTTCGTTCACCCGCTTGCTTATGACAGTGAAACTTGTTCCTATCGAATGGTGGAGCATCCTGTTGATCAATTAAAATTTGTAGCTCGTCTACTGTTGAATGAGCTAGAATTGGCGGCTCTGTAAATGCCCCTTTGTTCAAGTTCACAAGTTCCGTATAACTTGTGGCTTGAAAAATCAATTTTGGTTCGAAAAACTTTCCTACTACTGGTTTAGGCTTTTCTTTTTTTTGGCCTGCATCGCTTTCGTTGCTGATGAACGGCTGTTGTAATTTCAGAGGTGTAAGCTGCTCCTCTATCTTTTAATATGATGCCTCGACCTCTCTGACATACCTCCAGCTTTTCATCAGTACGCATTGACAGAATAATGCTCCCCAATTGTGCAAAAAAGGCATTTCTTTGAATCGGCTTGTCCACTACTTTCGGCTAATTCATAGGCAGGTACCTTGTTAGACGAACCAATTTATAAAGAACCCTATCACCTTCTGATATGGAGTTGTGCAGCTTGATGGTGAACCACATGAGAACGTAAACTCTGCAAATGAAAATAGCCAGCATGATCAGCTCAGAGTGAGGATCATCATTGGCAATATATTTCCTTAAAATTTTACTCGCGGTATTAAGAAATCTCGAGCGCACCATCATTCCAGGATTGATATCAACCAGATTATCTTAACATTTTCCTGTTACAACAGCAGTCCATATCTCGTGCAAGTATTGTTGATCAATACTGAGATCTGAAGAATCAACACTCAGGACTTCAATTAGATCCTGCTCTATGTTCTCATATGGTATACTTTATGAATCGTGAGTAACAGGCGACATTTTACAATTTTCGAGCGATTGTCCTACAGGTCCCGGAAACGCTTTTGGACCTAATGTTTTGCCGTCTAAGCTCTCAAAAGTATGTCGAAGCTCAAGCTCATTGGTATGCATTAGGCATGTTGACCAGTGTAAAGGTCCTGCCACAAATTCTTCAATTCTCGCGTTCATTCAATTTTTCACAACCAGTAATTATAACAGCACCGTCACAGCCTATTAGGCGAAGATTTTGGATATCAAAAGTAGGTCCTACTGCTTTTGAATCAGTCCCAGTTAGAAATCCTAATTTTGATGTACAAACACCTTTTGCATCAGAGAATTTCGGTGTAACATGTCCTTTATATTGAGAATCTGGCTCTTGTACAACAGCTATGTATCTCTTTTGTATACATACAATCTTGTGTATTCCGGCTTTTACTCTGGTTTGATCTTTTCGGCCATCACAATATAGTACTCCAAGATTAATATTCTGAGGTTGTGAACACATTGTATCGTGTCGAATTTGGTTTTTGCTTCGTCGTACTTTACTTCTGTCAACTATCGGAGTCATGTCATCTTTCGTTAGTAACCCACATGGAAAAAAGTTTGGGTAAGCGGCTGCACTAGCAGTAGAAGAGCAGCGCCACCGCGCGTGTGGTGCAGATGCTGCGTCAAATTCGAGTGAACGGATGATTCAAACGTGCTTAGAAATTCTCTCCCGCGTGTGGGACAAAATTTGCCCCATAGTAGGAAAAACAATCGGCCAGCTGCAGCCAGCGCAGGTCACTTCGGAAGTGAATCTGCGCTCTTAATTTTTAAAGGAATATTAAATCTAAATAAAATATTACGTTTATTTTTTAAAAAAGTTATGTAGGAAATGGGCATTTCTATGAAAGTTGTCGTGCGTGACGATACATTAATAAACGTTGAACTGACGAACTATTGCTAGAAAGGGATTTTTTCAAATTATTTTTATAAATAGTAATCAGAACAGGTTGGCCGCTGGACCGGAAATTTTTTTTGGTGACTGGGAATTTTTTAAGTTTTCAATAAAGTTCGCTTTTGTTGTTCAAAAATTGGTTACCATAATATTCAACCACCTTCTTAAACAATAATTTTGTTGTTGAAGATTCATATTTCTTGTGAAAAGTTCATCTATTTCGTCAAAAATTAATTTTTCAAATCTAAATTGAACTATTTCAGTCGAAAATTCAATCATTTGGTTTAAAATGAAATTTTTTGTGGAAAATTTCTATTGTTTAGTTTAAAATTCGTCTTTTTTGGTGTAAATTCATATTTCCGGGTTGAAAATTCAACTGTTTTATAGAAAAGTCGTGTTTTGACTTGCAAGTTCAGCTATTTGGATGAAAGTGTTTTCTTTCTTGACTGAAAAACCTTTATTGGTTGAAAATTCGTCTTTTTGGCTGGAAATTTCATCATTTCATTTGAAAATTCCTCTCTTTGGTTGAGAATTTGACTACTTTGTTGGCAATCTTTTTTAGACGAAAATTCAAGCGTTTTGGTTGAACATTCTTCTATCTGGACAGAAATTCGTTCTTTTGGATTAAAGATTCATCTTTTTCTGGTTGAAAATTCAACTGTCTCCTAAAAAATTCAATCACGTTGAATTTTTTAAATTTGATTTTGAAATTATTTTATTCCGTTTATTAAAATTTCATGTTGAAAATGTTACGAGATTGCAATGATGGTTTTTAAATATTAATGGTCAGGTAAAAATCAGGGAATTTTTAGTATGAAGTTCTTCGGCCACCCGCGTTTGTTTATATCAATTAATGTGACGTGACGCAAGCACATTTCGTCCGATTTCTTGTGGAAGTGTCCAAATACTTAGTCCGCATAAAACTGATAGGATGCCCTTCTTCTATTAACAGAAATTTCTCAAAAATATTAGGAAGAATAAAGAAGGTGGGATTTTCCAGAAACTATTTTGTCATGTTTCCAAATTTAAAAAGAAAAGTAAAAAACATATTCTGGAAAACCATACCTTCTTCATTTTTACCCGTATTTTGTTTACAATTTCTGCTTATATGGGAAAGATATTGTATCAGCTTTATGTGGACCCAACCATTTTTGAGGCCGGCAGAATTTTTGTTCATAAAAATGTAAGTTTTGAATTTTTCTCGTAAACAGTGCAGTATATCGCGAAAGAGTAAGAAGTTTTTTTGTATAGAACTTCTTTAGTGGTGCAAAATTTTATCTTAACATTTTTTCATACCTGTCATTGTTTGCGAGAAAAATTAGAAAATTCGATTAGGAATCACTTCGTAGGAGAACTTTTTTTGCAAATCAAAAAAATACGTAACGCCTTAATCTTCTTGAAAAAACAACGCGTTTCGTCCCTGAAAGATTCTGCGATTTCAAGTGTCGCACCTGCAACTGGTCCAGGGAATTTCAAACTTAAAATTTTTTTTGGTTTTTCCAACTTCACAATAATTCTATAGGTACCTGAATTTTCAATCATATTCGTTTTATTTTGTGTTAACGAATCATTTGAAACGTTCCCATTCAAAATATCATCATTAACATTATTGGAGGTCGAACTCTTCAAAACATTATCAACGTCCATGTATTCAAAGACAATGTTTTCATTTTGAATAGAATTTTGTGCCATAATTTCTTTGTGCAAATTATATTTTGAAACAAATTAAATGAGTTCTATATTATATATACGCAGTATAATATAGTATGAGTTATAATCTAGCAAGTTTTTGCGTTTAATGCTCGATAATCGATTACCATTCTACCAGTTCCATATTTTCTTCGTACAGGAGAAGCAGGACTTGCAAACGGCGACGCCGTTTTGGTGACGATTCCGACACGTTTATATTCCGTTACTATTTCATCGAGCTCCTCTTTATCCTTCGCCCTCGTTCTATATGGTTTTGCGATGACCAATTCACTTCTGGGTTTCAATTCTATGTCCATCATGAACTTACCCGTCTGACCTAGCTCATCTAGTGTTTGTGCAATACAACACTGATAATTATTTAACAGGTCAAGCAAACCTTGCTTCTGCTCACACGTGACATTATCCCCGACGATTATGTCTTCTTCATTAATCGGTGAT
>JAUMHM010000016.1:6342301-6359404 GCA_032362435.1 Melikaiella ostensackeni
TGATTTAGCTTCATAATTATACCCCCACCCCTCCTCCTCCTCCTCCTTCATCCCTCCTCCTTCTTCTTCATGAATTTTAAAAATTTACTGTACTCGATTAAAAATAATCCAAATTTTACTAAAACCGAAAAAAATCCTTGCATCCCAAAAAAATAAACCATTCTATCTAGTTAGGGAAGGAGTCAAGATCAAACATATATTTAGAAGACAGGCTTTGCATCTAGTGAAATCAAAAAAATACAAGAAAAACAGCGTGGTCAATGTTGGCGCACTTTATGATATTCACTATTAACCCAGGTTGCCTTGTTATTGAAAATAGGTTTCGTTTACTAGGCTGGCATAGTTAAATCAATTGTATGTCCGTGATTCTGTTAACAAGGAATCTTTGTCCCTTCAACTAGAGTTGAATGTTGGTTCTAAGAAAAATATTTTTCAGTTATTATGTTATAGCACATTTCAATATCACCGATACTTCGCTTATCATTATTATTAAATTAGATAATAACAAGTACGTAGCTGATTTATTTAATAAATTCTAGCAAGTGCTTTCTAATTATGTATTATTTAATTGACATATTGATATGATTGACCTTATCATTTCAAAAATCGTTGATTTAATATTATTACGGTACTGCTAGGTATTAACTGCTAATAGTTTATCCCGACATTTTCCGGTCGTTGATGCATCCGAGGGGGCAATTCACTTCTGAAACTATTTGAAATCCTACAATCTCTGAATCTATGAAAATATGAGCTAGCGATATAAAATTCTGAATCTCCGACTGTAATTCGCATGGATTTTTTGATAAGATCTCTTGAGGGCCTAGTGATATTTTTCAAGTTCCGAATAAAGATTTTGATATGATTTAATTAATTATTAAGATTTTCCGTGAGACTTTCAACTATTTTTGAGTCGTGAGTGTCACTTGTACTATCTGGTTTGTAGTTGGGATTGAATGAAATAACAATCACCTTGTAACTATCTTTCATTTCATTAAATATATGTACTATACTTTTCTTCTAACATAACTACATATTTCACTAAACTTGACTACAACTATTAACACTTTATTACTCTTATGTATGTTTTTTCATTCTAATCCACTTATCCAAAATCGAAGCAATTCTCCTATTAAAATTTAGCTTCTGATGTTTCATGAATTTTCTGCATGAGTTTCAGTGATAATCCATTTTATGTTTTCTGGAAAGCCTATTCGTCTTTGAAATGTATTGAAAACATCTGTTTCATAACTAAATGTGAGATTTACTTTCAGTTAGTTGTGATTTCACCAATCGAGTTAAGTTTCTGATCCATGCGAAATGATAGATGATATTCTCATCTGCAACGTCTTCTTCATCACTGATGTTACTATTATTATTACGTTTTTTTTGTTGCTTTTTTTTGGGTGAACCTGGTATCACATCATCAGCCTCGGACCAAGTCAAGTGCCTGATGAGTTATAGATTTTAGGAGTTTAATACGATGTTTGAAACCTCTTGCGATGATGTTGTAGTAGGTACAAAATTAGATGTATCGTGTAGATTGGAGTTTTCCGTCTTCCGCTTGTGTCCTTATGCAGCGGCCTAAAGTGTTGAGGGTGACATTAATCGCCTGTGGATACTTTTTTAGAGCTATCATCTGTTACTCCATAGGGTTTCAGTCGCCTATTTCCTGATAGTCTAGGAAGTTTCCTACAATGCGACAGGTGTTTAATAAAACCGCTTTTTGAGCTGCTGCCCGTACCCTACTGACTCCTAGATGTTCGAGATGTTGAGTATATCTTGCGTGTACATTGACTGTCGCCGATACCACAATAGGATGAATAGATGCATGTTCCACATTCCGCCATACTGTCTTTACTTCTTGCCTCAACTCGCTATGCTTATGGAACTTGGTTGTATGAGTTGCATGCAAGTTCCGTTTGAATGGACAAGCAGTGTCGATAATATAGACTTTTCCACCTTTTTTCTCACGCATGAAAACGTCGGGTCGATTGGCTTGGATATAATGATGAATGGATAGTAACATTCCAGTACAAGATACAATCTTCATTTTCTAAAACGGGCACTGTAATGTACCTATAGAATGGCATCCATTCTGTTAAGAGTCCTAGATTTGAGGCAAGTTTTTAATGTATAATGCCCGCTACATCATTATGTCTGTGCGTGTACTCTC
This sequence comes from Melikaiella ostensackeni, assembly GCA_032362435.1. Classification (NCBI taxonomy): domain Eukaryota; kingdom Metazoa; phylum Arthropoda; class Insecta; order Hymenoptera; family Cynipidae; genus Melikaiella; species Melikaiella ostensackeni. The sequence continues at coordinate 6,344,478 of JAUMHM010000016.1, forward strand.
TCTGAGCCATTACGCGACAACCATCAATAACGTGCTCGATGGATTCGTTGGTAACTCCAAACAATCGGCACTTCGGAAACAAGCGCCTTTTTTAAGCCAAATATTGGATGCCTCTTTATGCACTTAATGTTGATATAACGCTTTGGGGTGCTCGCCTTGAAAAGCTTTTTTTCTCCATTGCGTTTCCAGATCCTCTACGGTTTCTGCCTTAATATTCAAGGCTTCCTCTGAGGACAAGTTCAAGAGCATATAATCGAGAACTGCTTCACAGATAGTGCTGTGAAGCGCAACATCTTGCCTGCTGTTGAAATAGTCTCGCAACTGTATAACTTGTGATATACACAGTTTTTTGGCATCTACAAAGCCTCGACTTCCTTTATGTCGTGGAAGAACTATCCCTTCAATTGCCGAATTACTGTAGTGCATTTGGTGCTTAGTTATTTCGATGCATATGGTTCTGTTTATCGCTTTCAAGGTCGGTATTCGACCATTTGATGAGCCCAAAAGAGTACATCAGGATAGGGGTGGTGCCAATAGCCTTGATTTTATTGGCCGAATTGAGAGAACTCTTCAGAACCAATCTGAATCTTGCAGTGAAGGCAGTCATTAGGCTTTTCTTAACTATCGTATGCTAAATACCCTTAGACTCAAGAATACCTAGATATTTATATGACTCATTCTTAACCATTGCCTCGATTTGATCCTCGTTCTCATCCTCTAATTCTGCGGTCCCCATTTCTCCTCTGATCACATGCACTGTTCTACATTTACCTAGTCCCAATTCCATGTATATATCGTTGGAAAACTGCTTCGTGACATCCGTCACTTGCTGTGGTTTCTTGTTTCAACCAATGTACAGTTTTAAGTCATCCAAGTACAGAAGATGGGTCAGTTAATGATCATTCTCGTGATCATGTAGTCTGAACCCATGAGAGATACTATTTAGTGTTTTGCTCAATGGATTCATCGCTAAACAGAACCATAATACACTAAAGGAGTCTCCTTGAAAGAAACCCGTTCTCATGCGGATTAATCTAGTTATCCTTGGTTGCCCATGATCTAAATACTTGATTCTTGTTTCCTAAAGCATCATCGCGGGACGTAAGAAGTCGACGATACGTGGGCAGATCTTGTGAACTTTTAAAACTTCAAGCAAAAAGTCGTGTGCCACCGAAGGGAACGCTTTCTTGTGGTCAGTATAAGCCATGTGCAAGTTTCTTTGATGTTATCTAGCTTTTGTCATGGCCACAGCATCTTCGGTGACTAGATCTTTACTGCCCCACGAGTTTTTGTAACATCCTTTTTGTTCTTCAGTTAGGATGTTATTTCCGTCGCAATGAGAGAGGCATAAAGCCTGGAATTGTATCTGGTTGTTCGGTGATCTTTTGGAAACACCCTGCTAATGCAGGATGCACACTCTTCAGGTACTTTTACCATTAACTGTCCATCATGTCCGGACTTGGGGCTTTCTAGTTACTTGCTCTTTTCAGAACCGCTGAAACGTCTGAGTCTGTGATGTTAGTATGCTTTATTGCAGGGATATTGCTTGCGCATTGTTTTTTTGCTTGGAACCACGCAGCTCCTAAGTTGCTTCTGTTTGTTTTTCCCCAAACACCCGACCAGTAATCAGCCATGTTTTCCATTTGAGAAACTTCGGTATCTTGCTAGATATTTTGCTCTTTATTTTACTCACGATAGAACGATTTTGCTGCCTTCTTGCACTACTCTTATTGTACCGAAGCAGTCTAGCAGTATTAACATGAAGTCTCTGCCGTTAGGAGTCTATAATCTCATCCAAGACAGATGGTGCCAATGTCTCGATGTTCCGAGGGTGGATGATTTTAGTAACATGGCGTGTCAGCTTTCTGGTTCTTTTTCCTTTCTTATATTCAGTTAATCGACCCAATATGCTCCTCCTGAACTCTAGTAGAGCTTGACCAAATTTTCTTTGAAGGTATTCAAGTTTTTCTGGGATTTCGCTGTTTACATCAACGGGAACGTTAATGTCCAGATGTGGATCTAGCCAACCCTGTACTTGTTCTTCATTATCTCTAGCACCCATGCCTTCAGCTTCAATCACCTCTTCATTATCCACTTACGACATAGGGACAAATCTTGGAGATTAGTAATTCTTAAACTCGGAGAGTACTGGAGGAGTTATACTGGAGACTTATACTGGAGATTTATACTGGAGACTGGGATCGAGAAGGTATCAACTGTGTATTCAAAACTTGACTTAGACTTGGGAACTGAGATTTGCAGAAGAGTGCGGACTGTACCTTGAAGATTGAAGTAGGTTGAAATAGAATTCGACAGCGAGTCAGAGGTGGATCAAAAAGATTGGTTCTGGATTCTGGAGACTTGGAGTTAGAGGAGACTGAAGACTGACGACGACTGAAGATGATTGAGAACCGACGTTGAATGAAGGGTTAAGGGAGTGAGTCCACGAGCGACTGTTCTCGAACTACCGAGTTGTAGAGTGAGTCGAACACTCACGGGGCGAGTCGACAGAGGGAAAATTCTTCTCCTGATGCCCTCTTCCGAAGCAATACTTTAATTCGTGTTCTCTTCCAAATCAATACATTTTATAGCTTTCCCACTTGCTCATTTTGAGCCGTTTCTACACAGTATTCATATATTTGTGCCTCGACCAATGCTTCAAGATGGAAATGTATAAATAATAATAATATACATATAGGGTCACGACGTAGGGCGTGATAGTATCTACGATGCGGAGACAGAAGACATTTTTTTAATGAAACTTTAGGGGAGTGTTTTTGACTTTTGAAAGAAAGTTTCCATCTCTATTAGACTATGAATGAAGAAATTTTTTTTCTTAGATACCCCCCATTACGTAAACGCATCTTATATTTACGAATTTTTTTGACTAATTTTTTCTAAATTTATCATCGGGATGGCATAATTTTTCCGAGAAAGAAAAATTTCGAATGTAGGAAAATACCGAAAATATAATTAACAAAACAGAAAATGTGAGAAAATGAAAATTTCTGAATTTTTTTATAAACAGAAAAAAATAAAACTACCGAAAGTGTTAATTAACGAAATTGAAATATTGCAAAAGTAAAAGTTACCGAAACAAAAGGTGCTTGATGTAGGAAAAATTCAAAGCAAAAGACCAGATGAGACAATTGCATATTGCAGTTTTCTAAAAGCATTTTAGTTTCTTTAAAAATAATTGATTGGAGCAATAACTAATCCCAGTCACCTCTTTTCTGCGAATGATACGAGATATAATCCTAAGTTACAATGAAAAAATTAATAAATAATTTGTTTTTCATTACAAATTTTCTCTTTATTACATCAACCCCTTTATCAAACTTACCCCTATCGACCTTACCTGTTATTTCGTAAAACTTTCATCAGAAGGGTCTTTTTAGGAATAATTCGCAGCTTGTTCACTTTCAATTTTTAATCTCAGATTCAGCATTGCAATTTCATAAATTTATCAATCTGTTGCAAAGAAACGAAGTTGTTATATGTAATATAATTCTTAAATTTTTACCAATCTCACATTCTATTAGAATTTTTAATGTGAAAGTACTTATCTTATTTGTGAGTAGCTGTTCCTTGAAGACGTAGTGCATCGATTAATATAAATGAAGTTTGTTATAAACATAAATGAATAAGAGCACTTACGAGTATTCCAGTGAGTATTAAAAAAATGACACTGATAGTTGATGATATTCATCTAAACTCTCGTCATAAAAAGCATTTGATATGTTGAAAAATACAGAAAATATAGTTACCAAAACAGAAAATTTGCAAAAAATGAAAATTTCTTAATTCTTTCATGAACAAAAATATGAAACTGCTAAAAATGTTTACTAACGAACCCGAATTTTCAAAATTCCAAAATTTCGAATTTCCGAAATTAGTCAATTCCTGAAATTCCAAATTTCCGAAGTTTTAAATTCCCGAGTTTTTGGCAAAATTATGTCATCCCTATATTATTTAAGTCGGAGCGGAATGGCATCAGGTCTTATGCGACTGCGGGGTAGGAAGGCTTGCATAGAAAAGAATTACATAATTTCAGATTTTAGTGTGAAAACATTTTTGTATTCTATTTAATAAATGAGTATTCCATCAAGCTTCATTCCGCAAGAGACTGATATATTTCCTTAAAATGTTTTTCCGTTCATCCCAAAGCGGCTGTAATATTTTTTTAAATCCCATAAAGCAGGATATAGTTTACATTTATCTGATTCCTTCTCGCTTCTTCCAAAAATATCTTTCTCGAATTTTTTTGAATTCCGTGAAGCGATATATTTCAATTTTAAATAATTCACTTCAGCTCTTTACAGAAAATATTGTTTTGTATCCTTCCGCTGGAATAAGAGCTTAGAAATTGAAATGTAAATTAATTCAAATTGGAAGAATCAGGCATTAAGAAGAATAGAATGATGTACACTTTTTCGTTGAAATGAGAAATTCTTTGATTTTCCTCTATTCAAACCTCCTCACCCGCTGATCTCATTCTTGATTTGTGAGTCGTATTCTAATTTGTACTTTTAACTTTTATATGACTGATCTCATTCTGGATCTGTGATTCATGTGCTGCTTTGTACTTGTAAATCTAGTGTGATTGATCTAGTTCTGGATCTGTGATTCATATTCTATTTCGCAATTTCAAGTCTCATGTTAATGTTAATGCCTAATTTTGAGTACTTTTAAGCATAATGTGATTGATCTCGCTCTTGATTCGCCATGCGATTTATTAGATATTGAAGCATGTAAACTTACACATTGTTCTACACTTGACTTCAATCTAGTTGCAATATTTAATAAGTTGTTAGGTGTATAAATGTCCTCGAAATTTATGATAAATGAAGTGAAAACGGAATACAGAATTTGTTACATTTTTCTTCAAGTAAGCCAACGGATTTTTTAATCGAGCTAATGAGCTGAGGGATGAAGTTCTGACATACTCGGCAAACCACCTCGGTAAGAACGCTTGCCTCAATGAACACCATCCTATTGCCAATAAATAACCCGAAATTTGGATTCCGGTAATCAAGTGCGAAGAAAAACATAGCTGCAAATTCAAAATTCAATTCAGACGATTATCTCTTACATTCTGCAAGATGAAAAGTATTAAATCGAAATATACAGCATCAGCCTCTCTGTCACCCATTGCATCAACTTATGTTGGTCCAGCTTCTAGATGAAGCATTTCCATGTATTTGCCCGCTGTTACGGTGCCTTCTATGGAGTCAGATCCAAACACTTTTTGTATTCTAATTTTGTTTTACATCAGAACGAGCAATCTGAAATCATTTATCTATAGGATACTTTGGATTTTTAACACACAAGCTACTTATTTTCTTCTATTTGAATTTGATGTAGGTAAATTAAGGTTATTAGGTTCGACAGGGGTAAGTGTGATACAAAACTACAAAGTTCTACTTTGAGTTATGATATTTCAAATATTCAAGATTCTGGTCTCAAATGTTGCCAGGAAATATTCATAGTGTGTCAACGACTTCAAAATTTCCGTTATTATGGACAAGTGTGATAAGTATAAAAAAAACACTAATGACATTTAAGTTTCTTTGAAAATAATTGATTAAAGCAAGAACTAATTCCAGCCACCTTTTTTCTACAAATAATACGAGATATAGTTTCAAGTTACAATGAAAAACCTAATAAATAATTTGTTCTCCATTTCAAATTTTCTCTTTATTACATCAACCCCATTATCAAACTTACTCCTATCGACCTTACCTGTTTGTTCGTAGAACTTTCATCAAAACGGTCTTTTTAGGAATGATTCGCAGCTTCTTCACTTTCAACTTTTACTCGCGGATTCAGCATTGCAATTCTCATGAATTTATGAATTTGTGGAAAAAAAACGAAGTTATTGGTATAATATAATTTTTAAATTTGTACCAATCTAACAATTTATTAGAATTTTGAATCTGGAAGTACTTATCTTATTTGTAAATAGCTGTTCCTCTAAGACATAATGCATCGATTAATATAAATGAAGTTTGTAATAAACATAAATAAATAAAAGCACTCACGAGTCTTTCAGTGAGTATTTAGGAGAGGACACTGACAGTTGATGATATTTATCTAAACTCTCGTCATGAAAAGCAATTGGTACCAATATCATCGTGCAAATAATACTTTACTTATAGTAGTACCTGTCAATGTTCAACCTGCAGATATTTACTTTGATTTACTTATCATTCAATTAGGTTCAAAGTGCAACAATGTGCACTCTTGTCAAGCGACACATATTACTCAAGGGCCGTTACATTCACGAAAACCATCTTCAATATTCAAGAGAACACTTAATGCACGTCCCGACATCATTTGTAGACAGATTATAATATTATATTTCATTGCTTCCAATTATTAAGTAATTATTTATGTTAAACACGTGGTGAATCCTGGAGAACATAACCTTCTTTCGTTACAGAACTGTTTGAGAACGTCCGACATTTTGCCTTGACATTTGCCCTTGACCAATCAGCGCAAGACTTTGAGCGCGAGAGATTTTAAAACGAAGTAAAATCCCCAATTTAATACTTCTTTGCATTACAGACATGCACGACGGGTTGCACTGTATGCTAAAGTTATGCTGAAGTTCTATAAATTATATTCTCCATGGCCACACGGCAAACGACCTTACTATATGTACATATTATGGTGGTTCAAAAAAAAAAAGGTTCAAATTTCCTTTGGGGTAATGGCTCATTCTGAGGAGTTCCGGAAAAAGTAAATCCGTATTTTTCTTTATCAGGCAACGTTGAGGGGTTGCGTCCAACCCATTGATTATTGTACAAATGTAATTTTTGTCAAAAACTAGGGAGAAAAATATATTTAGTAGCAAATTTGTCAACAAACTCGAAAGAGTTCTGCTGAGTCTGGTATTTTTATTATTTCTGTATCATTGTTCAAACAGTTTACATTTGCTCAAACAATTTTTTTGACAAAATATGAAAAATCTACACCTTCCTTGAGTAACATGAATTAATTAGTTCAAATTAAGCTACAACAGGACCGATTCACTTTATTGGTAAGTGTTTAAATAATGCTCCATTTATCCATAATTTTCAAAACAATTTCAGTTTCTTTGAATAATTTCGATCGACAAAACAGATAGAGATAGAGAGAGATAGAGAGAGGATCTCTTCCATTTACCACGGTGTGAGATGTAACCAAGGTAATTCGGTCATAAAGACACTAGATATTTGGAAGTTCGCGTTCGCCTTTACGGCGAAGGATGGATAAACGCGGAACGGAAGAGTTGATATGCAAGCTCTTCTGTATATTCATGATTTTACGTGTGACATAATTGAGGTCCGTTTATCCATGAAACAACCTTAAATGAATAGAGTTGAACTGGGACGGCAAGCATGCTAGTTACAGATATCTTGTTCAACGCCGACAGATTGGAAGACCAAATCTCTTTCGGAGATGCTTGTATCTGCTTCGGAAGGCCTTCTTTACTGAGGTCATATCCTACATGCGGCTTTCAGGCACACCTAGGTATAAATAGATCTCTCCAGCGCCGAGGTGTCTAATAGCACCTTCTGTCCAAGAGCTCAGGGTCATCGGGAACGCTAGCAAGTCATCCTCGCTCCAAGTGAATCTTGGCACAATTGTCCAATCCAAAGTCCATGCCAATTTCTTGTGTGTACCCATCGGCGATCTTTAGAGCAACCTTGTGATGCTGTGTCCCAGAAGCACAGATCTCCAAGTCATCCATGTAAAATACATGAGTGACCTAATGCTGGTGATTTTTAGATTCGCCGCAGAGGTACCTATGAGAATTGCGTAGTGCGAGAGATAGTGGCAGAAGTGTGATGCAAAACAAGAGAGGGTTCATGCTGTCGCCCTGAAAGACGCTCCTCTGGATGGTAACGCTGTTAGTCGTCACACGATGTTTGCCAGAGGAGATAGTAAATATAGTTTTCTAAAGGGGCATCAATCTGTCTATGCATCCCACTATATGCGGATGAACATTCAAGCTTTCCAACATACAGACGATAAGTCTGTGAATTTTTCTAACAAATACGAACGACGACAGGTTGTCTAAGATTTGTCTAAGGAGCCTCTGCGAGTTGGACCAGGCTAGTGCAGCAAATATAGAATTTAATTGGGCTTCGCAATTTAAGTCCTTACTCGAATCTATAGGCGAACTCGAAACATGGAATCGACAATGGAGTCACCCTCATGCAGTTACCGTAGAGGAATTAAAAATATCAATTAAGTGGGCAAATAATATATTTGGCACTGCAAAATTTAATTCAAATCGTTTAATATTTGTGGATACACCCCCCCCCCCCCCCCGAGCCTAATAGATTTGCTATCTTATCCTTATTTTCTCGCTTTGTGAAAATCTGGTATTTTAAAGACTATAGAATAACCAGAATAACGAGAAAAAAAGCATAAACTGTTATTGTTCTAATTTTAAATCTGTCAAAAACCAGAAACACCAAACACATATATGAGAAACTATCTCCATTACTTTGATGAAACTTTGTCTACAGAAGCTTTCTTTCGCAACGAGATTTTTCTGAAGTTCATCTATATTCCTTGTGTAGCCCTATACTTGACATCCCTGTAAACAAGATTTCATTAGAGTCAATTGAATGTCATGAGGAATAAAAACTTACATTGAGACAATTTCGATAAGCCTACATTGGCGATTCCAATCGTCAGCCGATCGTCGATTATTTTAGCTCATTGTACATTTGAAATTGAACAATACGCTTTCTGTAGCATTGACTTGACCTTATTTAACAAGATTAAGATGGTGCCGCTATCGCAAAAAGATTATAAATGAACTAAATTTCTAGGCTTCTGAACTATAAACTGAAAATTTATCACGTATGAAGAAACTAACTCATTAGTCTAAATACTAATGTGCAACAACAAAAAATCCGTAAACTATATTTGTATTCAGCACCCGATTCGCAATTGCTTCTAACATATTTAAATGCAAAATAATTGTAATCAGGTGCAAAGTCCCAAATGTCCGTTACGAGTATTTTCGTTTTGCACGGTAGAATAGCTAGAGTACTTCAAAGACGGCTCAAGTCATGGGAATTCACCAACAGTTTGAGGTGCAAAGTCTCAGAGTAGCAAATCGCAATTTTACAATTTAAGATTTCCTACTGATGGCAATTAAAATCCATTCTCTGATATTTTTTTATAGTGTTATACAGCGAGGCCAAATTCACACCAGTCATACCATGAAGTGCGAAAGAGATGCTCTTATGTTTGTTATTATGGCATCTCAATCACACTCACGCTTTCCTGTAAACTGTGTAAATTTGACCTCACGGTATATAAAATATAGCCCAGAATGCTTCACGAGGTAGTAGCTTGTAACGTGGTACGCGGTATACGTCACATAGCTTCTCCGTTCCACCCAAGGAATAGACTAGAATATGATAACTGTGAGATGACTTTGCCGGATGGTGCTCATAACCGATCACAGAAAGATTTTCATCACCGGACTCCGTGGCGCAATGGATAAATCATCGGGTTTCGAGCTGGTGGCCAAGGGATCGAATCCCCATGGCGTGGTCAGTTTTCACTCACACTGATGCTTACTCCTAGGTCCTAAGGATAAGCAGTGTTCGGACCTGGCCATGGTGAAGAGGCCTAGAACACCCGTGGGTGACGATGATCTGGCCACCGGAGTATAATGCCTCATTGGAAGAACTAGTTTCTATTTAGTAAGGTACAGCACCTGCGTTATTTCAACCAAGAAGTGACTGTCGAGTGGCTCTCGGCTTATGGAGCCTTCGATGACAGCCTCCATGAACATTTTTTCAAGGAGATAGAAACCAATGAAGGGGATAAAACCCCTTCAGAGCAACAAGGAGCCAATGCGGTTTCTAGCACTGTTGCGAGCGACCTTATTTGAACATTGATCATTTTTTAAAACTAGCCCACTTAACCCGACAAAAAAATCATCTGCTAAAGACAGCACGATTATTTCCCGACAACTATCTGCAATAGGCTAGCGAGGGGGTGATATTTTCCTCCCGAATGCTTAGAATAATAAGTAAGGCAGGAGATTGGAAACGAATAGAGAGAGCGGAAAGAAATAAAAGATGAAACGAATGCATTTGAGATTAATGAAACTCATCCATGAGCTCCGTACGCTGCAACGAATAAGTACATGTGTGTATATGTGTATATTTCCTGCCACTGCGCTTGGTAACAAGTCGCAAGGCTGAAAATTCAAAGTCATCTATTTTGTGTTCTCGCGGTCTTGCCGTCCACCTTATAATAGAATTCCTCATTCAATAAAAATACCACTAATTTAGCCTTGTCGAGCTAATCAGCTATTCGTACGACTCCTATCTCCGCGAAATTGGTATGAAATTGATCTGCCCGTTCTTGACCTGAAAGAAATGTAGTCTATAAGAATCCAATCTTTATTTGCATTTAGTTATATCACGGAGGGGAATAAATAACCTATATATAGGGTTGGACCTATGATAGAAGTCTATTTTTTCTAAAAATAATAATCCTATACTCAAGATGAAAGAAAATTTCGAACAAACTTAAAACATTTCGATACTCAATTGAAGATATTTTTTTTTAAATTTTAATGAGGTTTCGCCCACGAGGGGAGGGGGAGGTCTCTGAAATTTTTACCTTCGCCTTCGAGACGGGGTTTGAAGAAAACATTGACCTTTGCTCACGAGGCTGGGTTTTCCAGATTTCGTGTACCATCGCCGAGGAGGCGGGGTTTTTCTAATTCCATTTACATTTTCCCACCAGGGGGGGGGGGTACCGGAACTCTGAAAAGAAATAAAATCAGAACTAAACTCGACCTTATAAAATGAGGAAATGGCCAGGAATGCCTAATTTTTCGGAAAACGGAAAACCTTAACGTAACAATAAAAATCGCGCTGGAAAACAAGTTCGGAAAAAATACGAAAGGAAATTTTTACCTAAGGATCCAAGTGCTTGTGAAGAAAAATTGATTTCCGAAAAATCTGAGGAATCTGAATTTGTGGCCCCGAAAAATCCAGAGTTTGTCCCAATACAACCAGTGATTCTTGTAGCTCCCCCGCCTTTGGATTCCGAACTCGAAATTGCGAAGTTGAAAATTGACGCTGAGTTTTCAGCCCTTTTCGACTCCCTAATTAGTCGAGAATAAATTGCTTCACTAAATGAATTTCGAGTTTCGCAAATCAGCTCTAGTTCAAAATCAAATTAAGTTGAAAATCGAAGGGATCAGTTTCGTCTTTTTAAATTATCGAGTTTAATTCAGAAGTTCTGAGAAAAACTAGAGTTGTTACGTGATAAGAAGAAGGAACATTTTATTCTTTGTGCCTCATCTGGCAGGAGAGTGACTGTTTCACTTGAGGCTTTTTCATAAACCTGCAGAGCTTTCGGGTGAAATATTTTTTTTTTGCCAAAAAAAGATTTCTTTGAATAAAAGAATAGATTTCTCCGCTATGGTTACTTCGAAAGGGGTATGAGAACCAATGCAAAATGAAGAATAGTATCTTGAAGTGTCAACGAAATTCGATGGTTTAAAAATATCCTAGGAAAGTTGACTGATTTTGTTTCTGTGAATTTTTCAGGCGATCAAGTTCAGGGTTGAAAGGGGCCTTATAAAGTTGATATAATTGTGTACGAAATAAACACCTTTCAAAATGCCTAATTCTCCGCCCATTCAAAAAAAAAAAATTGATAAACGCAAATGTCGTGCTGGTAGAGAGGCCAGAGAGAGGTACGAAAGGGCTATAGCTAGAGATTTGGCAACTCGCGCATCTAAAATACTAACAGTAGCCGGTTTTAAAATACTTTCCGGAGAGAGCTACATTGGGAATTATTCCGAAGCACTGATTTGTGAAGCTTTCACTCAGAAATTTAAAGATTTTCTTGAATCTATGGAAGAATTTTTAGATTCTGATTTATAAAATCAGAATTGCAGCGCCATATTTTCTGAACTCTTATTGACCTTTCGACCTTTTTGTCGCAAATGGCTGACGGAGTGGACCAAAACACGCGACCGGGTAACGAAAAACCCCCTAATCCTGAAAAAAGGGTTCCGACAAGGGAAATATGTTCTCAATAGATGACCTTTCGTTTACCGACCAACAAAATATCCTCGGGACTGGTTTAGATACCTAACAGGGGGGGGGGGGATCAATGGTAATATGTCAACTTCTATACCTAAAGTTACACCCAATATAACGATTGCCGCGCTGGTTCAGCTAGATGCCTCTCGAGCGATGGCATCTATGATTGAGTCTATGACTCTGCAACAAAGAACGTATCACATTAGACCCTTCAACGAAGAGAAATCCCCCACTATAAGATTTTCTGCAGGATATAGCTAACGATGCCGTTTACATAACTAGAGAAACTCAGACTGCGTTTATTAAAGCCGTGTTCAGTAAACCAACCGGTGCCACGAGAGAAAGTGTCAGAAATGAACAATCCGGAACTATTACAGAGCTGCTCGCGCATTTGAGATAACGATTCGCCCCTAAGAAGACTTATCAGTGGTATATCCAGGAATTCGTGAATTGGCGTATGACGCAGTCAGATTTGGTAAGCGACTTCTATGATCGTATCTTGAGCCTACTAGCAGACACGAAACAGTCGGTTAACGAAAAGTATCCTCATCCAGATTCAAGGAATGAAATGATGAAGCCAATTACTGATACTGCGCTAAATTCATTTTTCCGCGGACTGCCACACGAGATGTCTACCTTTGTAGAAACTCTAAATCCAAAGGATTTCGCAACCGCGTACGAGTACGCGCTAACTGCAGAAGAGCGACACAAGATTTCCCAGAAATGAGAAAGCTCAGCCTCTGCTTACCGCGTCTCAAAACGGGAAGCTTCAGATAAATCATCCCAGGCTATCCCTCCCATTTCTCCTGGTCTGTCTAGGCAAGCTCTGGATTAGGCACAATTTTTTGAGCCTTCGTCTGGACCAGAGCCAAAAACATATCCTTATAACAAACCACAGAGTCATCCTTCATCAAGGCTCGGCTCCTTAGGACTACCGCTTGGTGAGGGCTTTGAACATATAAACCTAGATCAGACTCGACGCATGAATGCGACGACGATTCAGGATCCCTTGACGCATCCAACGGTTCACATTCTAGAGAGCTTAGAAAAATCTACCGTACAGGGAATCAATCAGAAGACTCTTCCTTAGTAGAGATAACATCCTATGAGTTCTGTAAGCCCACAATGAAACTTCTTGTAGATCCTGGATCGGGAGCTAACCTTATTACACTCGATTCCCTATTCGGCACTCCAACGGTTGAATCGGAAAATGCGATGCTTATATCTGGTGTAACAAATCGCTATGAAATAAAATTCCTATCTCGGCAGATGGAATATTGGGTCGTCCTTACTTGCGTCAGGAACAAGCTCAAATTTCCTTCAGACACAACACGTTTGTGACTTCTTCAGAACCTGTAAAACCATTTCTGTTCGTAGACAGGGAATCTCGAGAAGCTAAGAAGCGACTGAGATCCGAGATTAAACCTTTCTCTAGAGTATTAATAATTCGAGCTAGAACTAGGCAACCGGGTGCAGATCCAAGCCTTCTCGAACACTCTTCGAGCGGATTTGGACAAACTCCACACCCAGAATGAAGAACATAAGAAATGATTCATGTCCTATCAAGAAAATCTAGGAAAGCTCACGGAAGGAACAAGCCGAATAGAAAATGTGGAAGCCAGAATTAATTATCCCACGATACTAATGAGGATGTCTTACATCTTGGAAATAGGGCTAGAAAACTTTGTTCAATCTGGAAATCAATTATTGAACTTAATCCATGTTGCTAGGGGAGGACATCTCCACCCTTTGCTTTTAACATCTATAACGTAGTTATAAGAACCCCAACACCCTACGGCCCTGCGGGCCAGAACCAAGAGTGAGAAGACGCCTCAAAACGAACTGTGACCCAAAACCATACTCGAGGCGAGAGTCAGTTCTCTTATTGCCTTCATGAGAGGTGGTTGCCTTGCCCGGACGTTTGTGTCGGTCGCCACAGCCCCATCTGCATATCTCCACAGTCAGTCTGATATTAAGGAGGAAAATCCACAATCAACCTTCTTCTCAGGGTTCAAGCCTGATGAGATTTAACATCGCTCGGGGGCCAGAAGGTCCCCCTACTATCGTAAGCTCAACCAATAAACTTACCTACCATCAATCTGTTTGTTTGACTGGCTTAACCTCCTGTCGACTACCAAAATTCCCCTCTTTCCTTTAATTTGCGAGATTCCTCACAAATTTGGTGCCCGAACCAAATTCCCACAATTCCTTTGTTCCGAACTTCCAGAAGGGCATTGGTCAAACTGGAAGTTCAAAAATCCTCCAAGTTGAAAGAAAAGTCAGGGATAATAACAGATTTCTTCATCTGCGTGCGTGCCATTTATTTATATGAAAAATCATTTTGGAAATGATTCATTTTCTGAATTGAAATGATAAAAGATGTTTTAGAAAAAGTGCGGTTAGGAATGTTTTTATTGATTCGGAACTGTGCAGGTAGGATTATATATGTCCGTTAGAACGTTGGTGGGCACCTGCCCAATTTAAAGTTCCACCATCGTCAATGATAATAAAAAAACTAACCCTGATGAAAAACGGCTTGCATTGACTTTGGAAAGCCGGATTGTGCAAGAGAAGGGTACAAAAATTTAAAACGTTTAGATCGAGTTATAAAAAAAATGATTAGGAGATGAAAATAAAGTGATAGGGAAAATAATCCAATAGAATGGAAAAAAAGTAGAAAGATATGGAGTCAAAATTGTGGGAGATAGAAAAAAGAAAGCAGCGTTAGTCACAAAAATCAGCGCGCGAAATCACAGATAGAGTAACGTATAAAATTGTAAAGAAGATGTTTTTTGATTTGGCATTAGGGTCTAGAATTTTTTCAAATATTCTATTATATATATA
>JAUMHM010000016.1:6383628-6402936 GCA_032362435.1 Melikaiella ostensackeni
AATTAAATTGCGAATAAGAGGATTAGTCAACCTCTTACCCGTAGTACGGTGAGTTTGTAGTAATAAGAATTTACATACTTAAACAAACTCGTACGTTACAGTATATTCCTGCTTTCAATATATCTGATATTCGATACATTTAGTTTATAATCATATACACATGTATTGATTAATTGGTAATGTCTAATTATCTTTTATCGGTAAAACCTATGCATTGTTTCTTTCATAAATTTATCGGTATTCATTGAGTTTTCGTCCTCCCATGGTATTGCACCTTGTAGTTTCTACTTTATCATCAGTAGTGCAATTATCACGGGCTGACTTAAGATTGAATGTGTGCCACTAAAGCGCCTGCTCATATGTGAACATGGTCGCTTGGTTTCCGCAAGTACAGTTGGTTGCGCCTGGTTAGGCGTTATGACAGAAAATTTTCAAATTACGCATGTAACACGTGTCTCATTTTCTTCTCCTTTTCAGTTATAATTTATAAAATCTATGAAAAAGATACGTAAAATGAATATTGTTTAGTATACATAATGGGCACACGTTAAAAACATCCATTTACATTCACGATTAGTGAGTCAACCGGTTGTAGAAAAACTTTCTTTGTAAAAAAATTTCTCCATCATGTCAAGACCATGTGCGATGCTAATACTATACGTATCTTATTATATTATTCAGAATGGCAATCTGTATATTCAGAATACAGATAGTTTATTGAATTTCGCAAGAAATTATCCCAAGCATCTGGTTATTCAAGCGACAATCGAGCCAAGCTCATTATTATTCATGATCTTATGCGTGAATCATCTAACAACACTATTGTCGACCCGTCCACAAAAGGAAGTCATGACAAAAATCTTAGTGTTAGTTCCATATCACAAAATGGACGATTTATCAACCGAGCGTACAGGTTTCAACACCCGTTAAAGATTCTATGCTGCAGAAGATACAGTTGACCTTATTGGTCATTTGCATTGCGATATATTCAACCAGAGCAAGTTTCTTTTCAATGGTGTAAAAATGCGTCTCTGGTTTGTTCAAACAATAGTACATTGTGTGAGGCTTAACCAGCAAATTTCTATAAGTTAGTAAAGACCAGAAAGCCATTTCAATTTCAAGGCTCATGTTAGCTGTTAAATGAAATGATAAGATTTTTAGAGCAAGTTTCAACGTTCTTCCGGCATTGGGAGCGATGGCAATAGTCGGTCACGATCTGCTGCTTAGGACACAGTAAACTGCAAACCGCACACATTTCCAATTACTAATTATATTACTGAAACTGTTCGTTGTGCAACGTCTCCATTCAATAAAATCAAAACTGCAGTTAACAAGAGCACCTTAGCTTTTTGTGAGAATATAAT
Source organism: Melikaiella ostensackeni (assembly GCA_032362435.1). Classification (NCBI taxonomy): domain Eukaryota; kingdom Metazoa; phylum Arthropoda; class Insecta; order Hymenoptera; family Cynipidae; genus Melikaiella; species Melikaiella ostensackeni. The sequence continues at coordinate 6,384,993 of JAUMHM010000016.1, forward strand.
TTCAATTGCATAGAAAAATAATAAATAAAAAGTGATATGTTACAACTTGTAGCCCTGGTGGGACACTCAAGGCAATAATAGCAGAATGATTGCTCAAATAGTCATTTTCCGCCCGTTAAATTTAGTGTCGGAAAAATAAATAAGATCCTAACCGCTCACGAAGCACACGTGTTCCATTTTTACCGCATATAGTGATCTAAATTTAGAATGGAATGTTATCTTATAGTATCCAAACGAAAGTTTGGTTCCTGCTAGTTATTTCCGAATAATGAACTAAAATGCGCATAGATTAAGAATTGAAAATGAATTAACACTATCCAAAAAAATGAAATTGGTTGAAGAATTACAGTCAATGATTTATTACGTTGATAAATTAGAATTATTCTGAATGTCGGACGACGGGAATTAAAAGAGAGATAATAAGTTCAGACTTAGAGGATTATGATTCTAATGTTAGTGAGCTACATAGAATGATAGTGAGCGTATATAGATTGTAAAAAAAAACACGAGTAAGGTTATAAGTATATGAAGCAGTCAGATTTGCGTAATAAACAAGTGTAAGGTTAAAATGAAGGAATTTATTGCTGGGACTGATAAAAGGTTATCGTCTTACATTAAATCGCCGAATGAAAAATTTCATAATAAGATGCTCGCGCGGAAACTAAACAGCGAACAACAGGGTACAATTCTGGAAGAACAAGCACAATTATCAATAGTTCATAGCAATAGTTAATAGCATGCAGAATCGTAGACGTTTCCAAGATATAGAGAAACATCAGCAGGTTCCTAAAAGGATATTTAACCGAGACAAGGAGGGACAAATTTCCAAACTCCACGGTCAGCAAACTATCTAATACCTAATTTTTCGGGATGGAATAGAGAAAGACCGATGATATTGCTGAGCCACTTGGAAAAATATCTCAGAGCTGTATATGTGAGAGAAAATTATTTCAATTTTGTGGTTCACTCATGTTTAAAGGGAATCGCTCGAGAATGGTGGAACTTGGTAGCCATTAAATATGAGGATGAGTTCTGTCTGAGGGGAAAATTTATTTCTGGATTTTGGGACAACAATACTTGCTTCAAAATTGTAACCGATCTACAGTATGGATTTTACTATCCCGGTAAATGATCACAATCCGCGTGCGCGATTGAAATGATTAACATTTTAAAAGACCTAATTCCTCTCACATGGGAAGTCGAAATTGTTACCAGGCTGTCGAGGCATTTTTCAGAGTGAATGAGAACCGTTTTCTGATAAGGGATATTGAAACTTTTGACAAATTCATTGATTTCTTAGAAACTTTCGATCAAGCTGAATCAATTAATAGCCTGGGTGGCTATGATCCACGAAAAAATAGCGTCTGGGAACAAAATGATTGTTGAAGATGCAGTGCAGAATTTAGAAATAAACACAATAACAGCAAATATTTAAAAAACGTACTTTGACAACTATAGGATACAGTCTCTTATCCCTCAACATTTTTATTGTCTGCGAGAAAATTACACCTTGTTCAGATGAAACACAATGTAATTACAAAGCATGTCTTTGAAAGTGAATTTTGACGTCAGACTGTTAAATAAATATAAAATTAAGCAAAAGGTTTTGTTGCAAACAGAATACGCATCTCAAGGTGAGTATTACGATCGTGGGGGTGATTAATATACATCTTTCATCTTGCGTTTAATCTTGTTCGTCACAGCTCGCCACATGATATCTTTTATGAATATCCATCATATTATTTTTTCCCTTATCTATTTGAATCTCAACGTCAAATTTCATATGTTCACAGCTGCGCCGTGTGTTAGTTTTACGATTCTGTCCAAATACACTATTTTGGTATGTGTGTTTTATATTTATGGTTTCATGAGTTATTAGTTTTCTTGCATCGTTTCCCTTTTTTCTCTTTTACAATCGCCTTATTTCATAATATATGATAATCCATGACGTATTTGTATGTGTGCGTGTGTATGTGTGTGTGGATAAAGAGTTGGAAGTGTTGAGTTGAAAATTATCGTATCCCAGATAAAAGATAAAAGATATAAAATAATCTTTATTTTTTATGTATGCATGTTCAATTCTAAGATAAATTGAGATTTAAAAAATATATAAAATATGTTGAGTAGGTCTATTTATATGAAAAGTATTTTTTGACAAAAATGGAATAAATATATATTCATAGGTTCATACAAAAACTGTTGCTTTTATTACTAACTGTACTCCTATCTTAGATAATTATTTTTACAAACTTTTGTATGTAATTTATTCTCTCTCTTTTACGGGTTGGAGGGGGGGGGGGCACTTCTTTCTTTACATTCTTTCGCAACCACTGCTACCACCTAAAAACCTTATGCTACCTTAAACTCTACTTATAAGCTATCGCTTGAGCTTAAAAGTTAATCAAAATACTATACATACACGTGAGTTTCTGGGGCTTCCGCTTCCTCTCAACATTTCCATCATGAGTGAGTGAGATTAATCTTTCTTCAGGATCCTTGCATAGAATTACCCCTTTGGCCTTTCTCTACTACATGCCCCTTCCTTTCTCTCCTTTCTTGCAGCCTCATGATCCAGGGTGCCCCTTGCCCATTGCCACCCAAGATCCACCTTATTCTATCATACACACTGTCACTACCTGTTTCCTCCCCAGTATATCTTTCTAGAACATGCCCCCAGGATTCCAGCTCGTAATCGCAGACTCGAAATATTCTTTCCTCTTCATCCATCCAGTACATATACTCTCTCTTTCCTTCACCCATCCTAAATCGCATAACGTTGTTCCACTTACTCTCCTTTTTTACATTTCTCAAATATTCTGACTCTCCTTCCGTCTTCATTACCCTATACAATCTGTTATACCTCGATTCCACAATGTTTCTGTATCCCTTCTGTCTGTCCTTGAGTGCCCATCGGTTCTTATACTACATTCTCCCCTCCTCTGTTGTCTCTCTTCCTCCCACCTTGATGTTTTTATGATACCCTCGTCTCTTTGTTTACCATTTCCCGTAGACATGCGTGTGTTATTCTACTTCCCTCCTCCCTTTTCAGATTCTCCTAAAAGTTCCATGCTCTCTTCATTTGCTCAATTACCACTTTTACTGTACCTTGTTCCTCCCCCAACATATACCCTGGACTGCTTTAACTCACGCCCATTACCCATCTAAGAAATCTATCAACCAATCTTTTTACTCTCTTGTACTCCTTTCATCCTCATATATGCACTCCGTAGCTTAGTACTGACTACACTTAAGCATGAAACATCCACACTCTTATCTTCCAATTGTCCATAACCCTTTTTTCCCCATATCCCACACCTGCCCCATTACTTCACTCGTACAATCTATCCTTCTCCTCACCTGTAGCTCAACTCCTCCTTTCGCTTCAATGCAAGTACCAAGGTAACTAGATTCCTCCACCTATTCAACAGACTCTCCGTATATCTACAAATCATATTCTACTTCAGCCTCTCTTTCAAACACACCATCTTCGTTAAATATGTCGTTCTCACGTATTCGTTGAAAGCTCTCATAATCAAAATCATCCCTCTCTCGTTATCCTCTAATAAACCCACGCCGCCGGCGTACGCTAAGGGATATACCTTGCTATTTCCCAGTAACGTTTCCCTTTTTCTCATCTTCTCCAGTTTCTCCTCCAAATCTGCCAGCAAGAGGTAAAACAGTAGTGGGCTCACCAGACACCCTTATCTAAGCCTCCATTTAGTCCAGACGATCTCCACTTTTTGTCTTTATTTCCACTGCAGTTTAACTTTGTTATCTTCACCCTTATTCTAGTCTGCTCGAATATCCCCTTTATCCTTTCGACTAGCTGTTCATCTACCCTCCTCTCTTTCGAAATCTGCCATCACATCTTTCTGTTCACCGAGTCGAAAGCCGCTTCAAAGTCAACAAATGAGACCACTTATTTACCATTCTTCCTTCCCATGTTCCCACTCAATAGGTAATTGAGAACACGAAGAATGTCTATAATTCCTATCCCTTTCCTAAAGCTCGTCTGATTGTATGGAATGATTTCTTTTTCTTCTGTCTTCCTTTCTTATCTCTTCCGAAGTATTTCCTTATATATTTTGTAGACCGCCGACATGAGTGTGATTCCCTTATACTTCTCTGCCTTCTTGTCTCTCCCTTCTTGATTAATGGAAACACTAAACCTGTCCTTCATTTTATAGGCAACCCTCCTCCTACAAACTTTGCTACACACCCTCCACATTTCTCCTCTCACTTCTTTCCTTTCGAATCTCATAGCTTTATTCTCTATATTGTCCTCCTCTGTTTCCTTATTCCTTCTCAACTTCGTTATTCCCATTCGCATCCTTTCTGCTTATCCCGTCATCTATGTCCTTTTTCTCCTCGAGTACCCCTCTTTTCTCTTAATATCCTATTTTCTACTCCTCCGTACAGTCTTATGAAAGCACCGGGTCCACTCATCCATCTCGATTTCCTCGTGAATGCTCTTCCTTCCTCCTCTTTCCCTATTATTCACCTTCCATTCTCCCCTCCCCTTAACGCCTTTTCCAGTCTCTTGTGTCCTCTCTTTCTGCCATTATTTTCCTGTTTCCCTATCTCCCTTTTCCTCCACTTTTTCACATATTTCTTCATTTTCTCTTTACTGCTCTTACATTCTGCGTCACAAATTCTCTCAACTCTTTTTCCCCAATGTACCGATTTTTACTTTTCTTTCCTTACTCCCTTCCTTTTATCTTTATGACGCTCCTACCCCGAATATTTCAGTGCCACTATCACCGAAAAGTACTATAGCCTATTTCACTACTTACTTTCATTTTATCCATTCTCTCCTCAAACTTTCTTCTGTCAATATGTCATCTATCACCGTCTCTTCTTTGCCTACAAACGTCACGTTGCCTTCTTCATCACCTTTTATATTTACATTAAATATAAATCACTCCACCTTTCCAAGCAGTTTCAAAAGAGTTTTAACCCCCCCGGTCCAGATCCCTGTGCTTCGAATTTCTCTTGAACGTCTTGCTTTCTGCATCCCAAGCATCTGCTTATGACTCGCCAGTCCCAGCATTTCAATCATTTTCCTTTCACCACCAACTCTTCTTTCCTCTCCTTCATCCTTTTCTTTTCTCATAACTCCCTATCCTTCCTCTTCTCCTCTCCCCCTACACACACAAATGGTGGCCATCGTCAGTTTTTCTACCTTGATTCTTCTCATCATCACACTTTCTACATTCTTTTCTCTCTCATCAGCTCTTTTATCTTCTAACTATTCCCATCTAATGTCTGATACCTCGTCGCTTATTCTCCTAGCACTCTTGTGTTATTTTCTCGCTTGTTGTGTCGTCCACACATACTGCTTCAGCAACATTCATTTCAAGCCCATCCAGTCCTTTTTACCCGTCCGCGTTTCATTCAGCATCACCACGTCCCATTTTTCTATCGCCAAACGGAACCCTTTGTTCTTTTTTTGTTAGCCCCGATCCAATCTCTCGCGACAACCTCTCCTCCTCCTTCCTTCTCTCATTATCTTTCTCTCCTGTTTTCTCCTTTCTTGTTCTCTCTGCTCTCAGCTCTTCTCTCTTTCCATTCCAGATTCACGACACCTTATTTAGCCATGACCAGTCTTTCCCTATACAGATAACGAACCTACTTCTACTATGAGCCTACTCATTTTTCCTTCTGTCTTTCTCCCCAACACCTTTACCGTCTCCACGCTCGACTGTGAGCTGATTTCGTTCATCAGCTTATCCACTTTTTTCTCTTCGAGTTTTGCCTGTGTTCCATTCAAGCGTACGAGCACTCTTTCATTTTTCTTTCGCATTTTCGTATCGAATCGCTTCGCTGCGTCCCCCACTCCTGTTTGCTCTATACACTCTCCAGTTTCTGCCATACCTCGTCTCTTTCGGCCTTCCAAGGAGCATTCCATTCTACATCTCTGTCACTTTTCTAGCTTTCTCCTTACTTCTTCAGCCAATGCTCTCACTCCGTCTAAGCCTTTGCACGTTTCCTCTTCGAACCATTTGATGAACGCCTCTGAGCCTTATAAGCTACTACCTCCTGACATCTTTCCTTCGGGTGGTGTTCTCTGACTAACCTTCTTTGCCAGCCTTGCAAATTCGTTAGTCTGCCTCGCTAAGTTGTTTTGCAATGTTTACAATCCAAAAAAAAGACTTTAATTTTTCCTTTTTTTCCAAATCGTTCCTTAATATAATATTTCTCACATAGGCTAAATAAAAAATGGGCAACCTTACGTTTATTAGGAATTATCTCCCAAGCCACTGTGCGATCCCCCTTGCTTATTGTAATCTTAACCCTTATATCCCCAACAATCACTCAAACTCAACCTCTTGCTGTAACTCATCAGACAGGTCAAACTACAGAAGTAAAAATACTTTCTCGAACAGCTCCTCGACAAGAGACTGCACGAAAACTCTCATGGAAACGTAAAAAAGAGCTACAGAGGGTTTCATTTTCTCATGCGAGGATGGTGTTATGTCGACCTTAGTATACCGGAGCCGCATTCTACGTGAAGAAGTTCCCAGCGATAGGTCTAGAGCGTGTCATGCACTATCTGAGTACCTAGGGCATATACTATCCCTGTGTCCCACCTACACGGGAACGACTTATGTCCAGAGGCACAATGTGGCCCTAAGAGTGCTTTACTACTATCTTTGTCACTCATACGGTTCTGGCCACAACCTTGCCCTGCCGAATGCTCTGAGGGAGATAGAGTTAATTGTCGAGAACGAGAAGCGCCGAATATACTGGAGCTACAAGTTCTCGCCAATATTTCCAGTTGAACACTCGAGGCCTCACATCGTCCTCCTTAACTTCAAGAAGGAAAAGGAGGAGAGGTGTCGATACATGATAAGGGAGCTGGAGTGACTGTTCAAAGAATATTCTGTTAAAATTATTGTCCTTGTGATCGGTGCTCTCGGAGGTGGAAAGTTGTCACTCGTTCGTAACCTTAAAGCCATACTTGCGTGATGGGGTAATTGATTACTAGTTCCTGTAATTTATAATAATTCGATCATTGAGTCCATTTTCTTGATTATCTTCTCTCATACACGGCTTGAGCCAAGAGGCGTGGAAATCCACTCACGCATTATCACACAGAACTTCAAGGAGAACAGCAATTCCACGCGGAGGGCCTTCATAAAGGCAGACTCAACTTTGACACTAGGAACCGAGGAGCCGACGAGATCTCTGGCACGCACGACACATCCCGACTTTCTCTCGAGAAGAAGAAGGCAGGCGCAATATTAATTCATTTATTCTTGTACGTGCAGACTGTCTGTTCTAGGCTGAAGTAATTTTGAAAATTTAAAAATAAAGAGGTCGAATTAAGGTGCCGACTGGCAAAAGTTCTACTCTAAGGCAGAAGGCGGCTGTCAGATGGGTAATTTTCTCTCAATTCTAACTTGTAATTTGTTTAAAATCTAGTGATAAATGCCGAAGTGATAGGCACACGATTGATATTGGATGTTCGCCAACACCGTTAATTGCAAAGTTACGTCTTTAATTTAAAACTAAATTGCGAGTCACTGTTCTTGAAAGAAATAACTAAAATTACGAATAATGGGCATTCTTCGCTTGAGATTCGAAAAATTCCATTTGAATGGATGTCAAGGTCCACGTAATTTCGCTAATTTAGACTGGCCCATCAGGCTACGCCGAACTGGGAGTGTCGCAGATTTCTAATAAAAAAATCACTCGCAGATTTAATATTGAGAAATCAAGTGTCACGTTCTGTGAATTTCATTACTCTGGCTTAGGCATAAGCCCAACTATCATTAATTAGAGTTAAATGGCGTTTTAAAGCATAGTATTACTCAGATTTCCTCGACAAATAATTACCATGCCTTAGAATTGGCATTTATTCCCTCGTTGTGATTTACATGATATTTAAATTGAACAGAAGCCTGCTCATCGTGTTATTGAGAAAATGAATGTTATTTGTGAATTTCAGAAATATGTTTAATTATACAAGTTCAACATGATTTGTGCTATTATTATTATGATTTCAGCCCACTGCGTCGTTGCACCTAAGCCTGCCACTTTATCGAGCAAGCTAGGGATGCAATACTTTAGGGGGAAAGCCCATGTAAACGGCCAAAAGTTGCCTATTTTGGGAAAATTTTTTCATCAATAAAGAGTAGACCAAATTTTATTAAAATTTTTCACGTTCATATATTATAATTGAGAAACATTTTGTAATTTTCTTGTTAGTTAAAAATTACAAATGTCGGAGATACATCACCCTAAAGCATCTATGGTCCGAAGTGACACGTCAAATGGCGTACACGATAACGAAAGTTATGTTTATCTGAAACATCCAAATTTTTTAGAATTGTTAGTTTGTGAGTATAATTCTGCCCTGACAGTCTTGGATTATCGAATTATCACGTTTTATGGAAATGGTATAGTTGCGAATAAAAAAGTTCGAATTTCGGAATTTTTTCCATTTATTCGCAATGGAAAAATCGATTTGAACAATAATTTGTTCATTCTGGCAGCGTCAGCTAGTGGAAATGAGTGTTTTCACTAAACACTATAAGTTTCATGAAAATTCATCTAGTAGTTTTTTAGCAATCATGTACGCCGATTTTCAATTTTGCAAGATAAGACGTTTCGAGAAAAACGTGTTTCAACTGCGGTATCATAGGGAAGGGCTTAGGTAAAAGACGTTACGAAGAACCTTCAAGACATTTTGAGGCGACGGCTGAGCTCTTCACGCTGGATTTACAAATTATCACGAATAATAATTATTTACATACGAGGTACGGGTGTAGCTATAAATAGAAAGACCAGCGCACTCGAACGACACCCCGCGCGGCAAAATCCAAGCCGACAATAGTCACGCTATCGGGGATTAATCACTCCAGGTAAAGGCTTAATCGTTGTACTTATCTGTACTGTGTTCTGCACACTTCAAACTATCATTTTCAACAATAAAAAAAAACGATTTTTGCACCCGTCTACATGCGCTACCCCCCTTGATTGAACATAGCTCAAGTTCAAAACAACAAAAATAGCTAGATAGTTTTTCAAATTTATATTCAATCTTATGATTGAGTCACTTACTTGGTAGTTTGATACAAACCACTCAGTGCCCTTCAGGCATTAAATTCAGATTTTTTTAAACATTCTCATCAGAGAATGTCTTAGATTTGTGAAAAAATTTGACCCCCCCCCCCACGTTTTTGTCAAATATCTAAGTTTTGAGACCCCCTGAACCCAAAAAACATTTTTTTACAAATGTGTCTGTGTGTCAGTCTGTCTGTCTGAGAGTCTGTAGATTTTTAGTTTATGAGCACGATAACTTTCTAAAAAACTGACCGATTGGAGTGGCCTTACGTATACTTTTTAAGTGTCCTAAAATGAAGGTCAAGTTTGTTAGCCAGCCATTTCGGACAAAAATTCAAAAAGTAAGAGCATTTTGAAAACTTTTGAGACTACTTTTTTTTGAATTTGCAAATTCTATGTACGGCTATTCGTAGTTCTCAAAAAGTCGAACAATTTATCTCCATTGGAATATTTTCATTTTGATTTTTGAGCTAAACGACGCGAGATAAGAAAAAAATAGTAAAAAAAGTAGAATTTGTGCTTTTAAAAGGTCAAACAAAATTGCTGTTAAACATTTGTTTATAGGACCAATCGTAAATCAAGATAATTTTTCACATTCTCATCAGAGAATGTATTAGATTTGTGTAAATTTCCACCCCCCTCCCCTCGCTTTTGTCAAACGTCCACGTTTTGAGACCTCCTGAACCCGGAAAATATGTTTTTACGAATGTGTCTGTGTGTCTGTAGGTTTTTCGTTTTTGAACACGATAACGTTTGAAAGAATTGACCGATTGGATTGGCCTTTAGTATACTTTTTAAGTGTCCTAAAATATAAGTCAAGTTCGTTAGCCAGTCATTTTGGACAGAAATTCAAAAAGTTAGAGCGTTTTGAAAATTTTTGGGACCACTTTTTTTTAAATTTACAAATTCTATGTACGGCTTTTCGTAGTACTCAAAAATTCGAATAATTCATAATTATGACATTTTTGGATTTAAAAAAATTATCAGATTTATAACATTTCCAAAATTTAAAAAAACAAACGAAAATGAAAATTTTAAGCCAGAAAACGCACGATATGAAAAAAAGTCAGGGAAAAATTCCACTTCCCCGCCAAAAAACGTGAGATATAAGAAAATATTACAAAAAAGATGATTGGCCTTCAAAAGATCTACAAATTTTCCATTGAACATTTTTTGATTAGGTAAATAGTTTTCGCTTCAATTGTGAAAAATACTGTTAGAAAAGAAAATTCCTATTTTCCAACTAAGAGCGAAATTTATTAACAATAGAGATACCTTGCCCCTTAATAACAGTGTGTGATTAAAAGAACAAATTTTCGGACCCACAAATCCTAATTTTGAAGATTTATTTTTCACGTTCTTATCGTATAAGATATTTGTTTTCAGATAAGATATTTATAAGATATTTTTTTTTGTAACATTTTCTATAAGATATGCCTTCATGAGCAATTAAAGTTAAAACGATTGAAGTTAAAAAAAGCTAAAATATTTATAAACAAGATTTTAGACATATCAAGACTTTTTAAAGGATTTCAACAGATTTTAAGTTTTCTAAGGGAATATAAGCGATTTCAAGAGATTTTAATTCATTTTGAAGAATTATAACGGAATTGTAATTGATTTCAAGGGATTTCAAATGTGTTCAAGTATTTTTAAGGAATTTAAAAGGTTTTCAGGAGATTTCACCAGATTTCAAAGATATCAAGACTTCTTAAAGGGTTTCAAGAAATTTTAAGGAATTTTTTAATGATATTAAAAAATATCAAAGAGTTAAAAGATTTTTAAGAAACTTTGAGCGATTTTAAGAGATTTCATGTGATTTTAAGGAATTTGGAAATAATTCAAAAGAGTTTCAAGATTTTCAAGTAATTTCAAAACATAAAAAACGTTTTTAAATTATTAAAATTTTGTTATTTTTTGACATTCTCATCAGCGAAGGTATTAGATTTGTGCAAATTTGACCCCCATCGTTTTTGTCGAATGTCCACGTTTTGAGACCCCCTGAATCCGAAAAACAGGTTTTTACGAATGTGTCTGTTTGTGTGTCTGCCTGTTGAATAGCAGGTTCAATTTTCTGAACAAGCATGTCATTCAGGATAGCTGTAAAGATCTTATACAACCTGTTTAGACAAGGTATTGGCCTGAAGTTCCTTGGGTTAGTCACGTAACCTTTCTTCGATAGGAGTACAGTGCGCCCCAACACCAGTCACTGCGGAATAGTTGTCTCCGCCTTCAAATATGAGGTGAAGATCCGGGCGATCCGGTTCAGCAGGGGAGAAATTCCTCGTGCACTTCAGTGCTTTCTTCACCTATTCGGCTGTGATTGGTGGGCACGGCTCCTCGAACGTTATGAGGTTGTCGCACAGCTCATTGCAACACATGATTTTCTTAGTGTCTTCATTCAGCGGGTGTCGGACTACGTTAATCTCTCTCCACAAAGTCTCCACCTTCTCGGACTTGGACGGATTTTCAACAGAAACAGGGAAATCTATAAAGAGGTGCGATGAGTCAGCGAAAAACTGTTAATTCTCCCTGACCCATCCCTCTCTCTTCTGTCTTTTCCTCCTTGCGTCAGATAACACGTGTATTGTGTCATCAATGTACTGTTCATCAGCTTCAACTTGTTCAATACGTGATGGTGTATCCTCAGTTCGAGAACGAAATTTTCATTTCAGACAGATATGGAGGCTCAGGATGAATCTGTATGTCAATGTTCCTCCTTGCCCTGAAGTCGCTGTCATCTTTCGAAGGATACCTGATTTTCGCTGTTGGTCTCAATGTCGCTACCTCTTCTTCGTCTGCGGCTTGTTTTTGCAGCGGTTAAAGTAGCGTTCCGCTTACATATCCTGTTCGCAAGAGGTAGTCGACACGGTTTCGCAACACCCTTTGCGAAACTTGCTAAGGCTGTGGGTGTTTCTGACACCACAAAGTGTGCAGGCGCTATGTAACCTCTGCGATCAGGGATCATTCTTGCATCGTAGCAATTCACCGAGTCATCTCTGAGTCGATCCGTCCACCCAAGACGTCGATCGTCTGGACTTGGTGTTATCATAGTTGTTCCCACGAGCAGCTTGGAAAAGGTTCGGCCACCCTTGCAGAGCTACGCATGCAAGGGTAAGGCTGAATACTCTAGGAGGTCTCTCGGTATCTCAGAGACACTGTAAAGGACACCTCACTAGGGTGCCATTTAGCTTACGTCACGGCTGTTCACGCCTTAGCTTGGGGATTCTCCTTCGAGACTATCCCTGGTCATTTGTCCGGGACTGCTTATTAACTTTTGTAACCGTATTCAGCAGAAACCCTCGGTACAGGGATCCTCTATCCGCAACCTGAGGACGCGTTCGGTGGCTTTGTCATGGGCCCTTCGGTTCGACTCCAACGGAACCGAACCGAACCGAAAAAAAAAATATATATATATATATAGTTTTAAAAAATTGGTCAAAAAACCACGGCAGGGTCCCCCTGGGAGCGACTGCCATGCAGGGAAATGACACTGGCTCCCAGTAGAACCGCAGTATATCACACATATGGCCACGCCTCACAACCGTGAGATGGGTAACCACAAGGTATATATATCTTGATAGCGTTACGTAGAAAGGACCTTGAAGGCATTACGTATTTTTTTAACGGCTCCTTACAAAAAAAAAGTATTTCGAACAACTCAAAGTTCTGTACTGAAAAAAATACAGTAGAAAAAAATTGATCAGAATAAGGAATCAAAATCTATCGCTACTGATAAAAACAAATTTTTAAAAATTCAAACATGAGCATTTTTCAATTATGTTGTTTATCTATTTTTCAATCTTTGATCTTCTTGAATTTTTTTCTGATGCATTTTTATCAGTAGATAGTGCTAAAGTATTTAACAGGTTTTTCAAACTAGCTAAAAAAATGTGTAAACATACAAATGACTAGAAGTAGAAAACTTGCTTTAAAAAAATCGCTACTGTTAGAGGGCACTTTCGTGTAATATTCTCGAGATACCCATATAATATAAAACGTTTTTAATAATAAATTAAGTACCCTTTTAATCCCCCTTTTTCGAAAAAAATCCCCTTTTTTACCTAAAATTGAACTACTTGTTCATACAATTTGATTTCGTTTCAGATCCATGTAGGAAAAGACAACTGGCTTACTGCGAGAGAATACGCGGCTGTTTTATATACAGTATCTCAAGTTCATCACTACGCCCAGAATTTGGCCGTAGCTCTTTTCGGTTACAACACATTATTCCGATCCACAGTGACGGGCAAGGCCAGTAATCGGAGCAAAGGAACGAAAGTACCTCCTGATGGAAGTCTAAATGATGAAACGATAATGCTTTGCAAAGGTGAAGAAGCTCCATAAACAAGTGAATGTTATCAGCCAAAATTTATTTCAACCAAATATGACTGATGTGCAATTATGTGATCAGAATGCAAAATGGCAAATGTTTTATCTCTCACGTAATGAAAATTAGATTAATCCCAAAAAAATTCCCTGAAACAGATTTTTTTTAAACTTCTATAGTTTCCTAGTTTTGCTAAAACAGTTTTCATAAAGATTCCATTTGCTTTGATAGAAAAAGAGACTAATTTAGCGCGTAAGGCTTTGGTTACTTTTATTTTGTTTATTTTTTTGAATTGCGTTTGGCGGACTTTTTTTCAAAATATGGACTTGGTGTTGATTTTCTTTCTAAAATAGACTAATTCAAGCTACTTTTTCCAGAGATGTATAAATGATGGCTGCAAAAGCATAGAAAATATTCGGAAGCTGAAACAGATAGAGAAACTGACAAAACTAGATTCTACATTGGGCAAAAAATTGCCAGCTTGAAAAAAACTCAAAGTACGCACTGTATACCAATTTCACAATAAATAGTTTATATAATTTCTGATGTACTAAATATATATTTTTCACGATTTCAGGTGACAAGAGAGAGAGCGCCCATATCCGGCTTTCTGATTATTAAATGAATGACGAATGCGTTGACCAAGGTGAAAATGACCCATCAGAAAATGCTCAAGGTCCATTGGAAGATGTTCAAGGCCTTGATCAATTGGGAGATGTTCAAGGCAATGACCCATTGGAAGTTCTTCAAGGCAATGGACGATCGGAAAATGTTGAAGGCTCATTAGAAGATGTTCAGGACGATGGGCTTCTTAATACCGGGAACTTAGAACCTTTGAGTAATCAACTGATCGGAGATAGCGCAGGACCACAGTTCATTAACATTGTTGAAAATCTCGAGGATTTTGAATGTATCTTACCGAGTTACAGTATTGGTCATGTGTTTAATAACACTTTAAGAATTTGCATTGAATTGAAAAATTGAAATTAAATTCTCTTTATTTTATTACACTCAATGGAAAAATGACAATTCAATGCAATTGACATCATTTCGTAATGATGAAATGCCATCAATTGCAACTTTACAATTCAAATACATTGCGTCAATTCAAATCCATTGAGGTATATTCAATGACAGTTCTACGAATTGCATTTGATTGCAAATGCTCATTTCAACTTTTTCAATTGAATACAATTGGCCTGTTTTTTTGCAGGGTAATATGTGTAACTCAGGAATTATGCATTTTTGAATAACGTAAACGTCATCAGACTCGGAAAAAAGTGGAGCATTAATTGTACTGTGACATTCCTTTGATCTTGTTTTTTTTTTTGTATTCAACTAAATTTTTCAGCACTATCTTTTAAGTCTTTGTAAGTTTTTAAGTTGAAAGAATTATTATTATTATTTGTTAAATTATTTCTAAGGTCAGTGAGTGAGATAAAGCAATAAGGGCATGGATAATTTGTTGTAGCTTTCTGTTGACCACTTATAAGAAGTTAAAACTTGAGATCCGACACAAATCTAAAAGATATTTTATTTATATCAGTTAGTTCAAAAACCAGTTTAATATTATCGTAAGACTCTTTTATTTGTGGGACGATTGCCAATAGAATCCATTTGTTAACACTTGTTAACTTTGATGTTTTACTACAGAAGTTTCCTTCTTTATAGAAACTTCTTCTTTTCACTGAATCATCACAAGCTCTTTCTGCATCATCTTCCGACCAAACAGACATACATACTTTAAAGAACTCCTGACCCTCGTCTGACATCACTTTTATTTGAACATTGCCAATTATATTTCGCTTTTCAATAATAGCGTCGAGAAATTCTTCAACAGCATTTGCCCACACAACGGGTCTCTTAACTTTCGATTTACTTCCTTCTACACCAAATTCAAAAATGTCTGTTTTATACATACCTTCTAACGATTTTGCTCGCTCAGACAAGTGCTGTGAATAATGCGAAGGAACGCAACTTTTTCCACTACCACATTTTAGAAAATTAACCACTTTTTCCATGTCTCTCATGCTTGCTCATATTGACTTCAAAATATCAAGATTTTTCTCAGTGAA
This sequence comes from Melikaiella ostensackeni, assembly GCA_032362435.1. Lineage (NCBI taxonomy): Eukaryota > Metazoa > Arthropoda > Insecta > Hymenoptera > Cynipidae > Melikaiella > Melikaiella ostensackeni. The sequence goes on from JAUMHM010000016.1 coordinate 6,400,467, forward strand.
TTGAATAGTTTTTTGTTTTACAGGGGGGTTAAGGATGATTCGCAAATCAGATCCAGGAGTACTAAAAATGACATCATTATTTTCTATTTTCTTATTTTGTTAATCACTTGCCGTTTCAATTTCTCGTTTAATTACAGAACTAACAGCACTTTCATTTTGTTTTTTACTCAAAATATCCAAAATAAGTCTAGCATTTTCAACAGGTCGTGCGCCACGCGTATCACGAACATGCCGTTTCCCTTTTTGTATTTCTGACAAACACCTTTTACAAATTGTCATTGAATTATCACTTGCATCTGGCATTTTTCACTGTTTTCAATTAGATGCCACACAGTGGGGCAAAATGACGAAAAAATTTTCAAAATACAATTCCGCCTACAATTTTTAACCGATTGAAATTTTTTTTATTAAAGCGAACTAACTTCTTAAGAGATCTCTCCAGGCCGATTCAAAAAAAAATTATTTACTTCATTCATACACAAAGTTGGCAAAAATCGTAAAATTAAGATATTGTTACTATAATAACATGCAATTAATACAAAGTGATTGATATTAGTGTTCAATCAATAAATAAACATTTGTGAAACATAACCCAATAGTTTATTATAAGTTAATAAATTGTTATTAACAATTGTATTGTTATAAATAATGGTAGGTGATCTTTTAGTGGTTTTGGATATTTATTGAGCGATTTTCGTTTTTAATCCAATTTAAAGTAACATAAAAACATATGAAGACAAAACGGAATATATTTCTTATTGTCGTAAACAAAATTTATAAACAAATGGGCAGTTTGAGCAATTTTTGAGTGTTTGAGGTACTTTCTTTAAAAAAAGTGCTTTGTTTGAATTGGAAGTGATGTTGCAATAAACTATATTGCAATTTTATGACAAATGTCATTGTTATAAACAAATTTTATGAACAAATGCGCAGTTTGAGCAATTTTTGAGTGTGTAAGGTACTTTTTTCAAAATGTGCTTTGTTTGACGTGGCAGTGATGTTTCAATAAACTCCATTGTCACTTTATAATTTTGTGATTGTTATAAACAAATTTTATAAACAAATAAACAGTTTGAGAAATTTTCAAAAGTTTCAGTTACTTTTTTTTAAAGCGTACTTTGTTAGTCTTGTTAGTGATAATTTCCTCAATTATGTTGTCATTTCATGACAAATGTGATTATTATAAACAAATTTTATAAACAAATGTGCACTTTCAGCAATTTTTTAGTGTTTAAGGAACTCTTTTTTTTAAACGTGCTTTGTTGGGCTTACCAATATTACATTAATACATTTGGTGTTATTATAGGAAAAATTTCAAAAGGATCTTAGTTTTCTTCAATTAATAGTTCCTAAGCTTCTGGGTCCAGTTTCGATTCTGATTTTGTTGTGAGATTTCTTCCACTAGCTATGACTGGATCGGATGAGATAAACAATTTGTGAGTCAAGTCTTTGTTAGTGACAACCCGATTGAATTTTCTGATATGAAATTCTCTGATGCGACGAACATCTTTATTTCGTGCTTCTTGCGCTTCTTCAGTCAGCTGACCAATAGGAAGAAGGGCTGATCGAATAATGTCCCCACCATGCAACAGGATCTTATGCACTGACGAAGGCATGTAAAACAATTTGTAATGTTTAACATACAGTTTGGCAGTTTTTAAACAATACAAGTCAAACTTACCTGGATGGACATCCTTTCCAGAATTTAAAACCTGAAGTATAATACTAAAATTCTTTATAAGCTGGAGAATGATGGCTGTGATTTTTGCTGTCAGCTCTGGTTCTTGAAAGAATCTGCGCGAAGTGTTTCTGTCATTGAATGTGCCACTGCCTTGCTTCGGACGATCAACAATTAACCCCATTTTTTCTCTTAACTTTTCTTGAATCGCCTTCTTTCTTTCAGCCATCAGTTTTTTTTCTTTATCCTGTAGAGTCGTCCAGCTTTTCTTGAAATCTTCACGATACGCTACATGCAGAAGACACTCCATAAAGCGCATACGTGCATGGAGTGGAGAAATTCCACATTCCTAATTTTCTGGCTGCACAGGTCTTTCCTGAACATTTTTTAAATCGTTCACTTCTGAAGGATTTGGTTTACATATGAAGCAGGATGCAGCTGATGGTGTTTCAGAAACTCCCTGGCACACTTTTCCATCAACCATTGTGAAAACCATTTTAAGATGAACAAAAAATTTGGAACTATTGATTTTAATGGTTGTTGGTAACAGTGCAGCAATTTCTTTTTTTATCGAATTGACTTCTAATCTAGTTTTATCGGCTGTTTCCTTTGTGTATTCAAACATTAACGGACGATGATACCTGACAGAACCTGGCCGAGGATTGTTCCAAAGTACCGAAGACTCTAGAGAAAATTTTTCAGATGATTCGAGTGGAGATTGGACATCTAAGCATAAGGGTACGATAGATACCATAAATATGCTTTCATCGGATATGCCGTCTTCATCGAATT
>JAUMHM010000016.1:6404451-6430157 GCA_032362435.1 Melikaiella ostensackeni
TAGACTCAATTTGCTGTGATTCCAAAAAAAGAACAATGTTCTACCTCTAAAAGGTCATAAGTTATGATCCCTCAAAGTTCACCATTTTTGCTTATTTTTAGGGGCAAAAAAAATTTTTGTTTTTTGAAAATAAATCGTCCTAGGTTTAGCTTGCGTTTATGATGCCGGAGAATGAAATAGAGTATCCAAAAATTTGCATTCATCTAAAAAAAGTCTTTTAGCCCTATTAGTTTGGGAATTGCGAGGTTTCAAAAATTTCATTTTTTTGGGCTTTTTTTACCAAAAACGGAGAATTTTTGTTCATGAAAAATACCTCGTGTCCTGTGAGTCCCACGAGAAAATTTGTAGGAAATAAATAGAAGGGGAGTCAATTTAGCGTGAGTGCGAAAAAAAGTGTCCTAGCCCTAATAGGTTACGAGAAACCTTGGAAAGTGCACTCTTTTTGCATAGAGGCACCTGAGCGTGTCGTGAAGTAGAACTACGGCCATATTTCGAAATGTTTGTCCCAATTAAGTGTGTACAATTCATTGCAAATGAACAATATTGATTTTTTTCCATTAATAAACAAATAATTATTTATAACAAAATCTTGCTATCACCACTTTTGATTACTTTTTGCCCATTTTTTAGTACTTTTGTGGCAAAAAAGTGATTGTAGTTGATTGAAAATGTGTAATATGTTGTTTTTTTGAAAAATAAATAATTTTTCAATAATTTTTGAATCATTGCTCATAATAAAATCTTGTTATAACCACTACTGAGTGATTTTTGAGTACTTTTGTGGCAAAAAAGTAATTATAATTGTCCGGAAATGTGATATATATTTTTTTATTAATAAACAAATAGTTTTTTTATAATTGTTTATGACAAGATTTTAATCCATACTCACCTCCAGGACACTTGTAATTCGCAGTGATTTCTATAAATTGTAAATAATATGCTGTGACCATTTTTTACATTAAAAATAAGTACGAGTAAGTAATTGATTAGTTGAGAGTAATTACATATCAAATGTCATTCATTATTTTGAAAAATTAATAAGTAAAGAAGCAATGAGATAAATTGGTTGAATCTGAAAGTTCTTTAAATACTAAAGTACTCAAAAACTACTCAAAAGTGGTTGAGAAAAGATTTTGTTATAAACAATCATTATAAAATTATTTGTTCATTGATAAAAAAGCATATTACACATTTCCAATCAACTACAATCACTTTTTTGCCACAAAAGTACTAAAAAATGGCCAAAAAGTAATAAAAAATGGTGATAGCAAGATTTTGTTATAAATAATTATTTGTTTAATAATGAAGAAATCGATATTGTCAATTTGCAATAAATTGTACACACTTACTCGGGACAAAAATTTCGAAATATGACCGTAGTTCTACTTTACGGTACGCTCAGGTGCCTCTATGCAAAAAAGAGTGCACTTTCCAAGGTTTTATCTCGTGACCTATTAGGGCTAGGACACTTTTTTTTGCACTTACGCTAAATTGACTCCCCTTTTATTTATTACCTACGAATTTTGTCGTGGGACTCACAGGAAACGAGGTATTTTTCATAATCAAAAATTCTCCGTTTTTGGTCAAAAATGCCCAAAAAAATAAAATTTTTGAAACCTCGCAATTCCCAAACTAATAGACCTGAAAGACTTTTTTTTAGATGTATGCAAATTTTTGCATACTTTATTTCATCCTCTGGCATCATAAACGCAAACTAAACCTTGGACGATCTATTCTCAAAAAACAAAACTTTATTTTTTTGCCCCTAAAAATAGGCAAAAATGGTCAACTTTGAGGGATCATAACTTATGACCTATTAAAGGTAGAACATTTTTCTTTTCTCAGAATCACAGCAAATCGAGTCTACTTTCACTGACCTGTGGAACACTTTCCTGTAAAGTAATTAGGTACAAAGGTGCACAGTGATTTTTGAGACTTAGCGATTTTTTGCCGAAAATCGAAAAAAGTGGGGACTTTTCAATTTACCATAACTCGGAACCTATTGAAGATAGCGGATTATTTCACAAACAAAATTTTCTCATAATTTTATTCTCTTTCTTTCTCCTGTTGGACATTTTGCTCTATAATGCAATGGATTTATCCGTCCACGCAAACGTAACTTTTGGAAATGATTTTTAAAAAAAAACTGGGTTCCCCTCCGTATTCCTGGTAGCATTTTTAGTATGTGAAATAGGACCCCTTAATGAAGCGTTGTCTCAAAAAAATTGTACACCGGATTTTTTCGGAAATTTTACTCATTTATCCGATGTAATGCCTGGACTATTGTGTAAAACTGATGTGATCAACGAGAGCAATGTTACTCTCTGTTCGAATAGTATACTACTTAAACTCGACCAGTATGACCTAAAAACCCATTGTACATACGATATTATAACTTCCTTTCACACTGTTATTTAATTTTGTTATATAATATAATACAATACAACAATTTGTTTTTTGATTCAACTTTTTAAAGATCTTTGAACAAAAACAAACAGGAATTTAATAATTTTATTGGTATATCGCCAAGCCTGATAATCGCATGACTAATACTGTTATCTTTACTCTTTTCAATTGATATCGAACAATGCTGACCACGGATGACACACGTAGTTCCGTACCTCGACCCAAATATTTTTTTTTAATGCCTCACACGTTACGGAATAGATTCCCGTCCTCGACACCTGCCAACAGTCACCTGACTTTTAGGGACCCGATGAGCATAGAGATATAGGAAACATTTTTGAAAATTGGGATCATCAGCGCGTGCAAGCTACGATAATTAGGTTTCTAATCCTCCTTTAGCTCTCACTATTACACTCGTAGTGACAAAGAGATTACAAATCTACGGCTCAAGGTGTAGGTGTATAATTTTCACGTGCATGAGCTATTTATTTAATTGAAGAATGATAGACGTAGTTTTAGGCAGTGACGGAAACTTCCGGTACAGCTGGTTTGCTGCAACCTGGTTTACGAGCCCGGGGAATCTAACGACGCAGTTTTCGTACAAGTCTAGAACTGAGGGCCACCCCTTCAATTTTAGTATTTCTACGCATTGGCGCAACCCCTCACTAGCACTATTGTCTGACACCAACGTTGTGCTTGTGATTATAGCTCTCTTTGTGCACTGAGAGGTGTTTAACCGATCTTAAAGTAGCCGTCGTGTTTGGTTACTCTTACAGTTATAAGCAAAAAATGCAATTAAAGTATTAGTGGAATCTAAGTCATTTTGATTTAGAAGGAAAGATAATTACCATTTTAATTTTAATGATTTTTTAAAATTTAATTTTAATGTTTCTGAATTACCATTTGCTCTAATTTTTTTGACCGAATTGACACTTCTCGTATTTTGTATCTACAAGAAATGCTTTCCGTCATAATCCTCACTTCAATAAATCGCCATCTAACAAAAATCGCATTTTACCTAAAGCACATCCAGTATAAAAATAATGGAGTTACATGAGCGGTTGATCACTTTTGAAATTTCATGTGCAAGCCTTCGTGAAATCATTGAAACCTTTGTTACATCTTTTGGAATCTTTTAGCTTTTTTATTATTTTAAAATATTTCCAAAATGGTGAATCTATTTATGTGTCCAAAATTCTAAGTTTTTATTTAAAAATGTATATAAATTATGTATTTATGTATTTCTAATTTCAAGTTCTAACATTAATATAATTTCAAACTAGTACGCGTTGACAGTGTCACGATAGGATGGCCCTTATTTTTCACTTTAGAAATTCTTTGTTCTCACCCCCCAATTTTGTTCGAATACCCAAAAAACTGATCTCCAAATTTGAGCCAAACAGGTTAATATTAATCCGTGCCTCAAAGACTATGAAGTTTGTCAAGGAATGAGAATCAATCATAATTTTTCAAGTTGAATGATTTTTAGGCACTCTTATGGGTCTACAAATGATACCTCAAAGTGACAAATTTTAATTGTATTTCTAAAGGTAAGTAGAGAAATTAATGTATTTTATAGACTTATGAGTTTTCAAATCAATGATTACAGTACAATAATTTATTTGAATAATTTCACAATTGCTTAAATAATCTCTATTTCTTCAAATATATATTTTACCAAAATTTTTTAATTACTGATTAATGATGATTTATTAAAGGATTATGGGATAAATACAGTCTAGGAATTAAAGTTAAATACAATATTTTTAACTATGATTTGAAGTTCTTTTTATTAAGATATCCTTTCTCACAGAGAGAACCCATAAGACTAACTTAAACTGGTGACATGGTTTTCTTCCACACTCTACTCTTAATCTTTTGTTTATATGAGCAGTTTCTAGAAGACCACACGCACTCATAATCTCTTAGAAATGTACGCACTAAAAAGAAGCCTTGGATTCAGCTATAGGCGACATGCCTTTATAAAATTAAATTTAAAAATTGAATAGTTTTTTTTCTTTATTCCAATATGATGCTAACACATTACACTCCTTATTCATTTATTTATAAATATGGCTTTGAACAAGGAAGTAAGGGAGAAGAGAAAACTAGCTAAAAATGTCTATTCACGAACGATTAAGCGAATACCTTCAGAACTTTTGTTTTATACTATCAATTTCAATGCAGAACTATTAAACATTTTATATTTTCATTTAACTTCGTATTATAATTTCGTTAATTTCGTTTCCTCAAAAATCGAACAAACATTTACAAATATTTTCTGCGCTTCCAGATTTTGGAGTCACGTGACCCAAATACTGAAATTCGGGTTCTCCGACAAGAGAAATATGCTCCTTAATAAAAATTTTACGATAAAACTTCTTGTCGTGTTGAACATCAGTTAGAGTTTCATCCTTTCGACCATCAAAGTATAGACCTAGAGGTGGCGATTTCTTACGTGCTGCTTCTATCACATCTTTTTGGACTTTGTTTCGTTCTCTTCTGATTCTGTTTTTATCCTTAATTAGAGAAGGTTTAAGGATATTTGCATATCTGAATGCAGATGACATGATAACTACCGTAGCACGAAAGCTGACACCAAATCTTTGGGATACGAGAGAAGTTTCTCTAAGAAAAATCCGAGATTGATTAGAAAAGCTCATTTTTGATTTTTTGGAAGGAGCATACTTTTCTTCTTTGACACTAATTTCTGAGTCAGATTGTGATGAACCTCTTTTCGCCCTCAATACAGCGGAAGATTATTGAGCCTCAATATTATCATCAAGACAATATTTACTTTTTTGCTTTACAAGTCTAATATTGTCAGACTCACGTCTTTTTATTCTTTCCTGCTGTTTTTTTGACTCAGGAACGTCTACTGAAGCAATTTTTCCCAATCTTGGAGCCCTCTGATCAAAAAGAAAAGCATGTTCAAGTACGGGTACTTTTTCATCCATTGGGCATCTGCAATTTTTTAAATCAGCACACTTGCATGCAGCAATGTCGAAAAGCTTTTTCGCAGATGCCTTGAAATCGTCTACTTTTCTTTTTGATGATGAATTTTTTTCAATAAATCTTGACCAATTCTTAGCATCTACATATTTCTTGTGATAATCATTTATCATTTAAACTACTCGGGTATGTGACTCAGTTGGGATAGACGCTTTTATATTAATTATCTCTACATTCTTAGCCACATCATCGGTAATTACTGAAAAAGGGAGTTCTTCATTCCCTCCAGAATCTGTTCCTAGTTCGAGCCTTTCCTGTTGATAGCATGAGATTACATCTTCAATGGAAGGTGAATGACTTTCTAGTAAATCTTTCGGATCTCCGAAAAGTTGACATTTGATAGCCTGCCGTGAAGAAAATTTCGTGGGTTTTGACATGACAAAAAAAATTTCAAAGTCAAAGCAAACTATATAAATCTATTTTTTCAATCTTATACGAGATAAGACTTCAAGCGAAGTGATTTGTGTGCTTTTCACGCTGAAATTATCAGCTAAGTAAGTCAACGTGGGAGCGAGCACACCAAAAACAAATGAACGTCAATACATCAGTCGAGCGCAGTAGAAACAAACGAACGTCGAATACAGCAGTAAGCTTCCTCTGCTAGATAACTTTTTCATGTGAATTTCAGGAATGACCGTAAAGTGCATTTACCCTTACAACGTTCTACACAAGTGAAATCCAGAAAACTGAGACCATAAATATTAATATCAACTAAAATAAAAGTTTTAAAGAAGTTCGTCTAACCATTCGTGAATAGACATTTTTAGCTATTTTTCTTTTTTCCCTTGCTTTTTTCTTCAAGGCCATATTTATGAATAAATGAATAAGGAGTGTGAAGTGTTAGCATGACGGCACTGATTAACAATAAAAATAGCAAAATCACCGACTTGGAATAGATTTTCAAATTTCACATTTTGTCATTATTATTGGATAAAAACGGAATTTTTAAGGATTTTTACAGATCAGAAGATATTGTTCAATCAGGCTGAAATTGGCAGGGCTTACTAATGTTGTAAAAACACAACTTTTGCCCACTATTAGAATCCGCTACTCGAAAGAGAGGCTTTTTTGGACCACTCTAATGGTTATTTCAATCCCCGCACGTTAAAGAGCCTAGCTCGATCACAGGCGAGCCCACCGTCCTGGGGGTGATAGCCCTCATACCTACCCAGGGCTGAGTATGAGGGCTTTCCGGCTTTGATGAAGACAATGTCGACTTATCGCCGGACATACTACGGCTTTTTTATCACAACCCAATGTCCCCCTGCAGGGCAGCGCGTCTTCGCTGGCTTCGTTATTGACTGGGCTGGAAGGTGAATTATTCTACACATCTCTTTTCAGGGCAGTTGTCATCACCTCAAGTACCCAGTGCAGCAACAGGTATTGACACTGAATTTTTGAGTGAATTCAATAAATGCAAATAAATGGACACCTAATTCCGACGATTTATGAATGAATCATAACACAAGAGGTTCAGAATTCATGATTCACAAGAAACGAAGTGAGTTTTCTTACGAAGAATATTTTGAGGGTTCCAAATCCATAAAAAAACAATGTTTTCTCATCACATACTCAAAAGTGAGGTTTTTTGAAGTTATGTCGAAAACTCATCGTGAAAGGTGCTATTTTCTCATCAGATTCGGATTCATCGACTCGAAGTACGTAGGAATACATGTGTCTCGTTAAGTGTTCTCGACCTTTTTTGTGTAGCTATGTTTTTATTAATAAAAAACAGGTGTTTATCACATTGAGTGACGGTAATGTGACTTAAAGGAATTATCTTTAAAGTAAATAAAGTTAGGTAAAACATATTGAAAGCACCAATAATTTTTTCACTTTAAAGCGCAATAGCTTGCAAAGACGATATGTTTGTGAATGTGACGTGATCCATTTACAATTCTCACAATATTTTCTTCTCATTGTTTGAATAAAGTTGAAAAGCTTACACAATCGCATTCTTTTATTAAGCGTTTTTGTCACGTTTCACATTTCTATAATTTTTCCTTCAATTTTATATATAACTCAATCTATTTTCACTAAGCAATTATTATTTTTCCACTATCAAGATTTTTAACTAACTATCAAATTCACAATTGTCATACACAATTTATCAAATGAATACGCAACAGCAAAATGTATTTTACTTGACTAAATGCTTTTTTCACTTCAATTGTTATAATAGTACCTCAGCATTGATGTTTCGAGAAAAGAGTTTAGCTAAAACTGAGCAATAATGATTATCAATAAAGAATACTATAAACAAATGACAAAAATGAACATTTCCTTCCAGAAAAAAAATGTCCTAATATATCTCCTTGAAAGCTGATTAATATTATTATTTCATGTAAATGTTGAATCAAAGTTATGATTTTTAGGGAAAAATTGTTTGAGAAAGTTACAAAATACACATTATCACGAGAGAAGACGCAATTTTTATGGCCTCTATTCAATACCGCCTTGATATTAGCATTGGTGAAAGTAATATGACGTTCCCCTGGCGAAAACAATAACTATTAAATGTATAATTACGTAATATCATTCATGAAATAGCAAGACACGACAACTATTATAAATGATTGATTGTTGTAACGGAATTTTGCGTAATTAGTGAACATTTTTTGTACTTAGGTACAGCGAAAAATCACTTTCTTGAAGCCTTAAACTCTAATACTCACCCTCATAGCTGTAAAAGTATTTCCCACGGTAACTTTTCCCAAAATTGTAATTTTGGCAATGTTAACATTATTTAATATTTTTTATCACGTAAAATGTTGTTTTTTGGTTTGATTTGAAAAAAGTTAATGTTAACTAGATTTTAAAAAATCTTTCAAGAAGATTTAATGGAAAAAATGATTTTCCAAAATGAATTGTCCGCTTTTTTACCTCAAAGAATGGCGCAAATGTCTGAAGATGACGGTAAACGTCTTGGTCAACTGAAAGAAATGTGCTTTGATAATCACAGCTCAAAAAAAAAATAAAATAGTTGTCAGTCCTAGAAACGAGAAGAGGTTTACCCCACGTTCTTGGGGTTTGTTGAATCCGAACCCGGAGTCTGTTCGGCTCCATCACATCACATTTTGTCCCTTACCTCAAAAAACATGGAAAATCGCTGATTTCAGGTGAAACATGGTTTCCGTCTATGAAAAGTGGTCAAATCCTATGTTTTCGAGGTCGCTGAGTACATATCCTGAGTCGTTGTGGTCCTATGACGTCACCCTAGGACGGCAGACTTAGCTGTGATAGAACCAGGATTCCTAATGTGTGGGGCTATCATATACTCATGGCATTCATGAATGAAACCAAAACATCCTCAACTCAACAATCTAAAGGTACTAAATCGCAAGTTGATCTTGAAGCTACCACCTCAAAACATTATCGTAAAAGAGACCCTGTTTCATTCTGGTGAATTCTATCCACCAGAAATTCTCAGGACAATTTCCGAGCATATCAGAACGATTTACAAAGATTGTTATGGTCTCACAATTGCTGATCCGGATGAAGAATGTGTACCACGTAAAATATGCGATTACTGTAGATCTCAATTGACTCCTTGGCATAAAAGTAAAAATATTGAAGATTTTAAATTAAAGAATCCAACTTTATGGGCAGAATCCACTTGTAAAGAGGATTGCTATTTCTGCGAGAGCGATGTAACTGGATTCAACAACAAAGAATAGAAGAAGCATTGCTTACGTCGATGTTCCATCAGTAATAAGACCCATCAAGATGTGCAATACAGATGAGCTAGGTATTAAAGGAATCGGATGTATTTCTTCTCGGGGAAGTTTAGGGATCGAAGAAGACGCTAGCGGAGAAGAATGCTCCAGTGAATCTGACATTGACGACGAATATGTAGGAAGTAAAGAAAAGGAACCACAAGTTTTTTCAAAGGAAAAATTGAACGATGTCATTGGAGATTTAGAACTATCCAAAGAAACAAGTGAATTCTTGGTTTCTATACTCAAAAAAAAAATCGGTGAAAAAAATTTTTAAAGCAACTGACTGTGAGAATAGAAAAAGAGATTTCAGGAGATATCTTACAAAAGAAAGAGAGCCTTCATTAGTGTACTGTCACGATTTAAATGGATTGATGGATGAACTGAAACCTGAGATTTAAAGAGCCATCGAATGGAAACTATTCATAGATTCCTGTAAGAGGAGTTTGAAAGCTGTTTTGCTCCACAATACGAATTTTTCTGCTCCTACCTGTATACCGGTGGCATAATCAACCACGTTAAAAGAAAATTACGAAAATATCAAGTTGGTATTGAATAAATTGAAATATTCAGAACAGAATTGGCGGATTTGTGGGGATTTCAAAATATTGGGAATAATTCTGGGTCAGCGATCAGGTAACGTTAGACACCCAAGTTTCCTATGCTTATGGGATAGTAGAGACCGACCTTAGCATTATAAAAAGATTGATTAGCCAGCCAGAGAAACTTCTGATCCAGAATCAGAGAACATCATCAACCTCCCAGTAGTCGATCCGGCGAGAGTTTTGTGCCACCTCTGCATATAAAACTGGGCATGGTGAAGCAGTTTGTATCAGCATTAGAAGAAGAAGATAGCTGTTTTATATATCTTCAAGGACAATTCCCAAAACTATCGCATGCAAAACTAAAAGCAGGAATATTCGATGGACCTCACATCCGGAAAATGTGTAGGGATCAGAATTTCATCACAACTATGAACAAAGTGCAAAAGGCAGCTTGATTAAGTCTCAAGAGAGTTGTTGAAAACTTTTTAGAGAACCACAAGAGTGATAATTGCAAAAGAATTGTGAGAAATATGATACTGACCTGCGGTGAAATGGGATGTAATATGAGCTGGAAGTTACATGTATCAAATTCCCATATTGACTATTTTCCAATGAATTTGGCTGATTACAGTGAAGAGCATGGATAAAGATTCCACCAAGATATTAAAGAGTTGGAAAGTCGCTACCAAGGGAGGTGGGATATGAATATGATGGCAGACTTTTGTTGGACATTAAAGAAAGAACATACACAGAAAGGAGTTGAAAGGTCGTAGAATCCATTACGTCGATCTTTCGAAAATAAAAGAGTGCGATACTCAAGAAGGACGTGAATTGCAAGGAACTCGCTGTGAATTCGGACTCAGAAGCCTAGAAAACATAGGATACGACCACTTTACATCAGAAAAATACATGTTTTACATAAAATAACCAATTCGCCATGTTCTTTTAGGTTTAGGACGGAGTGTGACGTCATAAAACCCCAACGACTCCGGATTCGTACTGAGCGACCTCGAAAACATAAGATATGACCACTTTGCATTGAAAAAATGCATATTTTACATGGAATTACCAGCTTTCCACGTTTTCGTTTCGAGGTTAGGAAAAAGTGTGACATCATAGAACCACAACGACTCCGGATTCGTTCTCAGCGACTTCGAGAACATAGAATATGACAACTTTTCATAGACAGGAATCATGTTTTACCTGAAATTATCAATTTTCCATGTTTTTTGAGGTTAGGAACGAAATGTGACGTGATGGAGCAAAACCAGCTCCGGATTCAGCGACCTTAAAAACGTAGGGTAAGTCTATTCTGATTTCTGCGGCTAACAGTTTTTTTTTTGCGGAGCTGTTTTCTTATTGCCTAATTCAGTCTCCCAGTCTTCTCTTTGATGTCCTAAAAGTTTATTCAGCTTTTCAGGACATACCAACTGTACTTCTATTTATTGCAAATCCTCTATGCTAGCTCGCGTCTGCTTCGACTTAATAATTCTTTTTCTTCTCTAGCCTTGACCAAGGTACACGTTCGAAACTAAGAGGTGGTGACCGTTCCGCATTCAGAAGCCCTCATTATCCTTATATCCCTCACAAGACCTCTCAGCCAATCATTTGTAATAAACAAGCCTTTTTCTGAGCGAAAGCTAATCAATTTGTCTCCATTACTGTCCGTTTTTGGTTCTCCGAAATGACCCAGTATCCTGTTGTTACCATTTATTGCATTAAATTCACTCAAGAACGTGAGATTGATAATGTTGTTAAGTGCATTGATTCACAAATACACTCAAGTGTCTACTCAATTTGAATCTCGGGTATAGACTGCTATGACAATGAGGTTCTTCTAAGAATTTCTACGATGTAAGCAGTCAGGGGGAATTGTTGAACTCCCCTGAGCCCACGCGCCTCACTTTCTCACGGTGCTTGGACCCCCTCATCCGCGAATACGAGCTAGTGGCAATTCTGGGGAGGTGGTATACCAAGATTTGTTGAAAGTAGAGTTCAGATAATTATCTATTGAAGAAGGAAGACAGTAATAGCTTCGAAAATTTGGCGCTATTTATTTGATAAAATGCAAATGTTGCAATAAAGTTTATGTAGGTGAAACTGGCAGGAGATTGAAAACCAGAATTGCTAAACGCAAAAGAGGTTGTGAAGTTGAGAGTTTTAATACAGGTTTGTCACAACATTCTTGGTATATTAATCGTTATTTCGATGTTGAATTTAGTAATATTAAAATATTAGCTACTGAGAAAAACTCTTATCAATGATGTACCATTAAATCCATATTCATAAATAAATTTCGTTATATTTGTGTTAATATATAGACTAAAGTTTTGAGCATTAATAATATTGATCAAAGTATTATAACATAATGTCGTCTCTTCAGTAACAATTTTTTCTTACAATTTACATTCAATTCAGTTTCGCGTTTCCTCATAAGTAGTTTTCTGTAAACTCGCCCGTATCTGTCGAAGCGTAAGAAAATTTTGAAATAAATATGAATTAGCCGATGACTCTTTTTTTTTTATTTTTATGTGACTGAAAACGGAATGAGTCACTTCTTCAATTTACAACGTCGCTTATTTAATATGAGTACATTTAAAGAGAAACCTCGTGCCGCTTTTGTTCTTTCATTCCTCTACATAGTGTGTCAAAATTCATTGACATTTATAATTTTTTATGGTACAAAGCAATATTGGTGCAATAGAATGAATTCATCACGTAATTCATTTGAGCAATATAAACTTAAGCAAGGATTCTCTTAGAAGATCATTCAAAAATATAATAAATTTTCTACATGACAGGTACTTAGAATAAAAAAGCGTTCTTCTTAAATTTGCAGGTCATAAATTTTTTAATCAAAAAATTGAAGAAATCCATGCAGGTTTCCTTTTTTATACACAAATTGGTGCAAAAAAAAGCAATTCAGGTTAAACACACAGTAGATTCCGAAATACCAAAAGTGCTGTAGCTCAATTTAATCTTCCATTCAATATCAAAATGATCCAATCTAGTGAATCGAAAAATCGACTAATCCAACTTAACGGTCTTAGCAACCGACAGTCGTGTTGTTTTTTTTTTGCAAATAGACGGAGAAAAGAGAAATTTTTTAACTTGAATTAACTTGAGACGCTTCAAATTCCTAAGATTTCAAATGAAAGTAATAGGAAATTTCAAAAATAGAAGAGTTTAATAAATCAACGAGATGGTGTAGCATTTTCAAGTTTTTCGATACAATGAGGAAACAATATTGTGAAACTTGTAAATAGCCTGTATGGTCTACAAAACATACCGTATTTACAAGTTATTGCTTCACAACGGAAAAAATAGAATTATATACACACTCAATACTTAACCTTAGGTTAAAACCTCGAAATTCGATGAAGTACAATTTGAGTCCTTCACTTCAAGTTCATCATTTTATATTGAAAACAATCGTCAACATTTTCAATAATCGACTTTGGTAAGTTAAATTGAATGGTGTCATTCCACAACAGCCTAAACGGCCTCTTTATAGAAATGAAAGTTTCAAAAATATATATAATAAATTGCTTTTGAGAGATTGGAATTCATAAAATATACAAATAAATGAGTGAAGTTCTAATAGGTACGAAAACTTTCTTCTGGGCGTCAAAAACACCCTTCTTAAATTATATTTCAAAAAATTCCTTCTGCCCCCGCATTGTAGATATAGCTAAAAATTACAGAAAACGAATATATGAGGAATGTTGACATTGAAATAATTTTTATTGACTCTAAATTATAAGAAATTATTTGAATGGGATGTATTGCTTTTAATGTGACAATAAAATTGATTTTCGGTGTCTAAATTATCAGAAAAGATAGCTCGGAGCATGTCGATCTGTACCTTCATAGCAAAAAATGATTGAAATATTTTTTACCCTACCTAAGTGAGCTTGACATTTCAAAATATTGAAAAAATTCGACTCTTTTCCTATTTTTTTAGGGTTACGGTAACTTTCTCGACTACTTGACCATGGTCTAAATGAGATAGAAATGATGTCGAGTGAACTTAGACTTACAACTATACAATGAGGAAGTGACTAAAATAATCCTCACCTGGCCAGAATGACGTTGATCACTTAAAAAATTCTCAGAAATCAAATTTTCCGCTATTTCCTCAGAATTATATCACTTTCATAGACAATTTGGCAATCATAAGAGTATTATATATTTCTCGAAATATATCCTGAATAAAATAGGAAAACATAATATTCGGAACATGTATTACTTTGTTATAATATCATTAAATTATCAAAGTATTACTTTTGTGCCGATGTCTGACATTAGTTTCAATTCAATCATCCAGTTTAATTTTCGAACCGAAGTCATTTGAAGTTTCAACAATGGGCAAAATCTAAAAATTTCAATTTTTAAATATCAGATGATATTTTGATGTGTTCACGGACAGCTCGCTAATCTCAAAAATAAAATAAAAAACCTATGTACTGCAATTTTCGAGCGCATCGTGGTTTTGTTTACATTTTACCAGTGCACCATGGCACACCGCGCTTATGTTCACATTTTGTTTTTCCTACCCGCATTTTCAGAAAAAGAATTCAGTTCAGTTTTGATTTCCTAATTGCGAGTATGTTATAAAAGAGCTGGAAAACGCGAATCTTAAACAGCATTTCTTTTTCACAATTAATTCAGTAAATGTGATCTGTGAATTGTTAGTAATTTGTGTTTATGAAAATGGATTTTCTAAGGAATGTCCAATCATTGGGCAATACGGTGAGTTTAGTAACCGAAGATTACCTACACACTTGGATGTCATAAGATACTTATTTTTCGAATGCGAAAATTCTAACTAAAGAAGAATCTGAAAGATACTCAGGTTTTTCTGAAATTTCGCTTCAAGTTGTGAAAAGGCTGCAGAATATGAGGAGTGAAAGTTACATCTCAATTCTTACAGAAGCAAAAACCGCAAAGATCGTTCAAACAGATCAAGATAAGTTGAGGGAATTAAAAAAGTCGCACGAAAGATAAAGATAAATCCTGGTACAAAAAGAAATCAAATGCGTTCTGTGCAAATTAATCAAAGTTAAGGTAAACGTCCCAGTTTGGGCGAGTGTAGGGATTTGTGCGGCGTATTTTGCTTGTAAAATTATTTCAAATCTCATGAATTGAGAAGAGCTCCTAATATCGCACAGTTTGAACATTTTTTCATTAATATCTTTTTTGCTCATCGATATAAACAAACAATTTTTATTGAATAATAGAGGATATTTCATGTTTTTCCGATGAACCTATTTGGGCGAATGAATTTTTCCTCTCACCCAGTTTGGGCGATTCGAATGTCCCATTTTGGGCGAGCGACGCCATGTTTGATTTCCTACAGTGGTGAGATATCGTGATTGACACTGAGACCAAATTCAAGTTTGTAATCAGGAAAAAAAAGACCAAGGAACATTTCTAAGTATGTACCCTTCTAGTTATAAGTTTTCGAACAAATTATACCTATTCGTTGTAAGGTTTATGAATTTATTTGAAGTCATGTCCTTCTCTATTACATATGAAATTCTATCGTTATCTTTGCGAAAGATAACATTCCGATGGCGCCGCACGTTGTTCGCCCAAGTAGGTACAAGGAATTACGCTATCCCGAATAGGGCGGAAAAAATGGCTGTCGCATTATCATTGTAGTCGTTTCGCGTACATTTTTGTCAATTATTCAACACAAATGTAGAAAAAACACGTGTCATGACAGGGAAAAGCTTTAAAAATTGAAATAGTGTGCTTGTTATCTGAAAAAATGCATAATTTTTATGTGACCTTGTTGTTTGTAAACATTCGCCCGAACTCCCCCATTCGTTTTTTCCGTTCGTATTAAGGAGGCAGAAAATATACGAATTGTGCATTACTTTGAGTTATATTGAAGAGTTTTTCCAAAAAGACTCAAAATCATCACTGACTTTTCAATGAAACACTCGTACCACAAAAGTTTTCACACACTGTTGTGACGAAAAACAACGCATCGTGTCAACTCTCGAACTGACAAGTCGAGAGCAATGTTATGCTCGATCGGTCACAGATGGCGACACGCGTGACTATATAACATTTAAACAATACGAATACATAATGAAATGACTATAAAACCTATATCAAAAATATATTTAATCGATTCTAGAATGTGATGAAACTATTGCTAGTGTCATAGACTTTAAGATTGCCATGGATTTACCTATAGCTTTTGAGCATTCGCCCAAACTGGGTCACTCGCCCAAACGGGGACATTTACCTTATTTGACATTGCGGCTTGTATGATAATGCTTCATGCACTTGTGAGATAGATCTTTCCGAAGCTGCCAGAGTGTTTGTCTCAGATCAGCGATCTCTCAAGCGAATGAGAAAATCATTTACGTCTCTTCCGAAAATCGATTTGGAACAATCAGATTATTATGAAGTACAATCGAAGCAATCGATGACTGATGTACTTCAAGACCAAGGTGAAGAAATTATTCAGAGAAAGCGTCAGGAGGTGAAAATTAAGGGTGAAAGTTCTTACTGTGGCTTGATTATGGGTGACAATGTAAAAGACGATTACCAGCCGCCGAAGAAGATTTAGAGGATGCATGGGTCCCTTATTGAAATAAATTCACAGATCAGACGAGATTAAACTGTCCAAAATTTCCAAAAGTCTGCGAAAGATACGGCATCGGATATAGGTCTGCTTCTTCACTGGCTTCGGCAATTTGCGACGACGTGAGTAAGTACATTCCGAAAGTGAAAGGTTAAGTTTTTGACAAGAATAAACTGTACCGGGACAAAACGAAATCTCGTCACCAATTTGAGAAAGAGCAGCTCTGGTTGGCTTCAAAGATGGAGGCTTTTTACTGCGATGGCAGAAAAGACGAAACAAACGTAATGGATGGAACAATTAGTTGTGTGGGCTGTGATGAGTGCCTTACGAACACTGGTGAACGCGCAGGTGTAATTCAATTGCAAGAATTGAAATTGGCTAAGCCGCTACAATTGCATGTCTGTCAGCTTTATGATAATTACCTGCCATTCAAAGCTTTGTTGATGAAACGTGATGGAGGAACTTCAGATCCTAACAATTTTTCTGGTCCAAACGAAAAATGCTTAGCTTCTTGTAAAGAACTTTCAGTTGCAAACGTCGATGCTGTCAACAGTTCCTATTCTCCTGAAGTGGACACCCATGATCTTAATTCTGATCAAAAGTACCTGCTAGATATATGGAATGCTATCAAGGAAGAAGAGTGTTCTGAAGATCTTGCTCAAGAAAGTCCAGGGAAAATATCGTACGTCAGGTGGTTGAATAGGATGAGTAGAACTCTTCGAACTTACATTGGGAAAGAGAATCCATCATTTGAGTTGAGAGTTTTAGTTCAGTTCATCTTGACAGAATATGTCACAATGTGGTTCAAAATAAGGTGTCAACCATCTATTAATGATGCCCCAAAACATCTCTGAGAAAGCGTTTCTCTGAGTGCGTACACAAAAAAAGATCTCGCTGAATGTATTCAAAAAGTAATACAAAATGGTGCCCACTTTGCTGACCCAGGAAATTTTCTCCTCTCTATGCTGTGTGACGAAAGGCAGGAAATCCGTAAGCTCGCGGTGTCTAGAATAATTTCTGCGGGACAATCAACTGGCAAATCAAAATTGAGGAAATTCAAGGTCGCTCCGTTGAATTTTGACGCAAAAGACTACACTGAACTCATCGACTGGAAGAAGTGCAAAATTTCGGAACCGCCAGTAACGAGATCGATGACAATTAAAAACCTCACCGGATTCGCAACGAAGGACGTAACTCATCTCATTTCCAAAGACATTTTCCATCTTCAATGCCATACTCAAGCAGTGGAAGCGTGTGTTAAAGAAGTCACATCCGCATCCTGACAAGCTTACGCCTCTGACGTCAGAGATGGAATCATCCGATCAAGATTCGATAGTCGGAAGAGCTTGCCCGTTTTGGAAACGAAAAATGATTTCGTTTCAAAATTAAAATAAAACGACAAAATTGAAACTAATGTCAGAAATCAACCTAAAAGTAGGTTATTGGTGATACTTTGATAATCCAATGACATTATAACAAGCCAATGTATGTTTCGACTATTCCTTGATTTGATTTTATTCAGCATATATTTAAAGAAATATATAATAATCGTATGATGGTCAGATGATTAATAAAAGTCATATAACTCTAAGAGAGTAGCGAAAAAATTGAATTCTGAGAATTTTTTTAATCCTCTACGCCATTCTGGCCAGATAAAAATGATTTAAATTACTTCCTTATTGTACAGGTATAAATCTAGGAACACTTGAGAACATTTCTACTTTATTTAGACACAGAGAATTAATTTTGTTGTGAAATAAAAAGCAATATGTAACTTTTAGATACTTTTTTGCACATAAATCAAAATCAATAAAAATTATTCTGATTTCGACCTGATTCATATAATATTTTTGCAACATCTTTGAAATACATGCTCCTTACGTATATCAGACATTTCATGGTCGAATAGTCGAGAAAATTGCGGTAACCTTAAGGAAATCGCGGAAAAGTCGATTTTTTCGATATTTTTGAACTTCAGTGTCACATAGATAGGGTAAAAAATATTTGAATCCTTCGTTCATATATAGGTTCGAATCTGTCTGCTTCTGTTTCTTCCGATAATTTATATATCGAAAAATAATTTTATTGCCAAATAAAGAGAAATATATCACTTTTAAATATTTTCTTGTGATTTAAAGTCAATGAAAATTATTTTAATGTCAATATTCCGTACATATTATTGTCGAAAAAAATTGCAGATACATTCATATTAATTATATCGCACATTATATAAAAAATAGTCGAGAAATTTCCCGTAACTCTAAGAAAATAGCGACCAGGTCGATTTTTCCGATTTTTTGAAATTTCAAAGTCACTAAAGGAGAGTAAAAAATATTCGAATGGATTATTGCTAAGCAGGTATAAATAGACTTGCTCTGAATTATTTTCATTGATAACTTAAATCTCAAAAGAAAATATTGATTTCCGAATTCAAAGATGTGCTTCGTTTTTTGTGAATAAAACTTGAAAAGCTTTGAGAATTCCATGGATGTCCGAAAATTTCGGGCAGTTTTCCAGGAATCAGGAATTTTCACTACCTTTGCTCTATCTACATAAGATACCGCACGTTTCATTGAAATGATTGACCACACGTACAGAATATTTCAAAACAAACGCTTTGAAATACCTGGAAGAATATATAGTAAGAATTTTGGGATGGTAAATATTCTTTGATTTCACGTCCCGGACAACAATGGTATCAATTTGATCGTAACAGAAAGGTTCTTCCTTAATTAATGCGACTGAAAACAATTTTTAATTATATTAACGGTGGGAACTGTCCCAGACTACGATTTATTTGAAACTTTTTGCAGTGAGAGAAAAGTCACATGTTTGTACTTAAGAAAGGAGACGACAAGGAAAGTCTTTGTCAAACTTATGGAAGTTCAAAAATATTGCACGTTATTCTACGATCCTTTTCTCCTTTAAAAAGTGAAAAGATTAGTTTTCAGATAATTATATTTTTATTCGGGAATAGGTACACTTAAGGAAAATAATACATAATTTTTATATTTGTATTGTCCATCTTGCGATTAATCTTCGCGTAAGTAAGGATTCCTTCATGATGAAAGCAGTTGAACTCCCACCACGTATCCATTACGTAATTCGAACACAGTAAACCGTAAGCGCTCTTGAATACGCTCATAATGTTTAATATCCCATCTCCGGCAGTCATCGTCAGATGGAATAATATTTCTCTCTTCACAAAGAAGTGAGGTCACTCTTCCAGTTTCATCCTCAAACACACCAATTCTTCTATCCAGATAAACGATAGTCCTAGCTGGTCGCCGCGGAAATGGACCTCCTTTGCGAAAAGAACAAAAAGATTTGCGATTTAAAAAAAGGTTAAGATTAAATCTGAAAATTAAACACTGAACAACTTCATTTGCCGAAGCTGAAAAAACGGCCCAATTTTGGCTCAATTTGGACATTAATAGTTGACTAATGTTACGGGGCCAATCTCAGGTTTTATCGACTGTTTAAATTCGCCAAATGGATTAAAACGCTGAGACTAGCCTGACTGTTCGATGCCCAAATTTGGCCAACATTGAGCCATGTTTCCTGCTTCGGCAATTCGTACTTGGTATCATGTTCCATTCTTCTGCATTTGCAAGTGCATAAATGTAATTTTGAGGTCCATAAGTGCGCACTAAAAAAAACAAATCATGTGCATGTTCCATATAGATTCCACTACCGAAACATCTCAGTTGTCTTCTATTTGGAATTGGACTATATATTAGAAAATTGATGTCCTTCACTATTCCATTAACATACCACACTCCAACTTGTCTGTTATCATACTCGAAAGTGTAACCTGGTGGACGGGCAGCATTCAATTCTGTGATTTGGAAATGAAGATTTGTTATGTAAAAAATATTTGAAATCAATAAGAAGAAATTTTAGGTCTTTTCTAGTACGAAAAACATAGGAACATTAAAAATCAATCTCAAAACTAAACACTGACTAATACTAAACTATAAAGCTCTCAAAATTGAACTTTATAGACAAAAATTGAAATTTACAGAACGAAATCCATGAAGTCTGTTTCCGAATATGAGCTGATATAAATTTGAAAATCTTAACGATTCCCCGAGATATGACTAGAAATGTTGAAGCGTTTCTACGTCGAATTTCAGGCAGCTTAAGCAGCGACAGCAGTCCTCGTCCACAGAAACTCGACTCAGACACGTTCAGACATTTTTTGTAATTTTTCGAGAACCCGTAAGAATTTTTCAAATTTTATTCACCAAATTTGAAGATCAGATTTCAGTGATTGCGTCCTGTGAATTTTTTTTTTTCGTACGCTCCCCAAGTCAAATCACGAGTTGAAGTTGAGTTACAAAATCCGAGATATTCTCGGCGATTACTGCTCCACTGTAGGACAAAAACACTTTCTCTAGACAAATCAGTCATAGTTTTTTCTTCTTAAAAATTGATTCCACTTTTTTGTAGCTAGTCGTATTTATGTAAATGTCAATCATCATGAAATCAGTAAAGACACTCTTTACACCTAATATCTAGCAGGATACAACATTTAGCAGAATTTGTTTGTTTCCTTATCAACAAAACCGCTGCAAAGTAGTGTGGTGGATGCGTTCATTGTATGGTGTGTTTTCAATTGTGATCATTTCGTGAATACTGTGCGTCCTCAAAGAGGATTTTCGTTCATAAGGAAATAATTCTTTGGCAAGAATCCGGCTGTTATATTTGCCATAATTACCATAAAAGACTGCTATTAGAAGAGAATTTTGGATTTTGAAAGTAGTCTGTGGGGATGGAAAGGGCGATATTGTCTGCGTTTTTTATCATTAATTTTTTATTCCTTATTGCTCATTATTCATTGTTTGAAGTTTATTTCTCATCGGTCATATACGGCTTTCAAATTATTCAATAGATTCATCTCACTAACATGAATGAATTGTATGCTTAAAATATTGGTGCATTTCAAAAATGGAGAATTTTTTATGCTTCAAACGTTAAACAAATTGGGAAATCTGTCTATATTATGATTTTATTTTGTCATAACAGGCCTGTTGCATACATCAATCAATTTTTATCATCCGAACGAGTCCTACAACTCGTATGTCGAAAAATGAAGTTAGAAAATTTTTATCGTTACAAAGCTTCCTCTGTGAGGAAGCAATTAATCAGTGGACATGCTACTTCATGATTTAAAATACTTTAGGGCTTCATTTTTCAATTCTTTTTTCAAGACACACGTAACAGAAATGCCTAGTTATAGTTTTTTTAAAAATTCAAAGTGAATGTTAATGTTATGAACAAAATTAATAGACAAATGTATGTCTTAATCATTTTCGCACTCTAAAGACTGCACTCATTTGACAGAATCAGATAACAAATTGTCGACAAGTAATAATATGGCTCAGTCTCTATCACCTAATAACAATTGCAAATTGTGTAAATGAATCTTATGAGCAAATACAGATTGTTGACAATTTTCTTCCAGCAGATTTTCTTTTTTTCAAAAGATTCAATTTTAAATGACTTAAAAAAATCTTGCCCTTATGAAACTTCATCAGCAACCAATAATTATGGATTTTCTAAATAATTTTATAAACAAATTGACAACTTGTCTACATGTGAGCAAATGATTGTCATTTTTTCACGATGTCGACTACCAATAAATCAGAAAAGACGTTATTCATTAGGAGACCTATTTAGGTGACAATATTTGTTATATGTTTAAATAAATTTGACAAAAGATACATATTTTTGACAACTATGAACCAGCAGATTTCCTTTTTTCGAATGAATCTGTTTTATGTTACTTGGCAAAATCATTCCATTGTGATACTTTATCAGCAAACATTAATTGTTTTTTTCTAAATAATTTTACAATAAAAATTCACAGCTTGACTATTCGGCAACAAATGGTTGTGATTTATTTTTCACGAAATGCACTACCAATGACTTATGAAGGACTTAATTATCAGAAGACTTTGTTAGGCGATAACATTTGTGATCAATTCAAATAAATTTTGTTAACAAATACAGATTCCAGTCAATTTACAAACTGCAGATATCCTTACTTCAACAGAATCGATGTGACATTATTTGGAGAAAACCTGCCCTCACAATATTTTATCAACGAACATTGATTGTTTGTGTTATGAACAATTTTATTTCAAGATCCGCTATTTCGTGATTTTTTAAGATTTCGTCACCATGGACAGTAAATTTGAAATTCTTTGGAGAAACGATGGCGCACTATTCGAAAATGACAAAATCGCGG
The DNA here is from genome assembly GCA_032362435.1 of Melikaiella ostensackeni. Taxonomy (NCBI): domain Eukaryota; kingdom Metazoa; phylum Arthropoda; class Insecta; order Hymenoptera; family Cynipidae; genus Melikaiella; species Melikaiella ostensackeni. Next base: position 6,426,985 of record JAUMHM010000016.1, read on the forward strand.
ATTTTTGGTGAAATTTTTCTATCAACAATTGATAAACTGATTATTGAATGAACACTGTTTGTTGTTGAAGTTTTAGAAGTGAAGTATTTTACCAAGTGATTCAAAATCGATTCCCTAGAGAAAACAAGATCTGATGGTTAAAAAATTGATCATAGAATGAACAATTATTGATTGCTAATAAACTGTCACAGTAAAAGGATTTCCCTAAGTGATTCAAAATTGATTCGGTTGAGAATAGGAAATCTGTCGGTTGAAAATTCACGAAAATGAGAGCTAATGGAATCGTGGACAGTTTTGTGTGGCTGATTTACCAACAACAAAAAAATATCACTAATTTGTTATTTGAGTTTAATGATTACAAACAGCTCTAATTCTTCATATTTATGCTACCTACTTTTGATTGTTTACTGATATTTTCTCAGAAATGCATGAAATAAAGAAGTTTACCTTTAATAAACAGAAATTTTCGCAATAGATTGAAATTCTTCATTTCTTTAATTGTTATGAGCAAATTATTAGATAAAAGTAGCATTTGCTGCATCTTCGATGTTTCAGTTCATTATTTCTACTTATTTCGTCGTTCAATTATGTAACAGTAATAACTAATTATGGCCGGAAAGTAAACGAGAACAATTTTTATTGTTACAAATGATCTTCATAAATAAATTGCAAGGATTTTCTGAAGATTTTAGAGAATTTGAAATATTCCAGGCTGTTTCTACAGATTCGAAGAAATTCCGAAGAGCTCTGAGAAATTGAATAATATTTTCTCAAAAAAACATGAAATTAGTTCCCACTGAATCTGGTCGAATAGCAATCTTTTATGGGATAATATTATTCTTGTGATTTGAGAAATAGAGTGCACAGAAAAAGAAAAGCTTTCTGTGCTCAAAAATGCGATATAAATGAGTAACGATTGTTATGACAATGAACATTGTTGTTCGATGGCAATCTCTTGCATTAAGGAATTATTTTTGAGAATTGACAGGGCAAAAGCTTGAAACGATTGTTACTTTTGTTACAACGATGTCTCAAATATGGGTCTGTCACGATATCACGTTGAAAAGAGGTAGGGATTTGACCGACATTATTTTTGTGACTAGTCAAAGTGGTGCCTTCCCGCCCCCAGATACGTTGGAAAGGGGTAGAGGTTTGACCAACATTATTTTTGTGAGCAGCCAAAGGTTGACTATTTACAGTGTTCCTGGCCGTACATATGTTAAAAAGCACCTAAACGGTGAGTTAAATGCGATCATTCCAATACAGTGGCAGGTCCATATTTGAGACATCTTAGTAACGAAAGTCACAATAATTTCAAACTTTTCCCGTGCCAATTCGCTTCATTTATGGTTCAATTAAGGATTGTAATAGTTTTTTACCTTACAAATTTCTTTTCAGCTATAGTAGGGGTGACGGCCCTATTCTGCAATTGCACCAGTTTCCGGTCATGATGAGTTATGACTTTTACACATATGACAAAGACACCGTTCCTGTCCTCAAGGATAGAGGGTCACCGTGCCGAAGGTTTCTGCTGAACACGATTTCAAGAGTTGATAAGCAGTTGCCGGCAATTGACCAGAGATGGTCCCAAAGGAAAAACCCCCAAGCCAAGGCGTGAAAAGCCGTGCAGAAACCTGAATGACACCTGGGTGAGGTGACTTATACAGTGTCTCTGGAATATCGGGTGACCTGCTAGAGTATCAGCCTGACCGTTGCATGGAGCGCTCTACAAGGGTGGACGAACCCTTTCCCTAGCTTGTAGTGAGAGCAACTATGACAAGATTAAACCCAGTTGTGAATGCAGTTCAGAATGATCGAACGCGCAGAGCACCCGATAATGAGTCAGCCAACAGTGCCGATCGCCCTAGAGTCCGTGGTGCTGCAAACAATTTGGATGGAAACACGATGACGGATCGGCGAGACGGTCGACATCTTGAGTGAACGGATCGACTCAGAGATGACTTGCTAGTTTGCTACGATGCCAGCATCATTCCTGCTCGCAGGGGTTACATGGCACGTCCGCACATTTTCCGGTGACAGAAGCACCCAAAGCTTTCGCACGTTTCGAAACAGAGGTTGCGAAACCGCGCCCACAATCACTTGCAAACAGGAAATATACGCGAAACGCTTCCCCAACCGCTGCAAGAACAAGCCGCAGATGAAAAAGTGGAAGCGACATTAATCCCAACCGTGGAAATCAGGCATCCTCGAGAGATAATGGCGATTTCAGGACGAGGAAAGACATCATCACTCAGGTTCCTTATGAGCCCCAAGATTTAGCTAAAATGGATGACGTCCTTCGTGCGGATGTCTCGGAAGGAATCCAACCCCTAGACCATCACTTGTTCAGCTTATGATTCAGCGAGAGCAACGGCCGATTCAAATCGAAGGGTAAAGCCAACGATAGAGCGAGAGACCATAAGGCGCTTGCATTAGCTAAACAAAAAAATTGGCTGGGCTAGACAAAACGCATCCCGTAATTAGTGTATGATTGACTACATAACATCTGGAAAGCCCTTCACGGCAAAGGTCCAAAAGTTCGCTCACGAACTGAGAATCCACTGCCACACATTGAACAAGTCAAAGCTCCTATCAAGCAGCCCATTCTTGACGAAATACAGGTGTTACCTGACGCTAGGAGGAGAATACAGAAGAGGGACAGATAGGTCAGGGAGAATCAACAGTTTCTCGCTGACCCACCGCGCCTCTTCCGCGATCCGCCTGTTCCTGTCAATAACTCGCCTACGTCCAAAGAGGAAGGGACTTTTTGGAGAGAAATTCACGAAGTTGAACACGCACTGCATTAAGACACTGAGAACATCATGCGTTTCAGTGTGTCAAGATTTGTTTAAAGCGAGGACGACTTTCTAGCCTTAGTGATGACCCCGAACTCGTGGAGAAGAGTGCTATTAGACACCTTTGCGCTGCGTGGACATGCCTAAGCGTGTTAGAGAGCCGCATTTAGGATATGGCATCAGCGAAAGAGGCTTTCCGAAGCAGAAACAAGTGAATACTTGTTTCTGCTTCGGAAAGATTTGACAGATTTTGCCTTCGACAGATTTGGCCTTCCAATCTGTCGGCGTTGAACAAGCTTAAACATCCCACGCCGTGAAGGCGGACGCGGACTTCTAAATATCCAGTGTCTTTATGACCGAATTATCTTGGGTACAGCT
>JAUMHM010000016.1:6448197-6463748 GCA_032362435.1 Melikaiella ostensackeni
GTACTGCGCACCAGGCTGTATCTTTTTCTCCGCGAGCGAGGAAGAGACAGCCTGATGTGCAGTACAAACTACGCAACGATCGAGTGGCCACATAGGCGCCGTCATTTCAGCCACCGGTGCTCTAGCCCCTCCACTCGAGTTTCCTGTTCTTATTATATACGTTCTTGACCTACCCTGTAACCATCCCCAATCAATACCCTACACAACTGAACAACCTTCATTAAAATCAGTTAACTCCTTCAGAAGTTATAAGGGAACAGAAAGACAGACAAGCACCACTTCCTTTTTACATATTAGTGCAGATTTTGAAATTAAATCAAAATGCATTAAAATTACAATTTACTTCTTTTGCAATTAAATTTTAGTGAAAAACGTTGATACTGACATTGAGAAAATGATTTATTTTTATTTGTTATGTTCATTTGGTGCCATACGAGACAATGTTGATTTAAAAATCAATAGTAATATGCCAAAAATTACATTGAGTAAAAAAAAGAATGTATTGCCAAGTCAAAGAATAGTATATTGTGCATCGTGTTGTTGGAGATATAAGAGATTTCAAACGAGTGTGAAGTTAATCGCCTATATATCCAACACGATGCACACGATATGTTGTCCAATTATTGTAGACAGAAATGCGGCTTTGGAGCGAGCTGAGAGACAACGAAGTTATAAATGCTTCTATCGTTTGACGGATCATCAACTTCAATTTGGAGGTTTTGTTTCACTTCGTCAACGTGGTACCCAGAGCTCACGTCAGATATCGTTACTATCGAATTACACTTCCTCCACGCTAACTTCACTTCTCTCGCTCACTTTTCCCACTAATGAGGGAATAGTATACTATGTGAAAATTGCGCGAAGTAGGTGATTTAAGACAAGTGTGAAGTGGCAATCACACGTATCCAGAATCACCTAAGCGCACTTGTCACACATACTATTTTTTTAAACAACTGAGTTTAAAGTGTGCAAAGAATTGACCGATGTTATTTGCGCACGATTAGGTGAGCGCGAATAAATTCTGCCATAACATGTGAGAATCGGAGCTTTGCGCACGTTAAGCAGGCAAAAGAAACCGAACTTCGAACGCAGTTTTTTGAAAAATTGAGTTTTCTCCACGGACACGTCATCGATCGAGGAATCTACAACTTCGTCGTTTTACAACGAGCCTCCAAAGTCGCATTTCTCACGCGGGTATTGGACAAATGTCTATTATTAACAATGAAACATTCTTTAATATTGTAAAAAATTTATATATATTTCATTACTTTTATTCAAATTTTTCTAAAAGCAAACACAATTTATGACAAAGAATTTCTATCTAAGAGAATTATTATATACTTCACCGTTTTTATTTCCTTTCTAAAGATTTAAATTTAGATAACACAATTTTACTTTAAACGATTTGATATCACAATTGTTTTTTAATCTCATACAAAGATTTAATTTCATCTCTTGAATAAAAAGATTATTAAATAATTGTATACTCAGGTTAAACTGAGACGTAGTATAAATAAACAATTATGCTTCGAAAGATTTAATATCGCAATCGACTTTTTATGTAACAAAACTCAAGACAACTTCTTTAACAATCATATAATTGCAAAGCAAAAAAATTCAATGACCTTTGAGTTCAGAAAGTTTAAAACTCTTCTCAAAGGAGAAGAGTGGTCGGTAACATTACTGTTATATGACCTTCAATGTTACCGTCACCGAGTTGATATTCTTTCGTTACAACTCTAATGCCAGCTTTATCAGCTGGTGTCAACGCACACGCCACTTCCGCCGCGAGATGTGAGCAGAAAACAGTGGATGCAGTGTATCTTCCATGGAGAATAGACATAAGGAGACCAGAGTAGTGCAAACAATAACGAGTATTTTAGCACAGATATTTCTTCTTTCCCGAAAAAGCTTAGTGTACGCAAACTTTTGCCATAGCGAAACCCCTCGGTGTTGCAGAAAACTTCACAAAGTGCCTTTTCCCGATTTTGAGATGAAATTATGGATGCGACGTGTATATTTGAGCGAATCTACTGCTTTTGACACTTTTTTGTACACTATTCTATTAACCTTGAGGGGAGGACACTCCAAATTTTTAATTTCGTGTTTTATCATGAATACCTACCAAGCATGTTGATAGTTCCTAAGGTATTCGTCTTGATCGTCTTTACAGGATTCAGCATGTAATGTGGAGGACTAGCTGGACTAGCAAGATGATAAATTTCATCGACTTCTAAATATAGAGGTCTAATGATGTCGTGATGAACTAGTTCAAAATTCTCGTGACCTACCCAATGTTCGACATTCCTTTTTCTGCCCGTAAAAAAATTGTCAACAACAATGACTTCGTGTCCAGCAATCATCAGCCGATCTACTAAATGGGAACCTACGAATCCAGCACCCCCTGTTACTAATATTCGTTTACGGTTCTTGTAATTAAGGAATTTAACTATAGGAAAGCTTTTGAGGACTTGATTATCGATCTTTGTTTCAATATGCATCAGCTTGACTTCGAGTTCGCGAATTCTTTCTTTGGCCTCCTGGAGATCTCTGATCTCCATAGTCGGACGATCGTCTGTAGATTCTCTCGCTGCCTCCGGCCTAGATTTAATGTCAGTTTGGGCATTACCGCTCTGATTGAAACGTTGAAGTGGGTTCCTGAAGAAAAATAATTCGTCCTCGGTGCTGATTATGGACTTGTATAAGCCTAGAACTGCAAACAGTTTATTGGTGGTTAGTCTGCGATTAGTCGTCCATAAATCCAAATTTTTTAAATAGGATGACTATCATGCACTGCGCGATACGCTACCAACAGTGTTGGGTAGTTATTTGTTGCAAGTAACTAAGTCATAGCAAAAGTTACATTAAAAGTAACTTCATTAGTAAATTGTGCTTAGTCCAAAGCTTGATGGCGGAACAAAAGAGACCGAAAAATTCAAAAATATATAATCACTTAACAAGCATCTTTTTATGAAGAAATCAAATTGAGATTAAATCAAAATTTAAATTCCTCGTTAACGTCATATATTTTTCTATCGATGGAATAGTTTTCGATCTACTAGTCCAAACCAAAATGGTTTTTATTCATTAGCTGTGAAAAAATTCCTCCCAGTGGAGCTACAGAGACATTTTTCCACAACTTATGAAATTAAAAAATTTCCCAACAAAAAATCAAATGACCAAATTCGGACTAGCACAAATGCTGGCTTTAAATTTGTCAAATTGAAAATGAAAAACGGCTGATCTAATATAGGGGCCATAATTTCAAGATTTTTACATATTTGCATGAAACTTGTTTTATGGAGTTTTTTCGGGATCGCTGATTTATAATTTGACCTGAGAAGTTGAAAATAAAAAATAGCGGATCCAATATAGCGGTCATTATTACAAAATTCTCACATATAGGAATCACCACGTTTCAAATTTCATGTGATTCAGTCTTTTTATTCAATTTTTCAGAAGAATGGGAAAAACAGTGTCGTTAAAGACTGTTTCACACCACTTAGGATTTACATTTTCTAAAAATAGAATCCCATATGTAAACAAATATAAAGTCATTCTTCATTTAGGATTTTTTTTTGCACGTATGAAACGAGACCAAAACCGAATAAAATGAACTGTTCAAATTTTATAAATTAAAAACAATACTTCAAAGAGAACGTTTCAATACATGAACAACAATATGTTTTCTTCCTCGCTTTAATTTGTTCTCCGACCGCAACCTCAACCCGTTAAACCAAAAAACCAAATACAAGAACGGTTCCTAATGCGTTCACTAAATTGGTGTAAAAAATGACTTTGGTTTGGGTTTCGGGTTCGCAGCCCAGCCTGAAAACCCGATTAAAAATATTCCGAAATTTTCGATAATTTTTTTAAATTTATCATAGGCGGGTCGGGTTTTCGTACCGCGTTTCGAACCCGAAAACGAGCCAAATCCACCAGGTTCGGTTTTGAAAAAATGTTCACACCTCTAAATGTAACTAGGAAAGTTACATCACACTTAAATTTGGTTGTGACGTTGTTACGAAAAAAATATAACTGTAACACAACATAAACCATTTTTTTTTATGGTACTTAGATTTAAATTTAAGTTACTTTGAAGGTAACTTATCTGGGGAAGCGTACACATTACTTGTGAAGTACTGGTGAGCAATATTTTCGTCTACCAGGTAGAACGACGTGAAATTGAGGGTCCGGATCAAAGAATGGGTCGCGCGCTCAAAAACGCGGAAAAGAATTGTCCAAGCGTCTCGTGGTATCCAAATTTTAAAGTTCAAAAAATTAAATTTTTGAAAATATGGACATATAGAAAAGGACAAGGCGAAACTTTTTTCTATTCGAAGTTTTTTTGTCCGATGGATGTTTTTAATAGTGGAAATGAAGAAGTGAACAAAAAATTTCTCAAAATTCAATAATTTTTTTAAACAAAAATCGTCAAAACTCAGCTGAATATAATTGAAAATGTTTAAAATTTAGCATACACACGCAGTACACCCTAGCGATGCCTACAAAATGAAGAAAACAATCAAAACTGCCTATTGTTTAATAATAATTAATTGCAAATTAAGACCGGTCGTTGAGCACGTTTTTTTTTAGTTTTGTCAAAGAAAAGTATCGAGGAAACTTCATAGATGAAAGAACTTTCAGTGAGACATTTGTTCCTCGCTATTAAAATAAGATTTCTGGAAATTTTTAGATCGATTCATTAAAAATTGACGGAAATATCCATCATGTAAGAAAGCACGCGTCCTTTATAGGCAAATACCGGCGAGAGTACAAGCGTTTGCAATCGTAGACGGCGTCGCATGCTTTCTTACATAATACCTATTTTCGTCAATTTTTAATGAATCGATCTGAAAATTTCCATAAATCTTACTTTAATAGTGAGGAACAAGTGTCTCATTGCAAGTTATTTCAACTCTGAAGTTTCCTCGATACTTTTCTTTGCCGAAACTAAAAAAACGTGCTTATCGACCGGTCTCAATTTGCAATTAATTATTATTAAACAATAGGCAATTTTGACTGTTTTCTTCATTTTGTAGGCATCGCTAGGGTATACTGCGTGCGTATACCAAATTTTAAACAGTTTCAATTATATTCAGCTGAGCTTTGAAGATATATGTTTTAAAAAATAATTGAATTTTGTGAAATTTTTTGTTCACTTTTTAATTTTTATTATTAAAATATTTATCGGAAAAAAAACTTCGAATAGAAAAAAGTTCCGTTTTGTCCTTTCCTATATATCCACATTTTAAAAAATTAAATTTTTTGAACTTTGGATATCTCGAGACCCATGGACAATAATTTCCGCGTTTTCGAGCGCGCGACCCATTCTTTGATCCGTACCCTCAATTGGACTTGGAATAGGGATTTTTTGAAAAGAATTTTAATTCTGATTTAGAAGAAAGGAGTTTAAAAAATCTTGTACCAAGTTAGAAGTCATAATCTAAAACTTACATCTTCTAAGTTTTGAAAAAAGGGAGTTAATGTATTTCTAAACTATGATAGAAAATTTTGTAAATAAATATAATTTCAACTTGGAACATTGAATTTTTTGAAATAAATATGATCGTGACTTGGAACAGGAAATTTCCTTCAAAAATTACAATTTCCACTTTCAAACAGGGAATTTCCGTGAAGAATTTTAATTTTCACTTTGGAACAGGGGATTTTTGTGAAAAATAATAATTTAGCCTTCAGGACCGACTTTCGGGACGACTAGTCTATCCCCTTTTTCCATCTGCTCCAATTTTTTAGGACAGCTAGACGCAGCCTTTTTCGCTGTCCTGAAAAATTCCGATTTTGTTGCTTATCTAGTTCCTTAATGCCACCCTTTAAACATTGATTCTTAAAAAAGTAGCAAAACATTTTAAAAAGTATACTTTTCTTTAAATCAAATTTTCGATGTTGTATTAAAATAACACTTTATATTGATGTCACAAAATCTTGAATTCTTTTTTGAAAAGCTGAATACTTCTTCTTTATACAAGTTTTTAAAATAATTTCATTATTTATAATTAAAAATCTATAAAATCAGAGGATTCTTGTCGAGAATTTTAATAATATATGAATAGTTTTATTCTGACTCAAGAAGTGATAAAACCTCACGTTCGTTTCAGTTATTCAATTTAATTGACAATGATCTCGTGTCAAATGGTGGCTTCAATTACTATAGGTATGTCTTTCTCTTTCAAATGTAATTTTGCTTTAAAGTAGTTGATACACTATTGTATCTATAAATAACTTAAAAAGTAGACCAAGAGACTCTAGAACTTGTTTCAGGGACTCCAAATGCAAAAATCTAATTGTAAGCTGAAATAATCGATTTAAATTCACTTAATAGAAAGTACATGTAAATTCCGAAATTAATAAAATTCCTAAAGATCAACTGGTAGTTACAATTAAACCAATAATTCACTTAACTCAATATTTTACTACTTTAATAGAGTTCATTCATTCATTCAACATTATTCTAACTCAACTGTTTTCAAAATTGTACATATTACCCAGAAAAATAATATTAAAAAAATCTTTTCCTTTACATGTATGAGATAAATCCAAGACTCAAGCATTTTTCTGCACGGCATTTTTAATTAACACTCGCTAGAAAATTAATGTTAATGTATTTTCGAGTCAAGAAAGTAGACTAGAGGTCACAAGTTATTAATAACTGGAGAACAAAATAAGTGATTCTTTTTGATTATTTTTTTAGAATTCATAAAAGTTATATAATTAAATATCTGTTCTTGGTCAATTAGACTTTTGGGAAATGATGCGAATTTTAAAAGAAGAACCTGAAAACAAGACTTTCATTACTGATTCAGGTCAAAGGTTTTATGTTATGCAAAGCTGGACGTATGAAAAGTTGGAAGTTTCGAAGAAAACTTTTACGATTTATATTTACCGTAAAATGTTTATACTTTTATGAAAAAATAAAAATTACTCCAATTTTAATTAAATTTAAATTATAAAAAATACAAAATTAAATAGAATAAAATTATATACATTTAATTTTTCAATATCCGATCTTTCAAATTTCGAAATAACTAGGTCAATTTCAAAAACTAATAGAAATATGTGTCTATAAACAATTATCTACTTTCTATCAAGTTTTTATCCCTGGAAAATCATTTCTAGAAGAAAATGACCTTTTCCCAGCTTTTTATAATATTTGGCAAAACATTTATTGGTCATAAAAGAAAATCTTTTTAGTACCACGATCTAACTTTTAATTAGGGTTGCATAATAAGTATGCAATCGAGTTCATTGAGCCAGAAGTTTGTAAAAACCTTATTTTCTGTATCCTTATCCAGAGTCACTAAATTGGCCCATACGACAAGTTTCTATCAATTTCTTTTTTATTTCTTTTATTTTGAGTGAATAATTTTAAGAAAATGACAAGTGGATCTCTACTAAATCTTTGCGTTAGCCAAGCCTAATGTGAGTTGTGAATATGATAATGTGCATTTTTACGAAATCCAGGAAAAAACCACGTCAGAAGTTGCATTCTGATTACAGAAGATATCAGACTTTATGTCTTTTATTTCTTTATTCAAGGCTCATCTATCTCGACATTATCGATAAAATTATTTTCTTAAATAATTAAATAAATTTTTAATTAAGTAACGAACAAGTAAATACAATCTTATTAGTTTCTCTTGATATTTTATGTGCGTCGTTGTAAAAATTAAAATGAAAAAATACCGTTAGCGTTTTATATCATTAATTTTCAATAGAAATATAATTTTTGCAAGTAAAAATACACTTTTCGGAAAAAAATAACTGGCGCATTTTAAGCCAACCTTTTTTGGTCTCGATTCAGCAACACTTCAACTCGGGAGTGGACTTTTGTTTTATCTTCAAATGGTGATTTCGATTTTCCAGAATATTTATCGCTCGAAATGCCTCGATGTCCTGAAATTCTGGATGAATAGTTAAATATTTTTTAGAAGTTTGGATGGTATAATTCATAATATTTCGAAATTCATTTAATAATCATATGAAACAACTAGACCTTCATCATTAAAATATAACGTAGTCTCAAGTATATTAGTCAATAAGTGAATGCGAATTTTGTGAAATAGTTCTGATTGTAACTTGCAATGCACAGAAAACCACTGGTGTGAAATTTGTTGCATCTCATTTTGAACAATGAAAATTTTCATTGATCCTTCATTTCTCTTTGTGTCTCAAAAATGTTGTAACTCAAAGCTACACCGAATTCGACGTACTTTTGAGGATCGGCGTTTTACATGCAGTGTTTAATGAATTTTTATTTAAAACTGTTGGACAACATTTCTGACGTAAAAGTGATATCCATTACAAATTTGTGCGACATGAAAATTATTTAGTGGCATTCCGGAATGATAAAGTAACTAAAAAAAAATTGAATAAGTTTAGATTTGTATACAAATTAAGAACTTTAAAAAGTCCCATTTTCGGGTATTTAAATTTAAATGTGAAAATAATTTTCACGTCTTTTTTTTAATAATTGAATGGAAAAAAGTCTTATGCTGAAGTCAATAATATTATTTTTCTGAATTTTGTACTCTTTCAAATAATTCAATATTCTTTATTTGATAAAATCTCAAAATTGGAACTTCATACTTGTTTACCAAAAAATGATAAATTCGCCTATCGATCTTATTTGTCAGGTACTTGAACTACATCTGAATAGATTATCGGATAAAAAATTTATTTCAGTTGAAAGTTAGTCCATGAAATGACCCTCAAAAATGAAGAATTCTATTGTTTCATCGAGTTTTTGCATTTATTCTGTAAAATGGATTGGTATAAGAAATAATTGATCTGAAATTGTTTATTTCATACTAAAATTCGTTTGGGAGACACCAAGGGCAGTTATCATGCAAAAAATTTAAATGAGCTAAGATATCAAATAATTTTCTTTAATTGCTCGTAAACTTTGAAATATGGGTGGTCTTACTGGGTCAAAGAACGATTTATTACGGAGTTCAGAATCAATTTCGCTAACTGTGAAGGAACTAAAAAACAATGCTAAATTTCGATTTAATATTATTTATAATAAATATTATTTTATTGATCAATATAAATAAGTTATTATGAATAACTTATTATTATTTTAAATCATCTTGTGTTTAAAGTTAAAAATTCGATCTTAAAGGATTTTTTCATTGAACGTAACTAAAAATTAGTAGATCTATCAATTAAGTTTAAAGAAATATTTCATAATTATACGATAAACGCATTTCTTATCAAACATACGTTCATCCTGCGGTTGCACACAAGTGAGTCATTTTTCAAGTTTTATCATATAGATGGGTGCAATCTGATCTCGGAACTGAAATTCTTGATTTATTCGGCTTATCTTTACCCTTGATCCACGTTACTAATGCTTTTTCATAATTTTTTTTAAAATAAATTTTCCGTTGCAATTCTAGGTTTATGCAAACTTTTATTGGAATGGAAAAATACAAAATGTAATTGAATTTAAATTAGTCCTCAAAATACTAAGGAACTTTATCGGCAGTAAACTAAGGTAACTATCGCATCAAAAGCATCCTGACATCGTTTTTATTAGTTTTATTTATTTAAAAGCAGCAAATTACAAACAATACTGTATAAAAAACTTTGGTAAAATCGTTTATTCCTCCCTGAAAAAATGCTTGGAGGAAAAGAAATGAAGGAAGTAAAAGAATGAATGGAAATGACCCGAAAAAGTTTTCGTTTTGGAATAGTGAGTAGTCGGTCAACCGGTTTAGTCTTTTTTTTCTTTCCTTTTTTTCCTAACAATTCCTAAGATACGATCCTGAATTTAGCTATGCATAGATTCGAAACTTGTGCAATTTTTATAAATAAAACTAAAAGTCCTATCTAATGTTCTTGAAAGTTTTTTTGGACCGATAGTTTTATTTATAATAGTTGCACAATGTTTTATAACAATTTAATTGTTAAAAATTTTTTTTTTCATAATTCAAAAAACACTCTCAGATATTGCTGAGAGGATCCAGTGATATCCTTGGTTTTTTGATACGACTATATATTTAACATGGAAAAATTTTGGATTTTCGAAAAATTGGACTGATACTTCAGGGTTTGATCGAAAGTTGCCAAATTTTTCAGGGATTGAAGACATCTTCGGACATCTTCGGCTCGAATTTAAGAAATTTTGAAAATAAACAATAATTAATTTTATGAATAATTACATCATTTTTTTTTAATTTACTACTCCAAACAATGTCCAACCATTACATTTCATTCAGAAAATACGATTATTCTTTACATTTTTTGGGAAAAAATAATTGTTTAAATAAGTTATATTTATTTAAACAATTAAAAATTGTTTTAAAAGTCATGAGAGATATTCGAATTGTCCATTTGTAATTATTTGTATCAAAAAAGACGGCAGAAAATGCTGAAAATTAACAGTCACACGTAAAAATGTAATTCGAAAAAAAACACGGATTTTCTTTCTCCGGAAATGGAAACTTTTAGGGCGGGGGGGGTGGGTGACTTGCCCTCTAAAGTAAAAAAAATTTGCAATGCATTTTTGGATCACCCTAGTCTAGGCACACCGAAAAAACAACTTCGTTACCACCATTCTTACGAAGAAATAGTAACTAGTCAAAAGAAACTAGTTACTCACGACTCTGAGATGGGTGGCCACAGGATACAATGGATTCACAATGATAGGCCGGCGAGACCCTCGTATCACTTGAGAACACGGAGCGTCCCAAGAATGATAGCTTTCTGAATCCATCTCGCAAATATCTCTTCAGTAAAAAAAACTAATTGGGGCCAGTTGCGGCGAATTAACATTTTTAAATTCTCCCCAAAAAAATTAATAAAAAGTGCATGCCTCGAGACTTGAACCAGCGATCCTAAGTGTGTCAGTCCAGAGGGCGACCACTGAGCTACGAGACTAATTGATAGATAGTTACAATGGTTCTTTCATGTTCAGTGCTTCGGTTATAGCTTACGAATTCGATTGAATAGGCCAGTCGTTGACTGTATTCGCGCTGACGAATTTAGGCGAATTGGAGTTTGACTTCAAACCGGTTGAATTAAACTGAATTTGCTGACAGTGACGCAGGTATGGCTTCGAAGTTACGAATTAGTTATGGCTTCACATCACCGAGAGCAGCAATCACAAGGACAATAATTTTAACCGAATATTCTGTGTACAGTCGCCGCAGCTTCCTTATAATGTCTTGATACCTCTCCTGCTTCTCCTTCTCCTTTACTGTTGATGTTGTTGTCGGCCGAGAATTCGATCACGAACATAGCTCTTTTCTCAAAGTTAAGGAGAACGATGTTAGGCCACAAGTGTGCAATAGAGACAATTGTCGACAACATGTAGTTCCAGTAGTTTCGGCCCATCTCGTTCTCGACAATTGACTCTATCTTTCTCGGAGCGTTCGGCAGGGCAGGGTTGCAGCCAATAACATAAGAGCGACAAAGGTGGTAGTAAAGCACTCTCTGTGACTGAATTAAGTCCAGATGATTTGAGGAAAGCAAACGTTAGCTTCATCGACAAGGACTGATCTTTTTCATTTCTGTGAAAGTTTTCGTGCATTTTCTTGTCGTGGAGCTGTTCGCGGAAGTTCTTAACCTCTGTTTTCTTCATCCGTGCTTTTAGGAGTGAGAAACCTAGATAGAGTAATGCACTTTCCTCACTTCTGATGTTAAGATCCAGGCCAAGAGTCTCGGCCGCCTGCTCCGCGACTTTATAAAGGAACATTCCTTTCTCAATTATCTCGAGATTCCTAACCATTTCCAGGAGAGGATTTCTTTCGTTTGCGACGATGTCAGTTGTATCCGGGATAATTCGATTATAAAGACATTAGAGATTCAGAAGTTCGTTCCTGCCTTCATGGTGTGGGATGTATAAGCGCGGAACGAACGTGTTGATATGCAAGCCCTTCTTCACATACATGATCTTGCATGTCGCGATATCGAGGGCCGTGAGTTCATGCTTCGTCCATGGAACCACTCCAAATGAATAGAGTAGAACTAGGATAGTAAGCATGGTAGTTGCAGATATTAACGCCGACAGATTGGGAGACTAAATCTGTCGAAGGAGACGCTTGTATCTGCATCGGAGAGCCTCCTTCACTGATATTATATCCTGTGCGGATCTCTGGCACGCCCGGGTATAGGTAGGTCTCTCCAGCGCAAAGGTGTCTATTAGTGCTCCTGTCCACGAGTTCAGGGTCGTTCAGAGTCGTCATCCATATAAAATGTATGAGTGACATTATGCTCGCGATTATGAGCTCGGCTGCAGAGATACTCACGAAAATTGCGTAGTGTGAGAGATAGTGGCAAAAGTGTAATGCAAAAGAGAAGAGGGCTCATGGTGTTACTCTGAAAGACGCCCTTCTGGAAGGTTACGCTGTTAGTTGTCACGCGATGTTTTCCAGATAAGATAGTAAATCTGGTTTTCCACGGGGGCATCCATCTCTGTATGCATCCCGCTATGTGTGGATGAACCTTCAAGCTTTTCAACAGACAGATAATAAGTCTATGGGAGGTTAAATCAAAAGCTTTCTGGTAATCAATCCAGGCCATCGACAGATTGCGATTGTAGTCTGCAGCGTCGCTGCAGACGCTCTTGTCGATTAGCAGGTTTTCCCGACGGCCTGCTACGCCTCTTCGATCCACGCTGTCCGTAGATCACTCTTTACACAGGTCCAGTTGTCCGAACAATCCTGTCGTTCAGAATAGCTGTAAAGGTTTTATGCTTTCTTCACCTCTTCGGCAGTGATTGGTGGACATTGTTCCTCGGACTTTATGAGGTTGTCGCACAGCTCCTCGAAACGCATGATGTTCTCAGTGTTTTCATGCATTGGGTGTTGAACTTCGTAAATCTTTTTCCAAAAAGTCTCTACCTGCTCGGATGTTGGCAGATTATTGACAGAAACAGGGGGCTCGCTGAAGAAGCGCAATGGGTCAGCGAGAAACTGTTGATTCTTCCTGACCCATCCCTCCCTCTTCTGTATTCTCCTCCTGGCGTCAGATGACACCCGTATTCTGTCCACAATGTGCTACTTGATAGTCAGCAGCTTTGACTTATTCAATGTGTAATGGTGGATCCTCAGTTCGTGAGCGAACTTTTGGACCCTTACCGTCAAAGGCATACCCGATGTTATATAGTCAATCACACACTGAATACGGTACGCGTTCTGTCTAGCCCAGCTAATCTTCTTATTCAGTTGATGCAAGCTTCTCTTGGTCTTTTGATCTATCGTTGGCTTTACCCTTCGATTTGAATCGGCCAAAGCTCTCGCCGCATCAAACTGAACAATCCGTCATCGTATTTCCTGTACTTCCATCCATCATATATATAGTACCTATATTACAGTTGCTAAAGTTATTATAAAACTGCCAGCATGATCTTTTTAATACGACTTTAAGTATTTAAGATAAATCAAAGTGTAATAATAATAAAAATTAGAAGCTCGGACTTCATGTTAGAGGTCCAGGATCGCACCCTTGAGCCGGTACCTCTGGAAATTTTTCTATATACTTTTATTGAGGGTATGATGGTTCGGATTCCACCTTAAGCTGCAGGTCCCCCGTATCATGCACTTGACCGCAACCTCGCCCGTGCATACTGTGGTAAAAAAGACACCAAGCTTCCCAGTATGGCATATTAAGCGTATTACTCTAATCAGATCACTTGACTACATTATAAAAATGTGTCCGTGACTGAAGAAACATACCGGGACAAGGACGTGTGGAAAGTTTTCATCCAGAAAAATCTAATTCAAGCCCAAAAATGCCTAAGATATATTGGGCTGTAACCATCTCTCGGACTTCCCTCTAGAGATCCGGAGTTTGATCCCTGAGCCGGTACCTCTGGAAATTTTTCAATGAACTTTTACCCAGGTTCTGGGTAAATTACGCATATCGCTCTCATCAGATCACTTGATTACATTACAAAAATGCGTCCGTGACTGTTGATATAAAACCGGGATAGTCCCGTGCAGAATATTCAGTTTGGTACTCATATCCAACTCTAAAAGTGCCTTTGACATATTGAGCTGTAGCCATCTTCAGTCTGATATATACTCGTATATATTTCTTCACTCAACAGGCACTTAACTTAGTCCGTCGCTGATGACGAAAAAACCGGGTTTACCCGAGAAAAAAGCCTAAAAACGCAAGAATAATAATAGCAATAGATCTTTATTAAGTTGCCAACATATTCTTTATTTATTATTTTTTTATATTATGTATTATACATTTTACATCTTTTATTTTTACATATTTCATAGGAACTATAAATACAGAAATTTTACAAGAGGCTCAGATCAAACTTTTGGAAAAACGAATAGCAGAAGCTGAGGAAAGAGTACAAGAAATAGAAATTTTCTACGAAAAACGACAACAAAATGAACCTTCGCGTGGTTACAACAAAGGTTTGTATATTTCTATCTTGAAGTATGATTTTATTTATTGCATGAATTCAAAAAAATTATTCTATTCTTATACATTTTACAGAAGCCTTACAACAAGTTCATATTAATATTTTGGAAAAACGATTAGCAGAAGAGGAAAGAAAAGTAAAAGACTTACAAACTCACTGCAAAAATCTATATGACATTGTAAAGTCTCAAAATGAAACTATAAGTTATTTAAGAAACCAAATAAATGCATCCGATGAAGAAGATCCGATTCAGCCTGATATAATAAACAAGGGGGATGTTATGTTGAAGAAGAAACGTAGAGTGAAATGAAAATTTGAACGAAAAAGAAAGAAGGTAAAGCAAATAAAGCAGATTGTGAATTGGTTTATAATGTTTTTTTATCAAAATGTCTATTCGTCCACCTTTTCCGTACGAATAGCCCTTCCAGGACAAACAGTTCCCTTTTCCTGGCCGCCAATCAAGTCTACAAGATATTCGCTGTGCATCCTCAAAAACTGAACGACTAGTTACGGTTATTTTTATTAGTGTATAATTGAAGTTGAAAAGAAATACTTTTTTCCCTAGAGAGAAAGTCATTGTTTCCATTAGCTTTTCAGTTTATTGGGATATGTATGTACATTGATAGTATTAAAAATAATTTAATTAACCAATCAGCGCTCCCAGCGAGGGCCCACTGCGCATGCGTCAAGCAGAGCTCGTGATTTGTAGAGAGAAGAGAATAAATATATTTTTACCAATGGCGAAGCACCTATTAACGCATGTGCATTATTTCATTCTGTCAATTCATTCTCAGAAAAATAATTTTTGCAATTATAGTAATGTCAAATTTTTTATGAAACTAAAGTTTTCAACGTTTATAAACAATAATATAGAATGTAATTGCAGATGTTATTTTTTTCATCCTACTGTTCGGTAAATTAAAAAATCATAGTATTGAAGTTAGTACTACGAATGTACGTACTAGGATAGGACATCTCTGTCTATCGCATGAGGTAGACAGACAGGTTCGATCGTATTTGATTTGACATGGTGGGTACCTTTTCATTGGGGATTTTATAGGCTTTACGCAAAGATATTATATACATAGATGCGGTAAGAGGCGGCAGAGTGGGGGAAACCGGCATTAGTAAGGAAAGATAAATG